>JABAKD010000018.1:8699758-9108304 GCA_012845835.1 Undaria pinnatifida
TTCTTTAACATTTAAGATTAAAGTGCAACCCGGCGAACAATGCCATGCCTAGGCAGTTAAGTTACCTGGTGGTATTGTAAGGCACAGGTGGCATTCCAGTGATGTCGGGTGGCTCCCTAGTTGAAGAGCCCTTTCGTCAAGAAAAGTTTTGGCCAATCAGAGGTATTGTACCTCTATCGTCGCATGATGCGTCATGCTACCAGAGGGATGACACTCTGTCGGTCAAATAGTGTGTAAATGGCGAATTTCCTCATCTCCTAAAACCGTCGGATTATTATTATTTTCTTCTTAATTTTGCTATATTTTTTCGTTTGATACCTAAGCCGTGGGAGTTTTCATCGCGTTACACATCATTTTTGATCAAACTGGGCGTGTGTTCTCATTTAGGATATAGGTCGGCGACTCCCCTTGCAACTATTAATACAGTGTAGTAGCTTGTATCAGGGTCAACAGGGTGATGTTAATCAATGTGTGCACGGAAACTATAATACCCGGTTGTGAGGGGGACAAAATCTGACGGGTGCGGAATGAACGCATCAGTTCATCATGTATATCCTGTAAGTCGTATACATGGTTGAGGAGCAAAGCTCCTCGATCGAGGAGCCTGAGAAATAAAATAGGGCGCCTCTACCGCAGCATGCGTCGGACGCGCAGTATGTTCACAGCAACGCGTCCTACCATAGGGGTAGCAGGTTCTGGCCGAAAAAAATATCTGGGGCGCTCCTCAGCTGAGCGGGCTACCCAACGTCGTAGAAACTTATCAGTCTTGCAGTTTTGTTCTCCGATATTTTTCGTAAAGAATGCCTAGGCCAGGACCTTCTCGTTGATATATATTTTTCTCGAAGTCGATATTTTTTGGGATACTAAGTATCTCCTCAGGCTGAGAGCCTCGGGAAAGGCATGTGTTGCCCTTACCGCGGCCCCCGTCCAATCACCGCCTTTACTCCGCTGTTCGGCGACCCAGGGTCTCTGGGAGCCGGCGAAGCGGAGCTGCGGGCGTGGGACATGCATCAGTTGGAGTGCATGCGGAACCTCCGCCTGTGGAAGGTGGGTATCGTGCACTACTGATGTCGTCTCGAGCCGAGGCTGAGTTTGGGGTGTTTGCAGATTCGCGGCTCTTGCTATCTTGGCGCCCCTTGGTTGCAAAAAAAACGAGTGCTTATGCCAGGTAGGTTCTAGCAGACAGCCAGCATTACTCAAAAGGACATGTGTTGAGAATATGAGGTTGTTTCGGGAGGATCAGGTTCGGCAGGGGCAGTCGCGCGGCTCCGCAGTTTTTTTTTGTGGCGTTTTCTCGTTGCCCTTTCATTGTTACAAAGCGAAAACCGTGTACTTTGATGTATGCTCCGTCAGACAGCCAGTATTGTCCAAGAAGACATCTGTAGATAATTTGAGGTTCACGAGGTTTGCAAAGTTGTCAGCCCTGCTCTCTTCACGCACCTCGCTTGTTACAAGCCGGCTTTGCTCCAGCAGACATCCAGTGCTGTCCAAGACGACACATGAGGAGAATATTTGTTTACAAAGAATCACCCCCCACACACACCCCGCATAAAGCAAAACAAACTTTTGGACGGCGACTGTTGTTATGCTCCATTCATCCATCCCGAGGGCAAACGCCTCTGCCGTCTTGACTTCCTTGGGTAGTTGCGAAGCGATTATGTTCTATCTGACAGTGTTGTCCAAGAGGACAATCGTGGAGAATACTTGTTCGCGAAGTTTCACCCTCCCCCCCCCCCCCCCCGCCCCCCCGCCCCCGACAACAAGCATACCAAACCTGAGTTGCCTTGACGTCGGCCTCTATGGTTATGCTTCTTTATCTCTTCATGAGGACACGAGCCCCATCCTTCAGTGGTTGCAAAACGATAATGCCCTGTCAGATAGCCGGCGTTGTCCGAGGCGATATATCTAGACGATGCGATGTTAACGAAATTGGCAAATCTTCGCGACCCCTATTTTTTTCTTGTTGTTAGTTGTTCAACCGATCTATATCCTTCCGTCGGCGTCTGCGATGAAGTAGTAGGTGAATCTCGTCCCTACCAACGCCAAGGCCGTGGGTTCAAGTCTCACCAAGTGCACACTCGTGCTCGTAGGGACTTTTTCTTGTGTATACGTTGGCGATCGGAAAGCGCGAGACCGTGAGTTAGCAAAATTCGATGAAAATCGATTAACAGAAAAAGCTGAAAAATGGGAATGATGAACCCTATGCGCGATGAAAATGAGTTATCTTTTTGTTGCTACATTCCAGTTATCGTAGAGACAAAAGGCGGGGACGTACGAAGCATGTCCTCGGGATTGGAGGAATACTTTTTTTCTCATGCCGCCGCAGAGAGACCTCAATACTCCCAAGCCATACACAAATTTTAGGGACGACTGAGTGTTACGACAGGAACTCCGAAGCGAGGTGCTTGCAATGGCATCAAAAGACGAAGAAGACTGCGAACAAGTAGAAACGAATTGCGGGAGCGTGGATAATAGATGTTCACAAACTTGGAAAACTCGAAGCTCCTGCTATTTTTCTTTGTCAAATTCGCTCTCTTGTTGATGAAATACCTCAGGAACTACGAAGCGAGGTGCTAGCAATGGTATCGGAGGACGAAGACTACGACCAAGAACAGGCGAATCGTAGCAACGCCAAGGACAGGGCGGTCGAAAATCAGCGGCGTTTGTGGGCTGCGGAACCGTCCCAGAGGGACGACGTGTTGCCGCTTTTCGTGTGGTCGATCGTCCACGATCAGAACCGGAAGAAGGCCGACCTCAACGCCTTTCTCGACGTGAGTGACATGCGACGAGGTGCGCCAACGACGGCACTGACACTAGCCGTGCTGCGATACGGGTGACACCTCGGTCAATTTCTTTCTTTCTAATAATGACTGCCCACCTGTACAGTGGGTACTCCGGCTTAAGAGCACCCAATTTAAGAGCATTCGGGACTTAGAAGCGATCGAATTGGCATGTCCCGCCATACCTAAAGCCATACATTGCCCACGACGGATAAGAGCAACCCGTAGCTAAGAGCGCCTGTTTCGGCCTCTCGCTGTACATGGCATGGGCGCGTGGGAGGCGATTCGACGCGTGCTACTCGTACGGACGCGTGCTACGTTAGAGGTATCATTCCCCGACGAAACATATTTTCTGAATGACGCGGCTCCTTGACCCAAGCTCGTCGGATGTGCCGTTCTCGTTGTGCAATGTGAATATTTTTTGAAACCGAGGCCATGTTTTTTTTGTCATGGGGTTTAATTTTCAGTTTACTCAAAAACAGAAGTGGGTCAAGAAAGGTATATAAGGTATAGAGCTCCTCCAGTGAGGAGCCTCGGGGGAAAAATGGCTCACCTTCACTGTATCATGTGTCTATGATAGGGCGCTATGTAGTAGCAATGTTTTGTCAAAATCTGTTCAGCGGAGCTTTTCAACTGATGAACTGCCCCATCATAGTGTCGTTCCGATACCATTCGACATGCTGACATGTTTCGACATGCTGACATACCGAAAATTCATCGTAGACGTGATCGTGAAGCATCCCCACCTCAGGTCATCGTCGACTCGGACGCCCCTCTGTTACGGCTGGCCGACTGATCACCGTGGGGTGCTCTACACCTTCTCTACATCGTCGCTATCATAACGCCGTATAAGTAATTTTTCATCAAAAATCTTCGTGGCCTTGGTCGTGATTAATCCACGTTTCAGGCGATCGTCGCGCCCCGCTCTTTCGGCTATTTCACCTTATACCCCTATGTGTCGTCGCCAATATACTCATTTCTTCATTTGTTCACCCTTTGTTGTATATATCTTTCGAATTGCGTTGTACATTTTCTGTGGCTTGGGAGGGAGAGCAGCTGGCTGACATGTCTACCACAGTATCCAACTCTGCCTCATACCCACATGTCTTTGCTCATAAACACATCTCCCTCCCTCCGCTGTCTGGGTTCTACTGTGCGAATTATCGGACGACTGAGCCACCGAATGGTCCAACACAATTGACTCCTTACACCCAACTCCTCCGAGAAAACATATACCAGGTACCGTGATACAAACTCTCGCATGCCACTAAAAAAAAAAAGAAAAAAAGTATATATACCCTCAGTTATATGAGAATAGTACCTACATCCTCATAATATCTCCGTCCCCTCACCATCGAAAGAAAAGGGTGGGTGGGCGGGATAAATCACGAATTATCTGGTCAAGTGAGCGACCGTTGTCCAGTTGTAAGCAACAGCTTTGTCTGTTGGCGTGCTCTACCAGTCTGCCAGCACCGTCCCGTGCGGTATCCACTTGGTATCTCCACAAGCGCGACCAACCAAACAATGCCAGCTGCTGCAGTCAAAGTAAGCTACGTACGTACTCCGCAAAAAAAAACTATAAACCATAACGCCGAATTCTCTCTATGAACGACAAGCAACATATTATTCTGATCGGTTCCCGATTCCCAATAATGATTCTCTTTGTTGTATATATCTTTTGAATTGCGTTGTATATTATCATTTTCTGTGGCTTGGGAGGGAGAGCAGCTGGCTGACATGTCTACCACATTATCCAACTCTGCCTCATACCCACATGTCTTTGCTCATAAACACATCTCCCTGCCTCCACTGTCTGGGTTCTACTGTGCGAATTATCGGACGACTGAGACACCGAATGGTCCAACACCATTGACTTCTCCACAACCGAGGTTACTCCGAGATTTCTACAGCTGACTCCATGCCTGGCTGTCTTTGCAAACCTTTGCCAGCTGCTAGTTTACGAGACACCTGTCGTGCATCGTCCGCATTATTCCGGCTTGATTGGCCTGTAATGCACAACACCAAGCAGCGAAATCAATCAAAGCCCACACTTTGGCTTCCTCCGACTTACATGGTCGCAGATACCGGTCCTGTGCGGTTAACCCACGAAAAGTGCACCAAGATCGGAAGCCCGACGCGTAAGTTCTTTCAGACGATCTCGCATCTGATCGACGGAGATACTGGTGCCCAAAACTCCTGTACAAAGATCTGCACCCGCTTGCCCCAAGTTCTGCTCACTGGTTGAGAACACGACGTCAACCTCGGTCATACAAGCTGCACGTCATCCGCTGAAACCCGAGCTCATTCGGTCGCCAAAGTTGGCCCCGCCAGCTGACGGAGCCCGCACCCCTATTTGTCGTCACCCTTTGGACGATTTAGCGGAGCTTCCACCTTTTCCGCTCCCGTCTCCGTCTCCCGACGCGGAAGCGCTCGGTACCGCGCGAACACCAGCCTTGGGTTTCTTGTGTGCGGCCCCAATGGCGCCTCCTCCGCTTTCCTTTCGTTCCCGGGATTTGTCGGTCGGATCGTGGCGGTACTTGCACGGATCTCCCTTTCGCTCCAACCGGCACCCCCCCAGGAGACCCAACCGAAGCACGGAAGCTGAGCGGAGTCTTCATTCCTGCGCGCACGTTTGGCGGCACGCCCTCCTTTTTCACGAGGTGCGACCGGTTCCTTGTGAATGTCGACGTGCTCCAGTCCACCAGCGTCAATATAGGCGCCAATCTTTGCCCAGGTGGGAACCACCGCTCCTGGCAATTCGTAGATCCCCGGGCTCGTGCCAGTTAGACTTAGCGGAGAGAGCTGCATCTTGAACCGCCTTCGACCAATCCTCTGGATCTTCGTTGATGAAGCGGGCTATCCTCACCTTGTGGACCGGCATTTAAATCGCTTGGTGGTTGGCTTCGCCGTGTGATGTAACCATGTCGACACCGTCCTGGAATGTCGCGTGTAGCTCCACCCGCGCCTTTCCCCCCACCGAAGTACTGTCCCGCCCGGTGACGAGAAGCAACACCTTCACCAGAATGGCGAACTGCTTTTCGATGTCGATGGTGCCAGCAGTGCCCAGTTCCGCCCCACGCAGCATAAACGCGGTGACAGGATGCCCCGCTGAAGGGTTGACCTGTTCCACTACCGCAGAAGATGCCAGGGTAGTATTCTTGAATACCCCTTGCAGCTGGACCCTTGACAATTCACACCCCTTTGGCTTACCACAAAGTATCCCAAACGCTCGAAGGTTGGGGTTCTTCCAAGCCGTGATCCTCTCCTTCAGCCATTACTTATCTAACATGCTACCGCGAGCGGAAGCCGCACCGTTATGCCGCCCCTGGTCACTGTTCGGCTTGTCAGCGTCTTGGTTGGCTTGTATGTCATCCAGCACATTCCGGAGGTGCCCGAGCATGTCTTCAATATTTTCGAGCCGCGCCCCCGTTCTCGGCTGCACCGGCCTCGATCGCGTCAAGCCGATCGTTAACCGCCTCGCGGTGCACAGCGTATTCAGCTTGACGGACTGAACGTTTGCCCGCGTTGCTGCTAGCACCACCCGACCGGCTGCTCGCACCACTCGACTTGCCGCTCATCGTGGTTGTCTCTGGCCACACCGTGTCCTTGAGCCGAAATTAAACCTCTGTTTGATAAACAAATCAACCCGCAAACGTGATACGAGGCCAGCATTCATAGTGAGTGCAAGTTGTAAAAGGCCGGCCGTAACTTTGCGGGGGGCCACAACTTCGCCTGTGGAACCAGGGTGGCTCGCCATCACTGGATATGCGGAAGTAAACGCACTTTTGGTTATTTTCGCTTGAGCAGCCAGCATGGGCACACACGCATATCATATTCGTGTATGTACCCCTTTGCTTATCAGGCGAATTGCTCGATTGTCATCGCTGCCTTGTTTGCGAAGTGGTGTTTCAGCGAAGAAGTCAGTCAATTCGATTCAGAATATCAACTAGTTTTGCGCCCCATCACAACCGCGCAAGGGGTGTCCGCAATAATACCTATATTTCCTGTCTGACAACCATTACCACCAACCCAAGGTAAACCATAGCGAGAAATGCAATCGTACTGCAATTCCATCGTAGTCTTGCCACGGCGTCGACATCACATGTATGCATGTACGTGCTCAGCTGCTATACGGGCCGAGATTAATTGATCACATTTGTTTTTTTACGTGTGCAATTTTTGTTTTTATAGTGCTGTTCAGTTAGGAAACAGTGTGAACATCTTGATCTGCGCCCCATCGTAACCGCGTGGGAAATACCAGCAAGATTATCCAGTGACACAGCACAGCTATTTAAATCGAGCATATACGTACCGTTATTCAGCAGACTAAACAATGTGATCATTCTGAAACGTTCTGCGCCCCATCGCGACCGCACGAGAGGTGACCAGCCAGAATACAGATTTTGAATTTACCCAGCCGCATTTTAGCGCTGTAAGATTTTTGTCGCATTGCCGCGACCTGTGAATTATGCCACTCACTTTCTTTCATCCAACAAGACGCAATTTCCGCCCTTGCAGTTGACTATGTACAAGTGTCCACGCTCAAGCCCTCTCGAGCATTTGGCTGTGAAGATTTTCTCACACCCAACCATGCGGGTGGTAAGCCATTGCCATATTATATACTTGTGTTCGCGCTCAAGACCCCTCGAGTCGGTCGTTTGGCTGTGAAGATTATCTCTCACCCAGCAGTCTGCATGGGGAATCTCTCGTTCATTATGCCACATAACATATATCGTTCACGTACACGTCGATCTGAAAATTTAATCTGCACCCCACCGCGAAAGCGCGATAGGTACCAGAAAGATTTTTTCAGTTGCTCGAGATGAGCAATATCTTACACGTGCAATGTTTTTGCGACGCCTTGCCGCAACGTATGAACTCCATTGCAATAATAGGTATAGTATGACATCACGACTCACCCAACAGCAGTATGATATCACGAATCACCCAACAGCAGTAATGCGGAGCGGATTTTTGTGGTCAACTTACAGAATACATCAATTAGTCTGCGCCCAACGTAACGTGGAGCCATATTCAGTTGACATTTCACCCAACAAGACGCAATTACTGCCGTTGAAGTTGGCTATGTACAACTATCCACGCTCAAAACCTCTCGAGCGTTTGGCTGTGAAGGTTTTCTATCACCCAACCATGCAGGTGGGAAGCCATTCCTTCATATTGCCATATTTGTGTTCGCGCTCAAGACTCCTCGAGTCGGTCGTTTAGCTGTGAAGGTTATCTCTCACCCAGCAGTCCGCATGGGGAATCACTCGTTCATTATGCCACATGATATTTATCGTGCACGTGCGAACGTTTAGCTGTGAAGATTATCTCTCACCCAGCAGTCCGCATGGAGAATCACTCGTTCACTATGCCACATAATATGTATACGAGTATCGTGCACGTACACGTCGATCTGAAATTTCAATCTGCACCCCACCGCGAAAGCGAGATAGGTACCAGCAATAATTTTTTATTTGCTCGGGATGAGCGATATATTTCACGTGCGATGGTTTTGCGACGCCTTGCCGCAACGTATGAACTCCATTGCAACAATAGGTAAAATATGACATCACGGCTCGCCCAACAGCAGTATGATATTACGACGCACCCAACAGCAGTACTCGTAATGTGGAGCGGATTTTGTGGTCAACTTACAGAATACATGAATTAGTCTGCGCCCAACGTGACGTGAAGCCATATTCAGTTGAGGCAACAACCGCCTGCTGCTGTAACTTTTCCCCCCTGCTACATGTGATCGAATTGCGGTAATACCGCTGACGTTTCAACCAACAGCAATCCAACGCGTTTGTCTGCAGGTCCTTGTGTTCATACACACTATGTACACCATGTACGTTTCAAACAACAGTAATCCAACGCATTTCTCTACGGGTCCGTGTGGTCAAACACACTATGTACGATATTCACAAGTACATTTTTGGCACGAAAGATTTTCGTTTTTCACCTGAGGAACCACCCGTATGTGATACGAGATGCCATACGCACTTGAAATATCGTTGTGTACCCACGCCTAGGCCGCCGTGAGTACGACTAGTCATGATTATTTTCACGATTACGAGCATCATCGTATCTCTGCCTCGATCGGGGGGAGAGTCCGGTTATATCTCGTTGCCGGATTCTGTGATGCGCATGTGCTTGATCGTGATGATGAATTTTTTGCTAGTTCCCCGCTTTTTTCTATGTTTGTTTTTGCACAAGCAACACAACTCGCTCGAACCGTTTCCAAACGCACACACACGCTCTCGGTCCACCAGTCTCGGGATTGAGAAGACAAATAACAACCCGTATCTGCACATAATATCATACCGGTCAAGACGAGGCCCGTTGTCGACGCTTGCGCGCTCGCTTTCTGCGCCTCGTATGGAGCGCTCCGCCCTCGATGTTGCTTCTTGGTCTCGCTAATTCCCCGATTCGCCGTCTAGCGATGAACTCGAGAATCACGAATCACGACTTATCTGGTCCAGCGAGCGACCCTGTCCAGTTGTAAACAACAGCTCTGTCTGTTCGCGTGTTCTACTAGTCTGCCAGCACCGTCCCGTGCGGTATCCACTTGGTATCTCCACAAGCGCGATCAACCAAACAATGCCAGCTGCTGCTGTCAAAGTAAGCTACGTACGTACTCCGCCAAAAAAAATATGAACCATAACGCTGACTTCTCTCTATGAACAACAGACAACATATTATTCTGATCGGTTCCCGATTCCTAATAATATCTCCCTTTACAAACCCCATGCCGGGATGTCATTTTAACCCTATATCCGGATGTGAATTAGCTCACGCCGAACTGTCCCTTTATGAACCCCATACCGGGATGCCATTTATTTCACGCCGAAATGTCCTATTGACCCTAATCGTGGCTCATGCGCACCCAAGGCCGTCGTTGGCTCCGATCCGAAGCCCCTCGCTTAAGGCTGACGGACTCATCCCCGGGCGGTGCTAGGGAGGCCCAGCTCCATCACTCCTCTACGTTGGCTCTATCATAACCCTAACAATAATTTGTGTGCAAGTTTCTAGTTTGCACGGCACCAACGAGTAGGGGCCTCGTTCGAGACGGGTGTTTTTTTTGTGTAGGTTTTGTGTACACGCCGACCGAGATTGATCTATTGCTTGATAAAAAAAGTTGAATTTTTCACGCACGCGAGTTGTTGACAGTTGCAAATATCCTGCTGCACGAGTTACTAGTGACAGCTATACTATCCTTTTACACCGAAAATGATTCCGTGGCCTTATTCGTGATTTCATCATTCCCATCTCAGGCCATCGTCGATCCCGACGCCCCTCTCTTGCGGCTGGCGGACTCATCACCGGGGGGTGATAGCGAACCCCACCCCTCCTCTATGCTGTCTCTACCAACTTCTTCCAGCGCTTCTGCTGTTTCTTCGTCGTCGTCTACTTGCACGCGGCTAGCGTGGCTGGAGGCCAACATGCCTGGAGAACTCGCGAAGGCGTTTTTGCTCGGGGGACAGCTCGGTCGCGCTCATCAGTGCGTTGCGCGGTGTTACGACAGGTAAGACGAAGGGACATATGAGGATCGGGCTTTGGTATGAAGGAACATGGGAGTATCGGGTTTTGATTTTTAGAATATCGGGTTTAGGTATTACAGATCATGGGAATATCGAGTTTTGGTGCTAATATCGGGTTTGGTATTGAGGAACGTGGGAGTATCACGTTTTGGTTTTTAAGAATATCGGGTTTTGGTATTGAGGAACATGGGAGTATCGGGATTAGGCGTCAAGAGTATCGGGTTTTGTTGTTACGGAATAAATGGGCATCGGGTTTTGGTATCAAGAAACATGGGAGAAGCAACTTTGGTGATGAGGAACACATGGGTATCGAGTTTTGCTGTTAAGGGACATATGGGTATCGGGATTTGGTGTTAAGGAACGCATGAGTATCGGGTTGCGGTGTTTATGTTGTCCTCAAAACCCCGAAGGAAGCTTTCGGACAATTCCCGACCCGGCCCGGTACAGCGACTGGAAAACGTGGGACGTGGTCATACAATGACGTCATGTGGGACTTTGGGCGAGCTGTGCTTGTTTCCTGTCTACGTATACATTTTTTCCTGTGTCTCACCCGGAAGTGACCACCGGTACTACTACAGATAGTACAATTTTAGTTATGTGCCGAGCAGGTCAACTACTCCGATCCTAAATAAGTATTTCGGCACAGCAATTCACAGGGCTTTTCTTCTCGCTGTATTTTTGTTAAACCGGGCAGTTTCCTCTGCAGTAGGGCTATCCAGGCAGAGGCGATGCGTCCCGGCGTTTTTTTTAAGTTGTGTGTTCATCGCCTCGCCTTCGCATCGTTCGACTACGTGTCGTCCCGTTCATGGTTCCCCCAAGCCCCCTTTCCCCTCACCCAAGGGTATCGGACAGAAGGAGAAAACTACGCCACACATAAAAAATAAACCAGAGGGGAGGGATTTCTGCACGAACTCAGAAAGATACGTGTTTTTTCGTAATTATTTTACCAGGTACTTGGTTTTAGCATCCTCCTCTGCCTGGGCCTCGAAAACGGGGGAATTGGTTGCGAGTATTTGTTGTTTCCACTTGTCCCTCAGCAGGTTGATCTCTTCCGTGGATTGACGTGTGGAGACACACCGAGGTGGGTTGTGACACAGATGGGTTGCGAATATAGTCCATGTGATTGATCGGACTCTGCACGACTTGGCGACCACCTTCCTCATGACGTGAGGGGAGACGACCTCCCTCCTGACGTGGGGGAAGGCCGTCGGGGTCCCTACGACCATCCCTCGGACCAGGGGCCCCTGGGACCTGGGGGGTTTGCCTCGTCTGCCATTACGGCAAGCGGGACAAGCGTGTTTTTTTTTAAACACAGCCTACCCGCTCTGTGCGGTCAGCTGCGATGCTCCCACAAAGATTTCCATCCGAGACGCCAATTGTGGGACGGTGGTCCCTTAGCAGGTTGAATCCTTTGTTATAATATAGAGGTGTGGAGACACACCGAGGTGGGCGATGTGCGTGACCACACGCTCGAGGGTTAGCGATGATGGGACACCTTAGAGTGCCCTCGAGTCGCCAGGATAGCCTTGAAGGATTCCAGTGATAACGAGGCGGTACAATCTAGGGGATAGGGCCTGGTATCCACACCACGTTTTTTTCATAATTGTGTCGTTCTATGGTAGCCCCCTCAACGTTTCTTAAACGAAGTCGCCGGTTTTGAAACCAGCTTACCGCCGTATCTCCTGAAATACAGTGCCCCTTACCTCCCCGATGTTATCATTTGAAGTCCTTTGCAACGAGAAAGAAACCTGAAGCTATTTTTTTCATAGCATATTTCCTCGTGTCGAGTAGCCATTAAACGTTCGTTATAAAAAAAAGCTGGTTTTAGGGGGAGCTACCGTAGAATCAGTCAATTGCTATACTTGGTTTTAGTATTCGTCCTGCCTGAGCCTCGAAAAAGTTATTTTTTTCGGATATTTATTTTTTCCGGGTGTACGTGCTTTTTTTTTTAACCCTGCTTCAGGTTTCAGGAAAAGTGGGCGGCGTTACATCCTTGCGCAGACTCGGCGAGGCGGGACCAGCTTCGTGGGCTTCAGCTCGTGGTCGAGGCGCGTTCACGTAACTTCAGCGTCGTTGAAGTATATACCGCTTCAGTTATCGCTTTGGTTTATTTGTCGATGACCTGGTACAGCAGCAGTTTATTGTACTTTGGACCCAGCCCCGTGCAAGACCCCACACGTCCAACATATCGTGATCTTGATGATCTATATCCTATATGTGTCGAAAATGACATTTTGTGTCGGATCAAATGAAATTCAAATCCACCCCAGGAAACATGTTCTTGGATCATGCAGATCGTGCGGCTCCCGCCCGGAAACATGATCTGTAGGCCGTGCAGAACATATAGAACAGGGGTCTGTCTGCCCTGAATGACGTACCAGGTACAGGTCATGAACGGGGAAGGGAGAGGGGGCGGGGGCACGTCTCGAACCACGCCGGCGACACGTCTCAAACACCGCCTCCCTCATATCTGTCCGACGGGTTGTGTAATAACCCCCTTGTCGCCGCATTCATCGAGTCTCTACAAAAACTAAAAGAATACAAGGGAACTGAGCGCAGGCACATGTAGGAAGGGGAAAGCCCGAAGCATGATTCTGTGGCAACCTCCCCTGTATTGCAGAGAACACGCTGCTCAGGGGGCATTGACTGACCCCCCTCACTGGGATGATCGCCCCTTCTCCTCACCCCCTGCCCACCCCAAACATGCAAATGCAAGTGAGCAATAGAATGAAGACCTTCGGTTCTTCCAGGATGAAATAGTAACGATCCACGACCGTTCCCTGGAATGGTCCACAAGAAAAAGACGACCTCCTCTTTGACACTGACAACTTGGACACAGACCGAAATGACACCAGCCACCATCGACGCGTGCTACGACAGAGATATACCTTTTTTTGGCGATTTTTTTTTTCTTAATGACCTAAAATCGTCGGAAACGGGTCATTGTTTTTGCGCGATTCTCGTCGTGTACCTAGGCCGTGGAATTTTTCTTCCGGTGTGTAGCGGTTTTGTTTTTCTCCAAATCAGTTTTTGGGATGGAGAGGTCTTGAGCTCCCAAATTGACGGGTAGTATTAGAAAAAAAGTGGTGCACCTCTATCGTAGCGTGCGTCCCTCAAAACGCGCAAAACCTGCCCGAAATGCTCGGTGAAAACAGGTTGAAGACTTTCTGTCCTTCCACAATGAAGGAGTGACGATTGGCGACCGTGCCCCGAACCGGTCCGCAACGTTCACCACTTCAACACTGACAACTTCAAGCTCAACACTTGCCGCGGAGGTGGGTTTGCCCGGAAGGCTAGGAGATTTGCTCCGAAGATGGTCGCTACAAGCTCCGTCCACAACTCTGGATCCCGTGACTTCGTGGGGCGCGGTGGTCGCTCATCGGTCCGACTGCTTCGAGGCCATTGAGGTATGTGAAGTGGGGGGCTCCCGAATAGTGCCGGTTGAATAGTGCCACTGCTCTTCAACAGTGCCGGTGAGTTCGCTTACCACGACTGGAACTATGCATAGTGACTCTCTGTAATAAGCCCAAACCCGCAGTGCCGGTGCCCTAAATAGCGCCGGTATATTCGGAGCTGTACCACCAGCGTTGACGATGACGCATGCTACGTGAGGGAAGCGTCTAACTTTTTCTGAGGGTCCTCATGCGAGGAGCTCTATACCTCTCGCCCAAGACCTGACTTCGAGCATAACCGTGCGCTAAATATACCCGACGGATAATCCCATGGCCTAGGTATGTACCGAAGGGTATTGTAATTGCGAATTAAAGTCGAACGATCTTGCGCAGTTCTTGAGTTTATACATGTCAATGGTGCCATGCCGTTAGTCATAAATGTATTGGCTAAAGAGTGATACACGCATCACTCTGCGTTTCTTTTTGTTTGTGTATTGCAGTCCTCCAACACCTAAAAATACAACAAGAGGGTATGTAGAGCGCGACAGATGTCGCTGAAAGAACCACGTGCTCGTGGCGGTTATTCTCTTAAGTAGAAGAGTATATTCTGGAGGAGTTGAAAATCTATTTGAAATTGATGAATTTGTTCATTGAGCAAAATAACTTCCAAGGGCAAAACCTGTTGCGCATGCAAACAATGCAATGCTTGACACAAAACCATTTTGTAATGGTCATCCCAGAACACCTCAGGTAATTAATTTATCAAATCTATGGAGCAACAACGACGCCACACTCGCGTTCAAAGTCAATCGGCCGGTCAAGGAGGAGGGTCTGACCGAGAAACGCCTCTCGAAATAATCAATTGTGCGTTCAAACAGTAAACTACCCGCCCATTTATTTTTTGTTTTGGTCAACCCAGGAAACCACCTCAGCTGCTTAATTCATGGATTCAATGACACACAACCGACGCCAAAATCGCAATCTAAGCCAACCGGCCGAAATCACGTTTCTAAACTCTAAGCAAATCAGAGGGTCAAGCAGGTGGGTCTGGACGAGAAACTCCTTTTTAATCGATCAGTTGCGCGTGCTCCACAATAAAATACTTGGCAAAATTTTAAGGTCAGGAGTGTTTTGTCAATAACACGCGAGTAGGCGTGTTCGCTAAACAAATCAAGCGACTTAGAAGTAGATTAGAGAGTTCTACAAGCAAGGATCCACTGTTCTCGGATGAAGCAAAACTGATGCAAAAAATTCAAGAATTCAGAACTTTTTTTTTTTTTTTTTTAACCTTTGTTTGAACCCAATACTTGGCTACCTCAAACGAGGACGAACTTTTTCTGTCCGCACTTTATTCGAGTACGAATTGTTAATACTTCAGAAGATCCGCGAAATGTTCAGCTAAGTTTGGCGAAACCCGAATATTCACACGTGGTGTAGCCATGGTGGTACTTAATAGTGCACCAATAAATACTTCTCCGATTTTTAACTATTTTGAAATATTTTCATGATGCGGGCTGGCAACTTTGACTTCACACAATTACGTAGTGTATCATTTCTGGCTGCCTATGACCACCGCCCGGTGCACCTAACGCCCTCACACACCCCATAATGAGCATGACCCAGTTTCGCGGGCTGTGGTTGCTTGTGAGATGTAGCTGTGAAATACAAACGTTCAGCTAGGGGTTGCTTTTTTGTCTCGTGTTGTGTCTTCCAATTTCGTCCCATGTCGTCCACTATTGCACCTCAAAGTCGAGGTGTAAACCTCCGTTGAAAAAGGGAGGACGGCCAATCTGAGCAGAATCTCCAGCTTCTGTGGATGCAGCTCTAAAAAGTTACACCCGCTCTATGCTAAGACACAAACGGGCCGAAGGTCGAAATGCTTCGTGTTAAAAATGCGGCTCAATTGACTACACCGACAAGTATCTAAGATTAGAGTGAGCCGGAAAACCCAGGGGAGGGGTATGAATATGACCCCCGCGGCCTTAGGATTCATCAGTAAATCGTGCCAGTTGACGAATTTATCCCTTACAAGGACAAACCCGATATCAAAATCACGTTCTAAGCCAATCCGCCGATTTCACGTTCTTAGCTCTAAGCCAGTCGGTCGGTCAAGCAGGATTGCCTGGACGACAAAGGCCTACCGACCATCAATTATGCGTGCAAACAATAATATAACTGGCAGTATTGGTAAGGACAACCAGTGAATCGAGTCAGTCGACGAGTTTAGCCATGCAGCACTAACGACGCCGAAATATTGTTTCCAATCCGTCAAAATCACTTTCTAAGCCAATGCTCCGAAATACCATTCAAACCCTATCCGTCGGTCAAAGCAGAAGGGTCTGGACGAGAAACGCCTGTCCAAGCAAGAAGCCACGAGTTGCCGGAGGGCGATGCTCAAACACAGCGCCGATCTTTCGCTGGTGGCAGCAGGTGAAGAGGCGTGCTACGCTAGGGGTACTGCATCCCCAAAAACGTCGAGGCTCCCTAGCTGAGGGCTCTCGCACGGTGTTCTCTTTGCGCATTGATTGGCACTGCGGTGCACGCCTTACCTTGCCCTTGTTCTTCCCTGCCTTTTAGGAGAGCTGTGAATCGGCACGACTTAAGTCACCGACTATTAATATTTATCAATCGAACAAATAGCTAGTCATTTCCCAGAGGTGCCGACTATCCGACTCATTGGGTTTTTATTCTTGTAGAAAGGGTTGTTTGATGTGGGAGTCATTTTTCCTTTGTCGAACCGCAGCCACCTCGGCCTGGGGGGGGCAATTTTGGCTCGCTCCGCTCGCCCAACTTACATCGGTAAATCGGTTGGCCATCAGCGGGTGTCGCCTGCCGAATTGCCGACTAAAGTCGGTTAGTTGGCGAGCGGCACCTACGTATAGTTACTATTTGTGAATTCTGCCGACTCGCAACTCTTCTGCTTCACCTTTTTTGTGCCCACAGACGAGATGTCAAGGAAATCAGCTAATGTGAGAACACCATGATCGTCATACCCCACACACAAGGCCGATATTGAGAAAAAAGTCAAGGCCAAGCCCGGTGCACAATCCCTATGGGCTAGGTATCTGAATATATGATAAATGTATACGTTGTTGCACCCGACTTAAGAGCGTCCGTAATAAGAGAAACGAACTTGACCCCTGTAGGCCCCCGAAACCCCTCCCTACACTAAGTCCAAGTAAATTTCCCCCAAGAGTGGGTTTGCACCTGCAGAGAGCTTTGAGAGCGGTATATAAACCGGAATGTCACGCCTTGTGGCGCTTATGCTTAAACACCACGCAGCTTGCAAAGATGAGCATCGACCCTAAATTTGTCGAACTCACAGCTGACGTGTTTAGTTTTTTTTAATATTCAGTATTGTGATACGCCTATACTATAACCCTGTACTATTCCAAACCTGATATAAGAGCGGCAAGGAGGTAAGAGCGGGGGCACTGGCCTTTTCCAAGGGGCTCTTAAGCCGGGGTGCCCCCACCGCTGTAATACACATGGGATCCGAAGATATTTGGGCAGCCCTTCAGTTGAGAAACCCTTCCGGCGAAAAATGTTTCGCACCTCGGACAGATTATGATCTAGATCATATAGATCATATGGGTAATGTAGATCATATAGCTGTCATTATGAGATGTTGCGCGGGATCTGTGTATGTGGAGTACAGATCCAACCCCGGCAGCATGTGTGTGCTAGATTATGCAGATCGTACGGCTCCCACCCGGCAACTTGAGCTATACCATTCAGATCTTCCTGAAACATCTAAATCGTCAAGTGGGGCAATATCTATCTGTCCGGCCTGTAAAATGTTTGGACTAAAAAATGCAACCCCTACTGTAGCACGCTGTGCAGGACATAGCGATCTGCCGAACCATCCAATCCACTTCCGGGTTGCGTCCGGAAACCGACGTTGTCCATCCGCTTTGTTTTGCGCGCGCGTGTAGGGTCCTACTATCGGCATGCCTGGGATGCGTTGTACCTGGTTTGGTGCGTGCTCGCACACTTTTTAGCGTAAAGTGATGTTTTGTGTCGGCTTTACTCGCGTATTGGTCAGATATGGGATATAGAGTACTTTGGTGAATTTGAAGTGCATTCGCAAACGGTTGGAATTTCGTGCAACGCGCATACAATTGGGGAAAGCAGAGCTCCATTGTCAAATCTGACCCGCCCCGAAACATACGAATACGCAGGCGCTGCCATTGCACAGGGTGTCCAATACGTCGCCGAAAAGCTGATACTCTCGTACACCGAGATTAAAATGCGCGCCGGGGACCTATCAAACCGCGACGAAAAAACGGAGGGAGGAGCCGCAGAAGAAAACGTCACTGGCGATGATGGCGTGAGGGAACCCGGAAGTGAGAGCGACTGGGACCTTGATCTAGCTTTGACTACGGTGGAGTTCAACAAAGCCAATCTGGAACGCATTCGACTGATGGGCACCCGGTGCGTAGGGTTTGACTTCAGAAGTGCCCTCACGAGTTTCGGCAGCAAATCACTTGAAATTGGTGTGTGTTGTTTTTCAGTAGATGAAAGTAAACTGTTGATCCTTTCGGGGCTCGTGTATATCTTGATTACAGTATAGCTGCCAAAAAACGATGATTTCGATATTTCCAAGCGTTCACCGTAAGCGTGAGCTTGCAGCAGTACGAGTGGGATCATTCTGCGCCCTTCCTGTACGAGTCTTTGCATTGATGTCGTTCGGACACCAGTTCTATCATCGCCAATCAGCAGTGGCCGATGCCGTAATTGTCCGTTTTCGTCGCCAGTTTTTCCTCTGAAGCCCCAAAGAGGGTGAGCGTCGTTTCCCCTGATTTCAAAACATTCCTGATTGACGGGACTCGTAAACTGAGGAAGTACCAAACGTATTTTTGCTTTTTTACGTTGTTCAATATATCCCCGCTCCCATCAAAGTGTCACACCAGAAAACAAAGTAACCCATTGGCGCTACCATCCATGAGCAAGAAAGTAGGCACAAAGGTGCCGAAGTCCGTCTTACGAGCGGTTCTTGGAAGGATGCAGTTAACCCTTTATGCGACTCGCCGAATACCTCACGGCGCTTCGCGCTTGGTGCAAGCAATGCCTGCCTGGTTGGTGAAAACCCGACGTGCTCCGTCCCGGCATAGTAGGGATGCGAGGGTCTATGGTCATACGACTACGGCCATGCACAAACTGAGTACCCTCCCCCCCCCCCCATCAAAGTCAGCTTTTTGGGTAAGTATAGAGCTCCCCAGTTGAGGTTATGACCCTCAGAAATTATATTTCCATCTCCCTATCGTAGCATGCGTGCACTTTCCAACTAAAATGTAGTAGAACACGCAAACAGGATTCCAACGATATTGGGCGGTTTGTCACTAACATTGATGTAATTGAGGAGCACCGTTGGTCAGAAACGGTTTGGTCAAAAAGAGGTACTGCTGTACCCCTGCCGTAGCACGCGCCTGTTACTCTATTTGGTCTAATTGAGCAGCCCCGTCGGTCAGAAACGGTTTGGTCAGAAAGAGGTACTACTGCTGTACTCCTACCGTAGCACGCATCCGTTGCTCTATTTGGTCTAATTGAGGAGCCCCGTCGGTCAGAAACGGTTTGGTCAGAAAGAGGTACTGCTGTACCCCTACTGTAGCACGCGTCCGTTGCTCTATTTGGTCTAATTGAGGAGCCCCGTCGGTCAGAAACGGTTTGGTCAGAAAGAGGTACAACTACTGCTGTACCCCTACCGTAGCACGCGTCCGTTACTCTATTTGGTCTGATTGAAGAGCCCCGTCGGTCAGAAATGTTTTGGCCGAAATGAGGTACTACGTGTACCCGTACACGGCATGCGTCCGTTAGTCTATTTGATGTAATTGAGGAGCCGCGTCAGTGGGAAAGGTATGGGCCGAAACGAGGTACTACCGATGTACTCGTACCATAGCACGCGTCAGTTCGTCTAATTGATTTCATTGAGGAGCCCCGTCGGCCAGTCAGAAATGTTTTGTCCGAAAAGAGGTACTACTATCTGCGTGGTTTGTTGTCTAATTGATTTGATTGATCCAACCGAGGAGCCCCGTACGCCAGAAACGTTTTTGGCCGCAAAGAGGTACTACTGCTGTACCCCCATCATCGTAGCACGCGTCCATTGTTCGATAAGCATACCTAGGCCGTGGGATTGATTCTTCACAGGGTTGCACTTCTTATTTTTTATGCGCGCGTTAGTTTTCGGCTGAGGTATAGATAGGGCTCCTCCAGTGACGGCACTCAGAAAAATTAGGTGCGCATCCCTACCGTATGCTCAGGACGCGTGCTGCGATAAATGTGCACCAAACATTGTTTTTTCTGATGTCCCCCTCACTTTCGGAGGAGGTTAAGACATGTCCTTCCTAACCCAAACACTGATTTGGAAAACAAAAAAACTGCTTTATCCCCGGGGGCCCGGGGTGGATGAAAAATCCCCCCATGGCCTAGGTACACGACGAGAACCATGATAAAACAAAATGGCCTATTTCCGACGATTTTGGGCTAAGAAGCCCCGTCATTCAGAAAATATTTAGGACGAAAAGTGATATCTCTATCGTTGCACGCGTCTCAGAGGGAGCTCTCGAGTGACAATGTATCCAAGGGGTACCTGGTACGTGTTAATAGCAAGGTTTCGCTTGCATGCTGCGGAGTCGTTGCTGTCTTTGTCGGCAGTTAAGAAGAAGATTGGTCGATATTTCACCGTACCCCGCGCCCCTTTGGAAACGGATATCGCTGCGGCGCCTACGGTGCTCAGCACGTGCGTAACTTTTCCCTTTATCCTACGGCGCCGGTGTTTTTTGGTCGGGAGGGTATGGTATGATGCAAAGACTATTAAAAAGCGGTGCTTGCGCTTTTCACCGCACGGGATAAGCCTGTCCCACTTGTAAGAATAATCCAATAAGAACGCTATTAATAGGCTCACGTTTAGGGAGACGCTTAAGGATTGTTTTGTACGAAATCGTGCTCGGCGGCAAGCGTTAAACTAAATCCTACCGGGTATGTAATGGCCTATGCACAATGCTCAAGGTTATTGTCACAACAGTAAGGCGTCGACCCTTGGTCAGACTACAGTTAGGCCTGCGATTCTGCATTTTTTTAGGCAAAAGAAGTGGTTTTGGACGATCTTAGTTTGAAGAATTTGATAATCACCAAACCAATCAAACTAATGAAAATGTGAAGCACATAATCAGAAACCCTTTAATTGGTCGGGCGGAACGCTGGTTTACAGATTAATGAATACCTGGTAACCAGGTATTTTATAGACGTTCCAGCATTTTACATACCTCTGGTATATACCAGGTAAGAAATACAACAATTAATAATTGTAGAGTACGATACGAACACTAGTAATCTTCATGTTACACCTACATATCGTTGTTGTTCTCACACTAACTCGCAAAATCGAGTCCGTGATCACAGGACAGGCTCCAGTCACTCTAGAGTGGAGGAATACGCCAGGGAAAATACGCAAACAAAACTGAAAGTTGTACACGCATATATCAAAGCTGACGCGATTTATGCCTGCGCCAGAAGAATATAAAGCAGTGAAATCGGGAGTCAGCCCACGATGTGCCAGGTCCACACTGGTACATACGTCTCACTACTCGCGCCTGAAAACACCGACTACACTGCTTGCCACCCAGAAAAGGCTACCACGTATATATTGCACGTAGTACCTATCACTACGCATACGCACGTCAGACTCAAGCCAATTGGAAAAAAACAAAACAAAACAAAAGAGAGGAAATAAAAGAACATAAAATAAAAGAAAGCGTAAAAGGGAAAGAAAAGAAAACAAAAGACGAAAAAGACAAGAAGATGAAGCAAAGGAAGGAAAGAAAAAAAAACACCACCCTAGGAACTGACTAAAGACGGCAGTGGGCTCATGGAGGGTATCAAGTGCATCAATGGCACTGGGGGAACTCAACAAGGCGAAGACTTAAGGGCGGCGTTACGCTAACTTGTGACGGTCATTGGAAGGCCCACAAGCTTCAAGACGATGATGGCCAGACCCACACTTCAGTCTATTCGGCAGTACGCCCCCCCTTCCCCTTCCTCCCTCCCCCTTCCCCCCTCCCCCCTTCCCCCCTCCCCCCTTCCCCCCTCCCCCCTTTCCCCCTCCCCCCTTCCCCCCTCCCCCCGGCCGCTTAAGAGATGCCGACGGTGGATGGCGCTGCCGCGACCTTTGCGTGTCGTTCTGCTGCTCTGCATCTCTCCGCGTCATGCAATTTGCGCATGAATAACTCTGCTCCCTCCTCTGCCCGTCGAAACCATCTGCCGGCCTTCTGTGTAGCCTTTCGCCACCCTTCGAACTTCATTCCAAAGGTCGACATATCCTCCTTCCGGTGCACCATCCAGTCCTTCTCTTGCCCCCCTTAGTAGCCCTTACCCCCAACAAGCTCCCCAAACATCACCCTCTGTGGCAGACGCTCCACCCCCGTACGTGCTACGAATCCCGCAAACAATATCCTCCGTTTGCGCACTATCGCCTCTACGCTCTCGGAAGCTGTCTTGGCAAGCGCATCGGCGTACGATAGAGTGTGATCGTCGCGCTTCCGTTTCCGCCATCCGCGGCATCGGAGGAGCATGGCGTGGTGAGCCCGACGTAGCCTGTCATAGTCAGGCTTGTTCGGGCTCCACGTCATGCAACCGTAGAGTAGTATCTTGAGCACCTCGGCTTTCAGTAACCACGCCTTCAACCGTAAGCGCACACCCGGGCGATCATAGATTCCCATCTTGTACCGCTGGAAGCATGCCCAGGCCCTCTCCAGACGCCGCGTTATCTCGATGCTGAGATCTCTGTTTGCGCTGATTGCCCCACCCAAGTACACAAACTCGATTTTTTTTTGTATACCTGATCGGCTGCATTGATGGCGAACGACACCTTCCCGCCACCTTTAGTCTGCAGGCAAATGATCTCCGTTTTGGCCTCGGAGACCGTGAGCCCGAACGCCGAGCACGCAGTCACGATCACCGTCATCATCCTCTCCAGCCCTTCTGATGATCGCGATACGATGCCCTCATCGTCAGCGTACAGCGTACCCCACAACCTCTGCACCTCCCCCTCCTTCCCCCCCCGCGCGTCGACTTTGCCTGTGCGTGGTGGGCCCTTCTTCTCCCCATTCTCCTTCCTTCGTTGGAGCTGTACATGATGTCCGTGATTGCTGCATCAGAGAGTAAGCGTTTCTCGACCACACGTAGTAACGCCGTGAAAAACATGTTGAACAGCTGTGGCGCGAGCACGCACCCTTGCCTGAGCCCTTGCCCCACTTCGAACTTGTCTGAGCACTCTCCATCATCCAACCGCACGCATGCTTGCATGCCGTCGTGGAATTGGCGCATCACGGCGAGCTTTCTCGGTGGCACGCCAAAACGAGCAAGGACATCCCACAGAAGGGTTCTGTCGACGGAGCCATATGCTTTGGTGAGGTTGATAAAGCACAAGTACAAGGGGGTGTCCTTCTTCCGCGCCAGTTCCTGCAGTCGTCGTAATACGAACATCATGTCAACCGTCGATCGTTGGGGCCTGAACCCACACTGGTCCTCCGGCAAAATGTTCTCGCGCTCACAGTAGTCACTAGGGCGACTCGCGATGGATTTGAGGAGTACTTTGCCTGCGTGAGCCACGATGGAAATGCCACGATAGTTGCCACACTCTGTTCGATATTTCTTCTTGTGCAGCACCTTAATCGTTTCATCTTTCCATTGTTGCGGATATATGTACCTGGTACTGCCTCTGCTGCTGTACGTACCAGTAAATGCTATGCAACCGAGCGACGTGGATGCGCGCTCGGGTGCGCGAAGAAGTTCGGTGAGTGACAACGTATCGTCCATCTCCGAATCGAGTGAAAAGGGCTCGGGCTCGGGTCCGACGCTCGAGCGCAGAGGACTTGGGCTCGGGACTCGGGCTCGCGCGCGTATGCACGTACCCGGGGAAAAAGGATGGCACTTGATACCTGCTGCTGCTATTCCGCATCAGCTGCTTGTACGCGGCTTTTGTGCCGCTCCTGCGACGCTATGTCCATGCACGCCACGGACGCCTCGAGGCCGCCGCGTCGCACTCGTCGTGGACTACGCGCCCCTCAGCTCTTTGAATGGTGTCCCCATTGGTCCTGTCCTCGCAAGCGCTTGGACTTCGTTGCGCGCCTGCCTTTTTTGCCCGTGGCCCATTCGAAGCTTTAGCTTTTGCAAAGAGTTTATTTCGCAAACTATACAATTTCTAAAGACATGGCCCCCCGCCCCAACGAAATGAAATCAAGCGGGGTTTATTTTACTAGATGCGATACAACCGAACTTGGATGGTGGTTAAATCTTAAAATCTACCACATCTCACGAACTGGAGGTTAGCCTCCATTACCTGGAAATATCCCCAAAAAAAACGGATTTTGGGCGATTTCGCCTGTTTTTAATTTTTATTCCAATTTTACGAAAGACCTAACCCTCCTTTGAACGTATTGGGTCTGGAGACGTACCAAAACTCCCAGCTGAATCTTAACGCGCGATCTCTCGCCCCATGCGTTTGAAAATTAAAGAATTTTACACACTAACATCTCAAGTAATTCTACGGTGGGTGCAGGCGTCGGCTTTTGGCAGGGATGGCTTTGTTTGGCTGGTCGTTGCCGCTTTTTTTAGTGGTCGATACGCACAACATCGCAGGCCTAACAGTAGGCGTCTGTCATTGGCGGGGCCGTACTGTACCCTCGTCTGTTGTAAAATCACCCCCTTGTAAAACCTTATGAGGCGGTGGCGACCAACCCAAGATCAGGCCGTCTTCCTGTTCTTGCAAAATCGTCCTGTCGACCCTAGCAGGGCATCCAGGGGAACCCCTGGTCTATATCCTGCGCAAGGAAAAACAACAATAATTACAGAAAACGAGCAGTGAGCGTACCAGGCATCACTCAGCTTGCAAAAGCTGCTTGTAAAGCTGAGGATCGACCATTACATTATAACAGTCGAAGTCACAACTAACGTAATTGAAATGCATATTGTTTAAAAAACAACTGTCAGTAGCTCTCGCTAGGAACTCACGCTTGTGGATGCTGTAACCGTCGTCAACTATGTGCGCTGGTTGAGGTACGTTTTTTTAAAGAGAATAATAAACCTTTCTTCGGATTGTTATTTTTTAGAGAAATCCCGGTCGTCGGACGGGACACGGAAATTCCTGGAACTGCGTGGCTGGCTGTGACCCGCAAGTGTTTGGCGCCGTCAACAATTTGCTTCTTGCTTCGCTCGCAATAACATGCCAATCGCTGCTGCGGCGTATATGGTCTGCTCGCTTCTCTATTGGCAGAACCGGAGCCGACGTCGCGGGAAAACGAGCTTCTACCGTGGCTAGGACTCTGAAGGTGCTCAAAGGGTGCATCCTGCAGCAGCAGTCTGCCATGCGGGCACGCGCATCTGGAACATCTCAGGGCGTCGAAGGTACGGGTGGTGATGAATTTATTCTCGGGGCGGTTCTCGTTTTTTTTGTATATATCATCATTTTTGCTGCCCAGCTCCACTTGTGGGAATTTCAACCTCAGCGACCATCTGGACAAGCCGTGGGCACAGGTGTCGTCCCTTCTCCCCCCCCCCCCCCAGTACGTGCCTTCGTTTTTGTCGCGCATACGGCTCATCATTCCTACTTGTCGATTTGCGTCGAACTTTGCCAACTCGCGCTCTCGCACTGTCGGCATGTAATGTTATTTAAGAGCACGTCCCTTGCGAGATTTGAGTTCACTGCACCGACCTCAATAGTTACTCTGCTTACCATTTAGACCACCGAGAACGGAAGGTGATACACGAGTATCGATGCGGTACTCCATATGGCGATGAGACAAGCACTATTAGCGGTCAAGAATATCCCCTAAGCACAGGTGCCGGCGTTCCCACTTTTTCTCTGGTTCTTCAGGCAGAGGAGGGGGAGGAAACCGCGGGTGGGGCGTCGGTGAAGGCTGGGAAACTGATGATGCGGGTGCTAACGAAACGCGGCTGCGGCTGCTGACCCTTCAGGGGCAGTGGCTAGAGATTGAAGGACATATGCTGTCGGAAACCAACAGAACCGGCAAGGTAGGTGTAAGTTTATGTTGTCTGAGGCGTTCCATTTGCTTCAGTTTCCTGCATGTATGTGTATCTAATTATCCATTTATTTTGATGTATTTATCATATTGTATTCATGTATGCATTTAATTATTTAATTTTTTATTTACTATGTATACATTCATTTATTTTTCATGTATCTATTTATTTGTTTATTCATTATTTTTATTTCATTTGCCCTCTGACAATGTAGCGCGAGTGTCAAAAACCAGAAACATGATGAAAGAACACAACATCCAGATGAAAGCGTGAAACGATGTTTCCAACAACCAAAAAACTACGAATACTAGATGTACCTCCCTGTTCTCCTGGCCCTGCCCCCTCCAGCCGCAAGGGCCAAGTCCTTCCCCCTTTACACTTCCGAAGAATCATCGAAGGCCAACCCGCTGTACTTTATAATAAATGGCTGGTTTGTAACTGCTGCGCGTATGTTTCAACGCGCAGAGGGCTGTGCAGTGTTGCTGCCTAATGCTATCGGTCGTGGCAAGGAAAGAGTTCCCGCCGTCTCGCTCTCTCTGTGGCCCTGCTCTCTTCACTCCCTCCCCCAACATGCTACCGCTCCCACCCTTAAGCTTGCCGCTTCCAACCGCAAGGGCCAAGTCCTCCCCCCCATACAATTCCGAAGAGGCATCGAACGACAACCCGCTATCCATAAAAATGGCTGGTTTGTAACTGCTACGCGTATGTTTCGACGCGCAGAAGGCTACGCGGTATTGCCGTTTGTTTCTGATATCGGTCGTGACAGAGAAAGAGTCCCCGCCGTCTTGCTCTCTCTGCGACCCTGCCCTCTTCACCCCCTCCCCCCAAAACCCTACCTATCCCACCCTTAAGCTTGCCACTTCCAACCGCAAGGGCCAAGTACTCCCACCCATACACGTCCAAAGAAGCATCGAACGGCAACTCGCTATCCATATAAATGGCTGGTTTGTAATTGCGGCGTGTATGTTTCAACGCGCAGAAGGCTGTGTGATATTGCTGCATAATGCTATCGGTCGTGGCAAGGAAAGAGTCTCCGCCGTCTCGCTCTCTCTGTGGCCGTGCCCGCTTAACCCCTTCCCCGAAAACACTACTGCTCCCGCCCCTAACCTTGCCTAGTTATTCAGTTATGTAGTTATTTAGTTATTTATAGTTATTTAGTTATTTATTGGTTTATTTAGTTATTTAACTTATTTATTTGTTTGTTTATTTATTCACGCATTTATGTAATTGTTTATTTATTTATTCCTTTACTCATATATTAATGTATTCATTTATCCGTTTATTCATTTTTTTATTTATATGTTTATGCATTTGTTCATTTTCCTGGTTGATGTTCTTCGACTCCGGAGTTGTTTTAGCCTGTCCTGTAACACCACGGGCAATGTTTTGGCGGCGAGTTATTGTGAGAACGACGACAACACCCGCGTCGCTGGCTCAGGAAGGTTTACACCTCTCTATTAGCGCAGCTATGACCTTAAATATGTGAATTCCTGAACATCATATGTGCGACATGAGAGTTGTGCATCTTTCCTGGGGGCGATGAGCTAAAGGGACGCTCGATTCTCCTGCGAAGGCCATGCTGTCGAAGCATGCCTGCCACAAGAGAGCTCCACTCATTTACGGGGTGGGATGCGCGATGCACTCCGCTCAGGTCCAACGAAGTAAGAAAAATTTCAGGCGACAACAGTGCACACACATGGAGAAGATCATCTTCACGGACCGAATTCCCTACTTCCATTCCACCGTTCAGATCATGGTCCAGGACCGTGCTCCCTATTCCAATCCATGTAGCAATGGATATGGTTTTTTTACGGGCCGCGACGCGACCCGCGGGTCGAGCCCGCAGGTTAAAAAGATACAGCGGGTCAAGTCCGGTCGGGTCAGGGAGGGTTCAATGTATAATGGGTCGGGTGGGGTCGGGTCGGGAGGTTTTCAAAATCATGGGTCGGGTCGGGTCACAAACCCGACCCGACCCAACCCGACCAGCGAGGAGGGCCCCCACCCTTGAAAAGCAAGTATCCCTTTTGGGACCCTTTATATCTTGATTATAGTATGCAGACCAAAAAGCGACGAGTGCGATCTGGTCGAGCGTCTAGGTAAAGCTTGAGGCAATCCTCGTATCGCTATTGCCTCTGGCTCGCCTCACAGCTGCCTGCGGAGCGAACACATCTCCCACACCAGCAGCTCGGGTCGCTTCGTGTCTGAAGATTCTGTAATTGCCCTTTTTTTTCGCCTGAAGTTCCTAAGGAGGTAATCATCACGGATCGATTCACACGTTCCAACGTTTACGCCCCTTTCCGTTGCTTCAAGTATGTGCAGGGAGGACGAGGGCAAGACGAAGAACTGGGTAGGTCTTCTGCATCAGTAGCAGGCTGCCTCAAAGGAGCGCTTGCTAGCCTAGAAGAGGCCGCTGAACTCGGGGATGCCCTGGTCGCATCCCCTCCCCCTTCCCCATCACCAGCAGGGGTTGCCATTGGGGTCGCTTCCCGCAGACGGGGGGCGGGGACTTCTGGTTTTTTGGAGGCTACAGGGGATGCTATGCTGCTGCTGGCCAAGTTGTGCGAGGGTTTGTCGACTGGAGACGGCGTGTTGGAGGCGGGAGTGGGAGCGGGCGGGAGGGGACGGGAAGAACTGGCATCGATTTCGGTGAAGCAGTACCTCCGTGCTATGGCGCTTGGGTGAGGTTTCCTTCCACAAGGAATACGTGCCACTCGACACGCTGATATCTGATTCCGCTCTTGTTTTATGTTCTCATGTATCATAAGGATTGCTTGAGTTATGTGATTTTTTTTTGTCTGTTTTGTATTTTCCCAGAGGTATTCTTCTACTCCAGAGTAATTGAGGCCTGCCTTTCACCAACGACAACAGCAACAACAACAAAAAATCAATGCAAGTGCTTCCCGCCCAAGTTATCCTTAGTGTTCATCCAAATCCCCCCCCCCCCCCCTCCCATCACGGCTGAAGTTGCCATATTGGCAAGATGGGGGGAGGGGGAAGGGGGGCGTACCTATTTGTTGCTTGCCAATGGTCAAATGACTTAAGGCAAGCAACAAATGAGTACGCCCCCCCCCCCCCCCCCCCCCCCCATCTCGCCAATACGGCAACTTCAGCCGACACTTTGACCCCACTAGCACGAGGTGTGGCTTTACCGGTCGTGGCGCACAAACCGTAATAACAAGTTTCACCAGTATAATATTAAGAGGGTTTATTTGAGAGCTTTTCACGGGTCGGGTCAAAACTCGCGGTCGGGTCTGGTCGGGTTGGGCCAGCCCGCAAGAATTTCGAGACGTCTTGACCCGACCCGACCCGACCCGACCCGCAAGAATTTCGAGACGTCTTGACCCGACCCGACCCGACCCGACCCGTGAGATTTTCAAAACCTCCTGACCCGACCCGCGAGATTTTCAAATCCTCCTGACCCGACCCGACCCGACCCGACCCGCCACACTCCGGGTGACCCGCGAGGTGCGGGTTTCATGCGGGTCATGGTCGACAGGACCGGTGACATATCTCACGGGTCAAAGTCAAAAAGTCGCGGGTCAAAATTGTCTGACTATGTACCTTGGTCGGTTGGTTGGTCCTTGACCCCTCGTACTTTTCCCGGGATGTCGTGCTCTCTGGTATTTTTACCGGCATTGCGTGCAGCATTATTATGTGGTGTGCGCGCAAAAAGGAGAAAAATACCGCAACCCACACATGGGCGAATAGCCACGCCCGTAGCGCTAGACCGCCTAGTCGACCCGACGAGCGACCCGACGAGCAAACTATTTATCTATGCAGTCTGCGGCCCCGGCAAGTAGCCGCCTCCGGCAACAAGCCCACAACTGGGGCGGTGGATCTGTCAGCATGGGCTGCGATCCGTGAGGATGCGTTGTCTGCTGCTGCTGCTTGCTGCTGCTTCTTGCTGCTGCTGCTTCGACGATGGCGACTGCTCTCGGATTTTTACGTTTGTTTGGTCACATTTCGTGCTGGTATGATGATTCTCGAGCTGGCTACTTACGTACTGTATCTATCTATGCAGTCTCCGGCCCCGGCAAGCAGCCTAGCTGAGCCGCCTCCGGCAGTAAGCCCACAACTGGGACAGTTGATATGTCAAAGCAGGGGCTGCGATCCGCGAGGATCCGGAGTCTGCTGCTGGTGCTTGCTGCTGCCAGTGCTGCTGCTGCTGCTTCGACGACGACTGCCCTTGCCTTTTTACGTTTTTGGTCACATTTCATGCTGGTATGTATGAGAAAATTCTTGACGGGTATCCAACTTGGTTGGGGTATCCAATGTGTACGTATACGTCGTACATGGGTTCTTGTACTGCCATTTGCCGTCTTTATTGTTGCACCCTGCCATCAACGCAGCAAAAAGTGTGTCGCCTGGCTTGTTTTAGTGGACTAGGATGGATGACAACATACCTGAATAATACTTACGGCTTCATTCGACACGGAGATTCGCGTAGCAATTACTTATGCCTTGTACGAGAAGTTGCTGTCTGGTTGATGCTTCTGGACGCTATGATAGCGTACGATCAGAGCATCGGGACTTGAGAGGCTTTCACACAGGAAGCGGCAATCTTTATATCATTTTCGGACCCGGGGGGATCCCGCAAGGCGCCGGCACGACAAGGACCCTCAGGCAGGCAGCTATAAGTTTGAAGAAGGCGAATCCGCAGGCCAGATCCGCGGGTTCAAGACCCACGGGTCAGCCAAAAACAACCTGCGGGTCATAGCGGCTTGACCCGCGAGTGATCCGTATCTCGCGGGTCATGACCCGACCCTACCCACGAGATTTTAAAAAGCTCTTGACCCGACCCGACCCGACCCGCGAGATTTTGAAACCTCTTGACCCGACCCGACCCGACCCGCGAGATTTTGAAGCCTCTATTGACCCGACCCGACCCGACCCGACCCGTGAGATTTTGAAAAGTAATTACCCGACCCGACCCGACCGGCGAGATTTTAAAACCCCCTTGACCCGACCCGGATCGGGTCATGACCCGTGAAAAGCCCTGGTTTATTTGCTTGTGGGTGTTTTTTTCACAAATTGCGAGAGGCGGTCGACCCAACCCGACCCAAGCCCTAACCCCAACCCTACAACCCCTGCTAAGGCTACCTACTACGCCCGGAGCGCGGCATCGTCGCGCGTTTTGAAGTTCCTGAAGAAAATGTGCGGACCACCTAAAAATATCTTAATCGTTGATGGTACTTTAATGTGGTATATTTTGGGATTTTAAAAACGCGGTGAGGTCTACCAACGAGCGAGCGCTTACTCTACAAGTGGTGTCTACCGGTGCGAGAGATTGCCTCCCCAGAGTTTTTTACGCCACACACCCACACTAATACAGACGCCACCCATCGGCGCAAATGCCACTCCAGTTACCCACATGGCTCACCCAAATGCCCCGCCCCCTCCCCCCTCCCCCCCGATGTGTACACTTCCGCTCAAAATTCGGTGAGAATCGACGAATAGTGGACGCATGCTACGGTAAAAGATTCACCTTTTGCCTTCTAAAGGTGTTAACTTGAGGAGTTCTACACCTCACCCAAAGCCGTTTTTTGGGGGGGAGGGGGCAAACTTAAACGGCAACCCGATGAAGCATTCCGTGACCTAGGAACACAACGACTGATCCTGCTAATCAAGAATGTAATTCCGGCGCGTTGGGGTTAAGGAGCTCAATCGTTCAGAAAACGAAAAATGGCCAAAACGTGCTACCTATATTGTAAGTAGCACGCTTCAGTGGGAATGGTGAACCTTCTGCGCGATAAGAATGGCGGTACATACCGGGGACGAGAGGGGACGACACCTGTGATCACGGCTTGTGCGGTACATGGAAAGTAAAAATGATATCCACACCACTAACATATCCCTGTCACTGCTTTTGCCTGAAACTGCTTAATAGGTCTGCTGGTGCAAGGGACCGTTTTCCCAGGGTTCTCTACCTCGTGGGGGAGTTCCCGAAAGCCCGCAAGGCATTTTCTGAATGGGCGTCGTCTGTGCCGGAGTGGGCGTTCCTGCGATGGGTGTCACAGATGCTCGGTGTGGCTGGGCGGCAGGAGGGGCCTGTGGTGATTCAGGCGAGATAAAGAGAGTGCATGCGACTTGTACGAGGATATGTTTGGTTTTGTATACAATGGGCTACCCGATTCAAGAGCGTCCATACGGCGATGCGAGTCGACGAGGGAAGGGCTGAAGTCTTCTCGCCATAAAAATAGAGGCACGTACTGTAGTGGGGAGGAGGGAGAAGAGCCTGCTCGGTGACCCTGGATCTGAGTTACTTCTAGGGAGGGACAAAAGAGAGATAATAGATTGAGCAAAAAAAACAACAATGGAAAACGGACTTATAGAGCGGTCAATTGGCGTACCACGCTTTATCGAATCGGTACCCAAACCTACACGACATTCAATCTGAGGAAAAGTGGCATGGAAATAAATCGATAAAACGGGCTTGTTAAAAATACATACAATAGTTTTTCCATGTACTTTTTCGAACGCACACTGGTGAGGGTCCTTCCAACGCACACTGTGTCGGGCCCGGGGGGGGGGGTTCGGGGGGGGGCGCGTCGCCCCCCCCCCGACACTGCTACTAGCATCCAAGCACCGTTCGGCTGCCCATAAAATTCAAACGGCTGCGATTCAAATCAAACGGCGCGACGAACACCCTGGCACTCAAACGGCGCGACGAACACCCTGGCACGCAAACAACCAGCTCATGAGTCAGTGGTGCATTTTGGGACACACACACCAACACCAACACACACTACACTGCTAGTAGTAGCATCCAAGCACCGTTCGGCTGCCCTGCCAACCCAGCGCTGGTGGTGCATGCGCTGGAACGTTTGCGCCTCTGCTGTTCGATCCTGCTACATCACGATGCGGGACAACCAACACAACATACAGCAAAAACATTTCACTTCGTTGTGCCCTGGGCTGCGGAAAAAACGTCCCTTCCCAAAAAACCCTCCTCATCCTTACAAAACCATGAAGAAATTCAAACGGCTGCGATTCCAATCAAATGGCGCGACGAACTACACCCCGGCACGCAAACAGCTCGTGGGTGCATTTTGGGACACACACACCAACACCAACACACACTACACTGCTAGTAGTAACATCCAAGCACCGTTCGGCTGCCCTGCCAACCCAGCGCTGGTGGTGCATGCGCTGGAACGTTTGCGCCTCTGCTGTTCGATCCTGCTACATCACGATGCGGGACAACCAACACAACACACAGCAAAAACATTTCACTTCGTTGTGCCCTGGGCTGCGGAAAAAACGTCCCTTCCCAAAAAACCCTCCTCGTCCTCACAAAACCATGAAGAAATTCAAACGGCTGCGATTCCAATCAAATGGCGCGACGAACTACACCCTGGCACGCAAACAGCTCGTGGGTGCATTTCGGGACTCACACACCAACACCAACACACACTACACTGCTAGTAGTAGCATCCAAGCACCGTTCGGCTGCCCTGCCAACCCAGCGCTGGTGGTGCATGCGCTGGAACGTTTGCGCCTCTGCTGTTCGATCCTGCTACATCACGATGCGGGACAACCAACACAACACACAGCAAAAACATTTCACTTCGTTGTGCCCTGGGCTGCGGACAAAAACAACCCTTCCCAAAAAACCCTCCTCGTCCTTACAAACCCTTAAAATTCAAACGGCTGCGATTCCAATCAAACGGCGCGACGAACTACACCCTGGCACGCAAACCACCAGCTGGTGGTGCATTTCGGGACACACACACCAACACCAACACACACTACACTGCTAGTAGTAGCATCCAAGCACACCAACACACACTACACTGCTAGTAGTAGCATCCAAGCACCGTTCGGCTGCCCTGCCACCCCAGCGCTGGTGGTACATGCGCTGGAACGTTTGCGCCTCTGCTGTTCGATCCTGCTCGTGCGGGACAACCAACACAACATACAGCAAAAACATTTCACTTCGTTGTGCCCTGGGCTGCGGACAAAAACAACCCTTCCCAAAAAACCCTCCTCGTCCTTACAAACCCTTAAAATTCAAACGGCTGCGCTTCAAATCAAACGGCGCTACGAACTACACCCTGGCACGCAAACAACGAGCAGCGCACACCGCACACCCTCTTATTCTATCCCTTCTCGGGTACACCGCGCTCTTCGGCGTTACGCTGGAACGTTTGCGCCTCTGCTGTTCGATCCTGCCCTTGCGGTCTGCCGTGTCTGCGTGCAATCAAACGGCCGCGCTTCAAATCAAACGGCGCTACGAACTACACCCTGGCACAAACACCCTCGCAGCGCACACCGCACACCCTGTATTTATATCTCTCGTCGGATACACTGCGCTCCTCGGCGTTGCGCTGGAACTTGCGCCTCTGCTGTTCGATCCTGCCCTGTGTGGTCTGCCGTGTCTGCGTACGGCGGCGACTGCGTCCTTCAGTTCGGCTGCTGCATACTTTCTCTCGCTGGTTCCTGTCGCAGCTCATCTCCGCCGCGTGCTGTGGGTGTCTGCTATGAGCCTCTTCCCTCGTTCTAGGCTCCTCCTTCCCTGCGGCTGCGTGTTCTTCGCCCTCTTCGAACCTTACGGCGTACCACCTCCTCGTGCTGCGGCAGAATCTTTGCACACACCGTGCAGCGGAACGTCCCTACAGCAGAGCGGTATCTTGACGACTGGGGACACCAACTCTTCCGATACACATTAACAGCGCCCTCTCTGTGTGGTACATACATGGGTAGCGCAGCAGTACTCCTGTATGTTTGCGTGTGTAGGATACCCGTACGTGTTTGAACCTGCCATACTACCTCACCTTCCTCCAGCGCTCCTGCGGTACAAATCCCTTCCATCACATGTGAATGCGTACATCTTCGAACGTGCCATACAACCTCACCTTCCTCCAGCGCTCCTGCGGTACAAATCCCTTCCATCGCATGTGAATGCAGGTGTGTACACGGCACTGCTTATTATACGCTGCGCACTCAGCATGGTCACAGCAGTGTGTGTATGTACAGCGGTGTGCACACAGCTCTCGCTGTGTGTAGCACATACTCTACAGGTGTAGCGCAGCAGTACTCCTGTGTGTTCGCGTATGTAGGATGCGCGTACGTGTTCGAACCTGCCATACTACCTCACCTTCCTCCAGCGTTCCTGCGGTGGTACTAATCCCTTCCATCACCCGTGTATGCGGGTGTGTACAGCGGTGTGCACACAGCTATCGCTGTCTGTGTGTAGCACATACATGACATGTGTAGCGCAGCAGTACTCCTATGTGTTTGCGTGTGTAGGATACGCGTACGTGTTCGAACCTGCCATACTATCTCACCCTCCTCCAGCGTTCCTGCGGTACAAATCCCTTCCATCACCTGTGTATGCACCATCTCCCACGTATGTAGTCTAGACTATGCGTCTCCAGCTACGGCTGTGCGTCCTGTAACAAGTGTTCGTGTCTTTCAGCACGTTACATCCTACACCTGCGTACAACGTAACCCATGCGCACATTGTCATCACACCATGCGGCCTTCCTCGCCAAATTCTGCTGTTCCCTTCACAGGGGACTAAGTACGAGCATCCTATCGGTGACATTCTCCGCCTCAAAGCGAAAGTCGCCGGCTAAACATTCCGCCACTCCCGACGATCGCCAAGTGCCTTCTCGCGCAGTCAAGTGTGACAAAACATTCAGCCACTCCCGACGATCGCCAAGTGCCTTCTCGCGCAATCCAGTGTGAAAAATCATTCAGCCACTCCCGACGATCGCCAAGTGCCTTCTCGCGCAGTCCAGTGTGACAAAACATTCCGCCACTCCAGACGATCGCCAAGTGACTTCTCGCGCAGTCAATTGTGATAAAACATTCCGCCACTCCCGACGATCGTCAAGTGCCTTCTCGCGCAGCGAGCCACCAGTCAAGTATGACAAAACACTTCTCCACTTAACACCAAAAAGCACTTGACTAAACATGTATTTTTTCCGATTGGCTCTTAAATTGGGTGCTCCACTGTGTACACACATACAGTGGGTGCACCGGTTTAAGAGAGCCCTAGATAAGAGCAATTGGGAAATGTGGGCTGTTAAATCGGCATGCCCCGCTTAGACCAAAAGCCGTGTATTGCCCACTACAGATAATAGCAATACGTGGTAAAACGTTTACGCTTGTCACAAGGCGCTGTTAAACCGGTGTACCCACCCTTTATGGCATGTTTTTTTTTCTGATTTTCGTATGATGTGATGGGGTCTAGAAGGAAGGCATGCTGCATGGCGTAAGATAATATTATGGGTATGTTTTGCTTATACGATGACTTCACCTCCTTAAGAGCTTTTGTGTGTTTTTATTTCGCCCTTTAGGACTTCAGACGGAAAGCATGACAAGGACAACAACTTGATTACAGCATCGCCCACACGAACAGACGAAACTATGAACTTGCTTGGACCTGGGTCATCCCACGCTAGGGGTGCAGCAGATTCTAAGAAATTCCTGAGCTCACACCATGAGGAGCTCAACATGCCACCCGAAAAATCATGACCTCGAAGACATTTGTTCGCGCAAAAACCCGACCAACACGTGCTGTTCGCCGGTCCTACACTAGTATACTCATAAAATTATCGTAATAGGCCATTGTTCAACACCTGAAAAAGCTCAAGCGGTAATAAGGTAAGCAGGTAAGAAACGTTTGGCCCAAAAAGTGCGGCCCTTTCCATGGGGTGACTCACTGGTAGGCGTGGCTTGCCCGGTTCTACTTGCGCCGTGACTAAATACAAGTAGTTTCCTTTTTTCAATTTTCGAAGAGTTTTCTAATGTTTTACCAGATACTGTCGTACGTTGTATTAACTTACAGAACGGTCTGTGTATCCCCCTTTTCAACTCGTAGGCGTGGCTTGCCCGGTTCTACTTGCGCCGTGACTAAATACAAGTAGTTTCCTTTTTTCAATTTTCGAAGAATTTTCTAATGTTTTACCAGATACTGTCGTACGTTGTATTAACTTACAGAGCGGTCTGTGTATCCCCGTTTTCAACTCGCGACATCCTAGGGACTTAACGTCAACCACACCCCGAAGGAAAGCCTTGCATTCGCCAGTAACCCTTTTGGGCCTTCAGAGGAAGAAAACGTCGAACACAGTTGGCATCATGATACGGCTGTTAAGTATTACACAGCACCGGCCACACCAAGCAGCCCGGGCTGCTCGAGTAGGCAGCCCGGGTAGGCAGCCCGGGCTAGTGGGGTGGCAGATGTGCTCGAAGAGCAACGTAGGGAGATGATGGTTGACACGTGCGCTTGCACGGAGATACCCGCACTGCTCTAACGCTCTTCCTGGGTTCCTAAACACTCGCTTTAACCGCGCTTGCCGCTCTTTTGGTCGGTATACTGTGTGTTACTAAGTAAAAAAAGTGGTCAGGTCGTTTTAGAGACAACATGGAATGAAATAATGGAATAGAGTGGGATTAATGGAATATATTTGCTGTGGTAAAAATCCGTGTTTCCCGTAAGATTTCGAGCGTGTGAAACTGTTCGACCATTATACGTTAACACGAAGAACGTTCGAAATTGATTCGATATTTCACCCGTTTCCATCGCCTGAATCGCCCTGTTGATATCACGTCGGATTTTTTTCTCTCTTTTTCGCTAGGTGCTTGAGAGGGTCGCGCGCGCCTTTCCTCGCGCCCTGTTCTATCCCCTACTCATCACCAAAACGTCTCGGTCGAGCGGACGAGCGGGTGCAGACGGCCAGGACGCCACAGGCAGGCTTTCTAAGCTTACCGCCCTGGCTTTCGACCCTTCAGCGGAGGCCTTTGCTGAGGTACGATCATCTGTACGTTCAAAAAACGCCATGGCCGCTCGAAAAGTGTTTTCTTTTTACGGCGAACTCCATGGCCCAAAACATGGTGCGAATTGTTATTCTAGGCGACCGCCATGTCTGCTCATAGCGTGGTAATTTAGGCAACCGCCATTTCTCGTAACACGTTTTTTTGAACAACTGCCATGTGGCTAAGAAGCGTACTTTGCACGATTTAGGGAGGATTTCTAAGCTTACCGCCCCAGCTTTCGACTCTCCGGCGGAGGCGTTTTTCTGAGGTAGATGTTGTTGTAACATGGCGGTGTAGCTTAATTCGTACGCCGGAGAGTATAGTTTGGGGCCGCTAGATGCCTCACTGCGACGGGATGAGATCAATCCCATACTTTCTTGTCGTCCTTTCACCATCATCTTTTTGCCTGTCACTTTTTTGTACCTTGAATCTGTTATGGGTTGCGTATTTTTCTTAGTTTCCCCAAACTACGAGTCTATCCCCTTGACCCCTTTGGAGCCCCAAAATCCCTCCCCATACTCGTTTCAAGCGATTTGTCCCCAAAAACGGGTTTATAGTTGTAAAGGCGTTAACGGTTCTGCTGCCGTTGGCTGCCCCGTGAGAACGCCTCATGCGATTCGACAAACCCCGCCGATAGCGGAAAGGCGTCTGCATCTATGGATCCCCTCTTGCGCGAACGGCGAAATTGGTCCTCCTCGAACACATGCATCTACCAAACCGACTATTCAACACCGGTACACGGTATCAGGTACCAGGGTATTAAACGGTCAATGTCGAATACGGAGTACACATCATTTCTTCCCGGCAGAAACGCTGAACCCAAACCGTTGTCGAACCAAAATCGCTCGATGCACCAACATTTCATCCAATCAGAGATGTCCAAACTGCCCCCCCCGCCAATCACAATCGCTCGATTTACAGGCCCTTCGCGGCCTACACCACCCCGAGCTGCGTTTCTTGGAGGGCATGAAGCGAGTGTTGGACCTGATGGTGAGAAAGGAAACTGCGCTTGCCCGAGAAGCGTACCGGAAGCTGCGGAGCGACTGCCTTGTCATCGACGGCGGAAAGACTGGAACCAAGGTAGAGGCGCACATAAAATACTTCGCACGCAACCAAAACCACATGCTGGTAGAACTAAACGTAAAAAAACTGTGCCAACTGGGTTTCTTATGTGAGAGAGGGCGCGCTCTACCCCAACTTCAGCGTAACGGCTCCCGTTTTTCCTTTTATATTCCTGTGAGTGTTAGCCTTGCCTCTTATTGCTATGTTTATTGTTCGGTGTCCTGTTCTGCAATTGAAAATACACCTCAGCTGTAAGATCGAGGATGTCATTGAAACCCATGTTTGCAAGCTGTGCGTCGTGATCCGTCGATCGCAAGTGGTTAGGGGTGTGTATGTTCTCATAGGTATGGAGGCGGTCTTACGGCACATTTTGTAACACCTTCTCCGTTGCTGTTATCCTCAGATCATCTCATTGCCAACAATCTAGCATACGCCGTGGTCACGCTACGGCACCGAGCTTGTTTAGTCTGGAGCAAATCGTCTCTTGTTTCGGTTGTGGAACATAAGCAGGGCCAGCATGGCCTACCTGAGCACAAAACAACAGCGAAACAAAACGAAAAGCTGAAACGCTCCGGGTTCTGTGGCCGTATTTTGTACCTCTTTGCGGAATTCATGTTTTGTTTTGTTCTGTGAAAGCACTGTCACAAGATGTTCCGTAATGCCTCCGTTGTTGAGGGATTTGGATGCGACCCCCCCCCCCCCCCCCGACCCGACCCGACCCGACCCGACCCGATGTTACCCGAACGGCTTCTCAAGATGGGGCTATACAACCGGGACTTTGCGAAGCAACGAGTGGCGGGATTGGACAGGGATCTTGGCAAGGATGGAGAGTTGCTCGAATTAAACAAAGTCAGGAAGTGGGGTATTCAAGGTAAACATGTGGGCTAATTCAAGGTAATAATGTGACGGATTCAGGGTAAAGGAGGCTGTTCAAAGGCAGGGAGGACTCGCCGCGTGCTCTAGTTCGAGGCAGCCGTGAAATAACACATTTTTATTATGCGACATTACCCATGGCAAAAGTTAATCCGAAACAACTAACACAATTAAAATGGCTGCTCGACCTGGCCAACGTCGAAAAGTGGCTGATTCATGGCAAGAAGAAGGACTCGCCTCGTCACGGGCCATGAAGGCGATTTTTTTACCGAGTGGCGTCATCCGCGGCAATTTTATTTCACACATAACGTCAGGAGGCATGGAAGGACGACATAACCGTAAGAGTTTAGAGGTTCCGATCAACTTGAGGCTTGTCACGACTGGAACAATTGAGAGGTTCCAATCAAATTTAAGCTTGTCACGACTGGAACCATATTTCCCTGTACTTGTTCCATGCCATGTGTCCCCAAACAAGTGGGTGAATTTTTGGAAGGATTAAGGAATATTGGTCAAACGCTGGCTTGAGGACCTCACCGCGACACTCTCCTAACGCCCGCGTACCGGCGTCTCAACGCCAATCGCTCCCGGTCCGGTGCACCTGGAATTTCAGCCCACAAGGGAGCAGCGACGGCGAAGAACCATGCGACTTCGAAAGCACACATCTCAGACTTCTCGTCGTGGATGTCCGACTTCGACTCCAACGTTCACAAGCTGGAAATCCCTGGGCAGTACGATGGGATGTGCTCGGCACCTCCCCGGGTTTCCCATCATAGCCGCGTTGTCAGGTACGGTCTAGAAAAGGGGACAGGGAAGTTGTTTATCTCTCAGCATTTTCAGGGCCTACTCTGTTGCTCTTCTCACATTAATTGATTGCCAGAATATAGTCCGTGGTCACAGGACAGGCTCCAACCACTCTTTTGCTTTTTTTTGCTCATCCTATATACTCCGGAGTATTATCTTCAATCGTTTTCTTTCTCTTTCTCCCTCCCTAGACGTTACTAAGATCCAAACTGCGGCACGGACCTTAATTTTTATCGTGAGAAGGCTTCAGCCCTTTCTTTCCTCCTCGAGTTGCATCGAATTGCGCGTACCCACGCTACAAGGCGCTCTCAGCAATTGATTCCTTCCATTTTGTTTTTGCAACACCAAAAGTCCGACCCCCGTGATATTTGAACTTCAGAACCAACTCTATTAATAGTAGCGTTCGAGGGTAGCCTCTAGACCACCGGGGGGACCGGTCTCTGGAGTGAAATAATATCTCAGGAAAAAATACAACAAATCGAAGTGATGCACGCACCAAAGCTGAAGTAGGCCGTGCACCAGCCAAGACATGATAGTGAAATCATATAATGTTGCACGGGCATAGCAGGTCCGTGCTGGTGCATGCCTGAAGTTTAGACTCGCAACTGAAACCGAGAACACCGCCTACATAAAAAGGAAATGTTAAGGCACAACTCATAGGACAAAAGAGAACAAGAAAAAGGAGAATACGTGGAAAGAAAAAGACGAAAAAAAAGGAGAAAAATGAACTGGAGAAAGGAAAAGGAGAAAAAATATGAAAGAAGCAAGTATAGGAAGACGGACGTAACGTAAGAAGATGCGTGCAAAGACTCCTTTTTGTCGTTCTATGACCACTCGGGTTTGATTAGGTTCTCTGATTTTGCTCGATGGCTTTTTGACATGCCAACCAACTGCGATGCCCTTTACAGCTTTGGGAGCGAACTTTTGGTGATGAAATCCTTGCGCCTGCCCAAGCGCCTCACTATGCACGGAGACGACGAGAAGGATCACATGTTCTTGGTAAGTCCGCGGTGGAGGCCGTTACTATTACCGCGCATTGCATTGGCGGCAGCTATGATGCCATCACCAAGGGTGGCGGGGAGGAGGGGGTACTCGTTTCATGTATGGCCGTAGTCGTGTGACCATAGACACTCGCATCCCTACAATGCCTGGACGGAACACGTCGGGGCTTCACCGACCAGGCAGACATCGCGTCTACCAAGCGCTAGGCGGCCTGAGGTAGTCGGCGAGTCGCATGAAGCGTGAGCTGCATGCTACTAAGAACACCAGGGGGCGAGGGGGGGGGGGGGGGGGGGAGGGCGTTCGCCGCGGCCAAGTCGGCGTCACGGCGTCCACGTTTCCCGCTGCCGAACGTACCCACCCAAATTTCAATTAGTGTGTCTACGAAAACGCGACTGCGATTATTCCAGAGTTTTATACCAAACACCCGAGCGGAACGCTGAAACGAAACGAGAAGACCTGCTCGTTAGCGAAGACGGTTGCGACAGGTTGTCAGAAATATCTGTGAATGACGACTGACGAGTGGCAAACCTGCTGTGTTTGACGAGCTGATTTCTTGCTATAAAGACTGGGTTCTTTGGGCACGCGCGTACGCTGTGCTGTTAATAAATGCACTGCGCGCCCGGTACCGTCCCGCTTGTTTTCTTGTCAGTTTCACCTTGGTCGCTGTGGTTATACCGTCGATGAGACGTTTCCCTTGCCACCTGGCGCTCGCCCTGAAAGCGGACACACAATGAATGCCGGCCGCAGTTTTACGTGTTGAACGCCGGCCGCAGTGCCCTGTAGGGAACTTTTGTTTTGCACAGTGCAGGACCCCCCATACTAGAAGTACTAACCCAGTCTAGCTTCTTACCTGGAAAACGGTGCATTCTATACTGCAGTAACTTTGGTATAGCGTGTGAAGGATTTCTTGTTCTCCTGTAAATGTCAGCCTGCCTTTCTTATTTCCTTGTTTCTTATTCGGAAATAGGTGTCCTATAGCGTTGTTGTATGTCTTGTTGATCCCCTAACTTTGAGTCGTCGTATTGTCGTGTAGCACACTCACGGGTCAGAGGAGCGGAGGACCTTCGAGTTGAACACTCTCGATCGCAGTGCCTTGTGTAGAACCGTTGTTTTCGAAAATTGTTCGTCTTATGGTGTGTGTCTGTGCAATTATACCTGCGCATGTAAGTACCATATATAATCTCTCATCGTTGGTGCCATCATTCTGAGTGGGTGGTATTTTCGTGTTGCGCATGGGTCAACGCAGGGGAGGACCTTCGAGATGAACTGTATCGCCGGCAGTGCCTTGTGTTGAAGTTCCTTATGTTTTGTTTTGTCTGTGTGCTAACCTCTTATTTTGTGTTTGTTTCGTCTCGTGTCACTTTTGTTTTGTATCTGTTTTGTCTTATGATTTATTTCATTTTGGGTCGTGGTATCTGTTTTGTCTTATGAGTTATCTCATTTTGGGTCGTGGTCTAATCTTTTTCGCGCTCAGGTCAAGGGAGGCGAGGATCTGCGAGTGGACCAGCGTGTGGAGCAACTTTTCGAGGTGATGAACGCCATCATGGCCACCTCCGCGAGCTGTAGACGCGCCAGGCTCGCAAACAAGACCTACAAGGTGGGCAGGCGCAGAACATTCCACGCATCGGACAGATCACGATCTAGATCATCTTAGTCGTATTTTCTTCCGTTATCTTGCAGATCCTATATTTGCCATTATAATCATATATATATCCAATGTTTGCCGTTATGATGCCGTTGTCATTTTATCACCTGCAATCTAGATTCTACTAATTCCGTTTTGACAATCTAGATCCCGTGTTTGCCGGGTTCATCATTCTGTAGATCGTGTATCCGCCGTTGTGAGACTTGCGTAAGAGCCGCATCGAATAGGTCTCACCCGGAAAGCATGTGTGCAAGAGCCGTGTCACACAGATTCCACAACGATAAACACGACCTACATCGTGCACATCACATGTACCAGGGGCACGTCTATCCCGAACGATCTAGATCCTGGATGGGGGTGTGATGTGTCGGGCGTGAGGAACATTCGCCTAGGCTCTGACGAATCACGGTACAGAAGCTTGGGTGAAATGTTGCATTCACAAAGTAGGTTAGGCGCAATTCGATGCAAGTCGACGAGGAAAGAAACGGCTGAAATGTTGTGGAAAAATAAAAAATGAAGGCGCGTACCATGGTGGGGAGGGGGGAGAAGTGCCTACTTATTGGCCCCGGATCTGGGTTACGACATGGGAGGGAGAGGGCGGAAGAAAATAGGGCGGAAGCAAAGACGGGATGAGCAAAATAAAGGAAAACACTAGAGGGTGGAATGTCGAATTGTTTTGTTTTTTTCACGAGGAGACAACATGACAAAACAACTAAAGTCGGTGATCCCCCCCGAGTGCTACTGCTGTTCCAGGGTCAACAGGATGATTTTACCAAGACGGTCGGCCTCGAAATCACTCTGCACATAGAAACTATATACAATCCGCATCGAAGGGAATAAAAATCTAACCTGTGGGACGTCTTTACGTAGTCTTTCTTGTCTCACGAGATGGTACCGTCGATCTCGCTAGTAAAAGTGGCGCTGGTGGATATTTGCAGGGGCTCTCGCTGGTCGAATCACTTCTCGCGGGTCGATTCGGACCAGGGTGACCGGGCGCGACCCATGATACTTGCAAATCTCCTGACCCGACTCGACTTGACACTCGAGTTGTTTTTATATCGCCTGACCTGACCCGCGAGCCGTACCATGACCAGTAAACAGCCCTGGTTTTTTGTAACTTGTCATTATCTGCACGCGTGGTGATAAACGGGAAAGTCGTCTACGGCCGGTGCAAGCAATAGTCACTACTATTTCATTTTTTTAGTTTTGTTGTCTTTAGGGAGATTCTGGTCGTCGAAAGGTACACATGTCATGGACATTCGTACACGCAAGACTGGAAACGGAAGCCCTTTTTTTTCGGGGGGGGAGGCGCTGTCGTACTTTAGAAAATCCCCCACCTCGTGATAGAGTGTGTATTGTCTTTGCATGAAATCGTTCAACACACCAGATAGATCGCGACCTAGATACATCTAGATCGTGCATAAAGTATCTGTCTAGATCGTGTATGAAGTATCTGTCCTTCGCGTGTATTATGTTGTGCATCGTTTGAGTAGTACATACCCAAACCAGGAATCATGTGATTTTAATGGATCATTAAGATCATCCTGCGCTCACCCGTAAATGTATTTTTTTTTTTATTTTTTTTTTTTTTATCCTCCGGCGGATGGGGAAAAATAAAGCTTTAGCTCACCACACTTGCACGTATTTTCATACGCGTCGAAAATGTAATATTTAGGCCTCGCTCATTCATGATATTGAGGCCTGTGCTCTGAAACGCATAGATCATGAATCGAGATGTGGTCTGTCCGACGTTTGAAATTGTTGTTTATATTCCGCGTCTTGTGTGGTGCAGGTGGTGCCTGTGACGACGGAGATCGGTCTGATCGAGTGGGTGCAGAACACGAAACCTCTCAAGGCCGTCATCGAGGAAGGACTCGGCGTTCCGCTGTCGCAGCTTGACGCCCCCCGGCTATTTCACGAGTAAGTGGACAGGCGGGTCAGAGGTTAGTTCGTTTCCGCAGGCTTTACATCATCAACGACGTCGACGACGACCACGACGACGATTTTTCAATAATTGTGACAAATAAAGTTGGTAAAGCTGAGGCCTTTTGGGGGGGGTGGCTTTATCTTGGATTTAGTGAAGAGTCGTACCACGGTAGGGGTTGCAGTTGTTGGATTGCGCCAAAAAAAGGTATATCTGGCCAATTGACTTCCTCATGTAAGGAACTACTGGTTAGTGAAGTAATTTCACGATTACACATTGTTTTTTCGGACTAATGCATAGAAGCGTGATCGGGTTGTGCGAACGAATGCCTTCGAAGTCATGTAGTATCGGGTGAGATATTGAGCTCCTAATTTGAGGACCTCAGGTACTGATGCTGCGCCCCCACCCTACCGTGGGATGGCGCTGAAATTGTGTAGCGGACCTGGCTGGACAGCGATCTACGGCATCACGAGCAACAGAATCAACGGCACATGATCGGATTTTTCGTCGCCCTCGTTCGGACGAACGAAAGACCATGGCATGGACGGTGTGATCATGGTTTCCTATGACTTCGCAACCTGTACATGTCAGCATGTAGAAGCAAAGGTACATATTTTCGTAGATACCTGCTATACTATGCGTGGTACAAAGGTGCAGCACTCCTCCCCATTCTTATCGTAGCGAAAAACAAACCAGCTGGTGAAGTGCTTTCAGCACGTACTACTGCTGTGCTTATGGATGCGTGTCGTATGTATCGGTTGGTTCTGGGATTGATGACGCTGTGTGAACTCTCTGTCTTGCGATGACCTGCTGGCTGCTGGCTGCTGCTGCTCTGGTGTGCTGCGATAGTCTGTGTTCATATACCATATGCTGGACGGAATTATTGTGGATGTTCGACGTCATACTAAAAACCTTAAACGGTCTTTGTAGCACAGATCCCTCTGCCCTTTCTTTTTTTTCCGCGTTAAGTATTGTTTTGCTGGTTTGACAGCGTGCTGGAAACATATCCCCCCCCCCCTACTGTTGTTATATGTTGTTCTTCGGTTCTCATGAGCTGAACTTGGTAGATTCTGCAGTTGCTCTATTGCTGGGTTATTATCTTCGAATATTTCATATACGTCATATGTGAGTTCGTCCGGTTGAATGGTCGATACTCAACTTTGCAAGCTGCGTGATGTCTGGTACCCTGGTACTTTTTTCCATTTTTTTTTTTATTTATCGTCTCCCTCTAACATCGCAAATAAAGATTGTCTTGAAACATATCCCTGCCATGAATTATGGAAAATTCGCCACCCCCTATAGACTATGCTATAAGCTCGTGTGTGTGGGTCGGTCGGTGTTACTTTCCAGGTTACTTGCGCGGTGGCTAATTGTGTTTTCGTTAGTTCTTACAGAGATTTGTCGCCCTTTTTCAACTTGCCACACCCCTCGAGATTTCAAGACAACCACATCTCCAGGGGGGACCTTAAACAGGTTCAAGTTAAACAGCAGAAAAGTTATCCCCCACGAATGCCGCTCGCAATATCTAGTCAAAAGGATGAATAGTTGGCATCTTACTGACCTCCATGACGAGTGGAAGAGGGTGACGTGGCCAGTTTTTTGTATATACTACGGCCTCGGACTGTCTCTACGAGCGACATTCGTATCGACCAATGACAGGCCTTCAAGTATTGCAATAATATTGCAAAAAAACAATTGCGTCGCTTTTTGCACGAACCGGGTGAAGGTACGCCACGGCATGCTTGTATATTTCGCGCAAAAAAACGAAGATCTGAGTTGCGTATGTTCAATATGAAGCAGAACATGGCGAAAAAACTGGATCCTACACTAAAACTAAGTCATTTAAAGGAAATAACGTACCTTACTCATGTTTTCGCACAAGAGGCAAAATGTCCACGCCGTTTTAGAGAAATAGGCTCTGACATTTTGCACACGTGTTCTACATGCCCATCCCGGGACTTGACTTCCGGGTGTTTTATTTTATTTTATTTCCATTTTTTTTTTCCAAACGCTTAACTGACGAACAATCAGGCAAGAAAAAAGAAAACGACAAGTGAGGTCTTCGCACTGGCACATAGAAGACGTGTGCAAAATTTCACGGTCTGAATAAATGAAAAGGCGTGGGCATTCGCCGGGGGATAATTTTCTGTCGTTTAACTTGTACCAGCCTGTACAACCTAGTATTTCACTATTATCTGTAGGGCAATTGAGGCAAAGGTTCAAGCCAGAGAGGTTTTGTTTAACCAATAAACCGGAAGATAACGCATACCCTGTGAGGAGTTTTCAACCCATTTTTCTTTAGAGCTGGGGGGGGTGGAAATTCGACTCCTAGAAACAGCTGGTGCAAATGCTAGTTGTTACGTATGCCTGGCATATTATGGGAAAGCACATGTACTAATTTTGTCGTCCTTTCCCTTTGTTTTGTTCGGCGTGTAACACTAAAAAAGGTTTCTTGGCAGGGACACCTCCCAAACAAGTTTCCACGACATGTTCAAGAAATCGCGTCGCGAGAAGGTGCGGCACGTTTTTGTTTTCCCTTTGTTTTTTTTCTTCATTGTTCACCCTCCGGCGGATGGGCAGACATTTAGCTTAGGCTTACTACGCTTCCACGTTTCTTCGGTTGTGTCATTTTCTGCTCTTCCAACACTGTCTTCTTCTGGTGTTTTATGATACCAGATTGCTGTTTTACCGCCCGTTCTGTATCCACTTGGTAATGCCAATCGCCCGATACACCAAATAGTTGAACGTAGCTGCGTGCAATCAGTGTCACACCTCCAACCACACATTCATTGAACCAAAATTAAATACGGGACAAGCGAAACAAAGAGGGAGTGTACCCAGGAATCCCCTGTCCACCCCGGCGTTTTTTTTTGCGCCCGCCCCTCACCCAAATGCATACTGAACCATTTTGATGCTTTCAGTTCACCTGTATCGCCTCGTTTCGACTCGTTAGATATAGCCCTCATATTTTAAGCCTAAACAAATTTCTCTACAAGGTAGCGTTTACATCCAGAAATATACGTAATTATGGTTTGGAACAAAACACGGGATATTCTCGGTTTTGGTTCCCAATTTCACGTAATCAACACTCCCATCGGGCAGATCAGGCCCTCGTTCATGATATTTTGCCTTTCAGGGCAGACATACCCCTGTTCTGCATGATCTGCTTGGCCTACAGATCGTGATGCTGTATGATCTGTATGATCTGAATTACCCATCTAGCACATGTTCCCTGGGTAGGATCTGTACTACACAGATCAAGCGCACTATATCATAGTGTCAGACATGGGATCTATCTGTGTATCAACGCGTGCTGCGATATAGGTGCACCACTTTTTTTCTTAATACCACTCGTCAGTTTGGGAGCTTAAGACCTCTCCCAGAAACCGATATGAAGAAAAATAGAAAACAAAATTTCTACCTGATGAATGATTCCATGACCTAGGCACACAAGGAGAATCATGCCAAAATAAATGGGGCGTATTTTCCGACGATAGTATCAGTAGGTTAAGGAGCCCCGTCATTCTGAAACCATTTTCGCCGAAAAACGGTATACCTTTACTGTAACATGCGTCTATCTAGCTCGATTCATCCCACGGTAGGAGTTGGACTCTTTGAGCCAAAAAAAGATGAACATTTTTAGGAATCGGGAACTGATGTAAGAATAATATGTTGTTTGTTGTTCCAGAGAGAATTAGGCGTTATGGTTCATGTTTTTTGTGGCGGAGTACGTACGTAGCTTACTTTGACAGCAGCAGCTGGTATTGTTTGGTTGATTGCGCTTGTGGTGATACCAAGTGGATACCGCACGGGACGGGTCATCCCACGGTAGGGTTTGCATTTTTTGAGCCAAAAAAAGATATGCATGGCCGGTCGAGCTCCTCGAGTGAGGAACTACCGGTTATTCTGGTAACTTTCACGAGTATGTTTGTTTTTTAGGTCTAGCGCACAGAAGCGTTGGTCGGATTGCGCGGGAGAATGCCTTCGAAGTCATGTATCGGGTGAAAAAATATTAAGCTCCTCGTGTTAGGACCCCAGAAACTTAATAGAACCTTCTGCTGCACCCCTACCGTGAGCTGGCTCGCTGATGACCTGTTCTCATGACCTGTTCGGTGTGTGAAAAATGGTCACTCAAAGAACGCTCATTAACTCGACGGTTTATTTGCTGCAGCTGTCGTAACGCCAAACCATCTGAGAAGAGGTCAAGGATTGCCGGTGAGTTGGAGTTTAGCTTAGCATTGCAGGCGCCTACGAAAATTGTATCATATGGCGTTGCTTCTTTCTATATTTTTGGTGTCTTCGTTAGTTCTAAAGATTTTTTCCGCGAGCTACGGCCTGGTCCATGGACAGAGATTCTGTAGCTTGCTTCGCCCCCCCCGACTGGTATGGATACTTATTGTCGGTAAGACGAAATTAGCCACAAAATTCGAAATGGCAAACAACCACCACCTTTCAGTCGAGCTTTCCCATATATACATATATGACGACAGTATTGGTGTAATGATTTGTGGTAGCGTGTGGACCAGGCAGCAAAAACGACTCATGAAAATCGTAAATGAACAATGGGTGGCTTCCACCTTCCCCCTTTTGTTGTTCGTAAACCGTCCCACTGACGCTGACAATGGATTCCCGTTACAATAACTAGCCGTCAAAGCCAGCCAACTCTTCAGCTCTACCCAATGGGGTTGCATACACTTTTTCGGAAGGGAGAGGCACACACTTGTGGCTGGGTTGACCAACCAGGCGACTAGCTCAATCTCTGATGTTCTCGGCAAGAACCCCGACTCGCTTGCGCACGCCTTGGTCTTGCTAGCCTACTCGTGAGGTCTGATCCCAACAGCAACAGAAGGGGTCACGCCCATTCTGACCCCAACCTCCAAGTCCCGACATAGATATGCCTAATTGTCTCTATCAATAGGTACGTGCACAATAAACCGCAATTTGCCGGTTACTTCATCCACGGAAACCGTTACCTTGTCTGCAGGCAAACCTATCTTTCGACCAGAGTTTTTTACGCTCGCGGTTCTTGTTCTTCCCCCCATTGTGCTTACTGTGTGTTGTTTGTCCATGTATTGTTTTTGTTAATCGCGTTTTTTTTATGTTTTCCCCCCATTGTGCGTATTGTATGTTGTTTGTCCATGTAATGTTTTCGGTAATCGCGTCTTTTTATGTTTGCGGTTATTATTATTCTTCCCACGCTGGTGCTTCTTGTGCGTTGTTTGTCCATAACCATTTTTTTTATCGTTTTTGTTTTGACGTAAGTCCTTAGTCTTCCCACCTTCACGTGCTTTTTTTGTGTATTGATCCATACACGTTTCGAGTAACGTTTTTCACGCATGCAATTATCTCCGCCCTCACGTTCTTTTTGTGTGCGTGTTTTGCCGCAAGAGGAGTCGTTCGCGGCGTAAATGATACAGATCCAGCGAGCTTGATTTGTGATATGTACGCAATGATCTGACCTATCCGATTTGTACAACGATCTGATCTGTCGTGTGTGCTGTTTGCCCGCAGGTAGAGGAATCGTTCGCGGCATGCTGCGCATCGGTTCGGACGAATGCTCTGAGGTCCCACCTTCTGGCCATGGCACCGTCACCGGAGGCGTTTTTGACGTGCCGGGGAGGATTCGCTAGGTCCCTGGCCGCGCTTAACGCGTGCTCATACGTACTAGGGATCGGCGACCGGCACTTGGAGAACTTTCTTCTCGACACTACCACGGGGTAAGTGGAAGGTTTGCTTGTGTTTGTTGTTGCTGTTGGTGGTGGGGGTGTTGGCGGCGGTGGTATTATTAGTACTGGAGGTTTGATGATAGTGGTGGTGGTGATAGGCGACCAACACTCTGGCACTCTGAGAAGTTTCCTCTCGAGAGCTGAACGGGGCGATTGAGTGAAAGCCTGTTCCTTTGGTTATGTACTTCATTGTTTTTCGTGTTGTTGTTGTTGTTGTTGTTGTTGTTGTTGTTGTTGTTGTTGTTATTGTTGTTGTTGCTATTGTTGTTGTTGCTGTTGTTGTTGCAGCTTTTGTTGTTGTTGCTATTGTTGTTGTTGCTGCTGCTGTTGTTAGTTCTGACCAAGGCTACACAGTAGCGGTGGTACTCGGCGGCACCCCCATTTTAAATACCGAGTATAGTCTACTCTCGCGAGTGTCTCCTAAGAGAGATCGCGTGCGCCAAGCGCGAAGCGCCGTGAGGTGTTCGGCGAGTCGCATGAAGGGTGAACTGCATCCTATACTAAGAACCAGTTGTGAGGCGCAGACTGGAAGGGGAGTCCGTGAATCCGAAAGACCCTTAAGGATTGGTAAACCTCCGCACCCCCTCCTCTTCCCCCTTGAAACATGTTTTGTTGGCGCAGCTTCTCAAACAACTCAATGGCGGCGGTGCCTATCGCATAAAAGGCTAAGGTTTCAAAAAAGCACAAACATGGGACAAATGCTACTAAGAGTACGGCAATGGGTTCACGTATTTTTAAGGGGCTCTTCACTTGAAGAGCTCTATACCTCACCCAACACGAAAGCTGAGGAGAAAAACGAAATTGCAAGCCAATAAAAATACTTTTCATGGCCTACGCATACAACCAAATATCTGTTGCAAAGACAAGAAAATGGCATTCCGACGATATTTTGGTTGGCCCTTTCTAGCACCGCACTCCCGACAATCACTACCACCGCCACGAATGCTACAAAACACGCCCATGCAGCGCTCCGCACAGGGACGGATACTAGTATCAAACGCTCCACCGCCAACAACACCACCACCCCTGCTACCACTACTACCGCCACCAATGCTACGATAGGAGGGACATTCCTAAGAATTGCGCGAGTGGGTGCCCTCGCGCGTGCTAGGATAGAAGTTGCATTTTTTAGCTTTTTTTTTGTGGATGACAGACCTCCTCAACCCCTTGAGAGCCCCAAAACCCCTCCCCATACCAATTCCAAGAAATTCGTCCCCAAGAACGAGTTTTCAGTTGTAAAGGCGCTAACCTATTTCCAATTCCTAAAAAGCATCCTATTCTAACACCAACGTGTTTTGTCCAGGGGTGGTGGTGGTGGTGGTGGGGCGTTTGATGTTAGCATCAGTCCTGTCTGGAGCTCAGCGTGAGCGTGTTGGGTAGTTCCGTCACTGCAAAGTGAAAATCGTGGTGCGGTTTGGGTAGTTTCGTACGATTTGAGACCCGCTGTGTGCTTGGCGTATCTTCACACGGATTTGGTCACGCTGAAGGTTGGGTTGCCCTGTTTTTTTTTTTTTTTGCACTTGCGCGATTCAATCGCACAGGTCAATCACGGGACAGATTCATAAACCAGCGGAGTCTCTGTCGAGGTCAGAAGCAGACGAGTATGTCAGGCTCAAGACGAACAGTTTCAACCACAGTTCCACGCTGATGTGTGTGGTTATATGAAACTGCTTTTCCACCGTTGACGTCCGTAACACCCAGTGTGCTTGCGGATTCGTCATCCTAGAGAGACAAAAGCTCTGTAGTCACAAACTTTGAGACACATACATCGCAAGCACTACAGCAAGATACCGGGTACTGAGCCATCCGCGCGTCAGCTTTCTGGCGAGGCCAAACTCAATGGTAGCCGTTACACACCAAAACAGGTATTCGATAGGTTCTGCTTGCCAATGGCGGACACTTCCAACGTAGCACTGACTCCTCTCACACCACGTCTTCGAAAAAATCGCCGTGTTGGCCCTGTGGTCTAGACTCTGTAGATACCAATATGGCAAACATAACAATAGAGCACCTCCCCTACCAGGTATTATTCGGACACGACAACCTAACGGTACTCTTCCAGCGGCATGGGGAGGTCTCCGGAGATCAATGCTGACGAGTGTGGTGCTCCGAGCCCCAATGCACGTATATATTTGGTTCTATAGCACTATCCACTACAGCAGTAGACCACTCAGCTCGAGGTGTGCTATTAGACACGAAATCCAACGTAAAGCCATTGGAAAAGGCGGCCTCGGGTCTTAGAAAACCACGATCTACATATAGTGATGATTACCAACACAACCTTTCCATGGACAACCGGCGTATTCGCGTCAACCTTTCGTGGGCAACTTCAAGGCCGCCCCTGGAAGAGACAGAACGACTCACCCCCCCACCCTCCCAAGAGGGCAGAATGAAAAACATGCCAGAGGACTGTGATCACAGGATTTATAAAAACATGAACCTATAAATAAAAATCTATTATTATTTTTAATATAGAAAGCGAGGTTAAAAATCTGTTATTACTTTATTTTCTAATTAATAATGAATGTTACCACCACCCCGTTTCTCAGAAATAATCTCAGGTCGTAATCTATGACCTGCAATATCTACTAGATCATTTTCATGTTCATGCCCTAGTTCTAAATAATTGGAGTTCCTTCAATGCACACAGGATTAGTTGCAGGATGGGTTGGTTCAATTGCATTATACGAATTACCTACTTTTTGTTTCTCAGATCGTATTTTTGGGGTATTTTTTATACATGATTTCGCTTGGTTTTAGAGTACCCCCCTGTCTAATAAACAGAGTATCGGCGTTGACAAAACAAGATCCGTGCGCCCTCGACAACCGACGTTTTTTTCCCCAATCAGGACTGTGGTGGGCATTGACTTTGGAGCGGCGTTCGGGTTCGGTTCGTCGGAGCTTCCCGTTCCAGAATTAATCCCCTTCCGCCTTACGAACCAGTTCCTGAACTTGCTGCAACCTCTTGACAGCGTGGGACTTCTAAAGGGGTGAGAGAGGGAGATACTTTGTTTGCTATTTTGCATGAAATTGTTACTCACGCCTGACAGATCGCGATCTAGATTCATGTAGATCCTGTATGAAAGTATCTGTCGCCATAACGTACTTTACCAAGTACCAAGTATTGTGCAGGACCTGCGTAGTACCTACCCTAGTAAGAAAGCGTGCTAGATCCTTCAGATCAGCCGGCTCTCACGGAGCAACATGATCTGTAGGCCTTGCAGATAATGTTGACCAGGGAACTGTCTGCCAGGAAAATATAGATCGTGAATAGGAGTCTGATCGGTCGGACGTGTACATTATTTCAAATACGTCAACTGTGAGTTCTTCCGATTGCGCGGTCGATACTCAAGACTCCTGAAAGGGTTAGAGAGTTTAATTTATAATATTTATAATTATCTCAAGTACGTGAGCTGCGAGTTCGACTGATTGAGCGATCTATACTGTAGTCAGATTTGCAAGCTGCGCGATGCGTCAACCGCTCCTGTTCCATGTGTATGACAGGGGGAGGTTGTACTAAAACCAAGCATTACGAATCGAACTCACAACTGACGTATTTCAAACAAGTCTGTAAAGTATGAGAAAGATCAATATGAATTTTACAAAAAGTTGTAAACGTGGGCCCTGCTCATGCTCGTTTGTCTCTCTTCATCCCTCTCACTGTACACAGGCCGTTTTTTATCCCGTACTTTGTCCTCGTCACACACGTGAGACATGCTTCCACGAATTGGCTCAGCCCCAGAAACGCGTTTCTATTTCGAGCAAATGCGAGTTGCTTATTTTGAAGGCGCCGAAAGATGGAGACTCCTTTGGAACCCTTTTGAAGTCGATTTTACGCCCGCCGGTCGAGATTAACCCATCCGATTCTCCACACAGTCATGGTCCCTCAACGGTGTCGTGTCTTGCCAGATAACAATGCCCGCACTAAAGTAGGACCCCCAATTATCGCGGGTCAGGGTATACACTGTTGTACCTGGTACTTATGTTAGACGAGGTCGTGGCAGGCGATTTTCACCGCACTAAACTTGGACCTCGCACTAAATGGCGACGGGCTGATGGATAGCCTTGTACCGCTCGTGGGCGCTGAGATGGCCTCCTGCCCTGTCGTCGGCTCCATAAGTGTGCGTGTGCCTGGCAGCGGGTGCTAGGGTTTCCCATTCGTTCAGCGGCGTTTGCTAGCGAAAACCTTGCTGACTCGTTGCGGGAGGAATTTTTTGCTGGAAGCTGCATGTGCTCTACCGGGCGCCACACCGAAAATCGTGACATAGGAGTTCCGGCTTCGTTTTTAACGTTTCTTGTATTGGGAGTTCCGGCCGTTTTGTTTTAGGATTTCATGTCTCGAAACGGTGTTCAAGTTGTTGTTTGTTGTTTTCTCACATTAACTCTTGTCAAAAATCTAGAGTCCGTGGTCACACAAAGGTGCTGGAGCCCTAGGAAGATCCGAAAAACCAAGTGAAATCAAAATTCGTCAGGGAAATACTACGCTTTCCCGCCTAAAAACGCACGATACGGAAAAAGGCGCACAAGTGAAAAGGTCAAATGTGCAAACTGAACTCACATGGCCGCGGGTATCCACTCAACTACAGCATAGAGTTCACCCGTCCCCACAACTAACCAACTCGCGGCTACAAACTACAGCGGTTGGGCTGCCTGCACCGTACGAACCGCACGGTAATCGTGAGTATAGACGAACGCGCCTGCTGTCTGGAGTGCTGTCAGAGTGACGACCCGCGGGCATGCAGTGAAACAAGAGCAATGGAACCACAAAAACCACAGCAGTACAGATATTAATAATCGCCCCTCCTTCCCGAGTTATTTGACAGGTTGCAGCGCAGCTACGACGCCCGTGCCTGAAAATTGAAAATTGCGGCGGGTCGTTCCCCGTGAAGGGTATACAACCCTTCTACAAACTCTACAAAAATCAGTGACGTAAGTAACATGTTGTACTACTGCCTCGTAAAAATAAACCTTGAAAAAAAGACGATCGCTGCTCTCATGATGATGATGTGCGTGCCGGTCGTGGGTCTCCGTGTGCCATCCTTCTGCTGTGGTTCTCCGTGGCCGCCTCATCGCCTTAGCTCACCCGGCCAGCTCCTTCGCACTTGCTCTCGTTCACACTCAATTCCAGTCGGTTCCCCTTCTCCCCCGTCCAAAAAAAATCAAAATGCTCCACGCAGTTTGCGGTGCTGATCTGAAAAACAAAAATTCTCGTTCAGGGAGAGTTCAATCCGTCTCTTCCCCGCCCGTCGACGGCCAGTCGCCCTCCTTCTTCGTCGTCGAATCCAGCCTCCTGCCGGCGCAGTTTCCTCCACGCAAACCGAGACTGCGCCGTAGCGTGGCTCGTGGTGGCGCCTGCCTCCGCGCACGAGCATCCCGATTAAGCGTTGCTGCTCCGCCGCTGCTGCCTAAAAAGACGCGCGAATCGTAGGTGACCATGCCTAACGCACCACGTACGACCCAACTCTACCGCCACGCCTAAGCCTCGCGGCCACACGCAGCAGCAAGAAGGTATCACTCCTTGAGGGTGAGTCCGGCCTTACACCCGCCAGAAAGACCCCCCCACTCTCGCTACAAGCCTGCTAGGGCATGCTTCGCAGCATACCTTACCGAGGCGGCAAGGGGGAACGAAGTATATCAAATATCAAGTATGTGACGCTGCCACAACAGGGGTGTGAGGAGAGGAATAGTACCGCACTAACGTGGGACCACGACTGCATCTTCCACCAACGCACACACGTTGACAGCAGTTGCAAAAAAATGTCCTTCTGCGAGTGCTAGAGATATAATTAGCCGTCCTGTTATTGTGACCACACGATGCGTGCTATAATCGAGGAAGCACTTGTTGAGGCATTTTTTTTTGGGGGGGGGGTGGCGGGTGCTACCCCACTGAGGGGCTTCACGATATGATTGGAATCCCGTTCGGGTCTTTCGGTGTTGTTCGTTATGTACTGGACCTCCTAGGCCTTGGGGTTGTCGTCGGCCTTGGGGTTGCGCTAAAGGTTTTTGCTGGGGAATAGAGCCGACCCCTCAACCCCAACGGCGGAGGGGCGATATTTTGGAGACAAAATATCAACGGGTTATCATACAGTACATGCCATACGACGTACAAGGTTCCCCAGCGGGATGGGGTTGACTTGATTTCCGGGGGGTCGAAAAGGGTTAACACAGGCGTTCCAATGGTATGTACTCGGTATGGTATCGGCTACTGCTTTTTCTTCTACTTTGTGCGTCGTATACTTCGTGTGAGGTCCAGCGACGTGTGTTTGTTTTTTGCTCAACACGTGACAGTGTTGTCGTGGTTCGATCTCCTGCTGTGCACCAACCGCACACGTACGCCGTGGCTACTGGCACAAATGCAAGAGCTTGAAGCACGGCTGTTGTTGTACCGCTGCTGCTGTACTGCTGGTGCTGCATACGGTACTGATTTCGTCTCTGTAAGGCTGATCGACTGCCTTTGAAAAAAATGTGCGTATGCCTATTAAATCACAACACACACTCTACTCACGCCTACATAAGCGCACACTCATACACAAGCAGCGTCCGTGGCTATCACATAGAAGAGGGCTCACAACACGGCTACTGTTGTACCGTAAATGCCACAAGTGCAAAGCCTGGGGGGGCATGTGCGATGCAACGGTAGCGCAGCAGAGCGAGAAAAGACATGACTATATTATTTTCTCTAGGGCCTTTGCTGCTTTATGCTTTGTACACCTGGTATGAGGTCCGACGATGGGCGCTAAGAAATCAACACCAAGAAGCAGGCAGCAATGAGCAGAAGCATAAGCAGAAGAAGCAGCTCGGTCCGTGTGTTTTCCAACAGCAGGAGCTGCCATTGGAAAATATGTACGTTTTGGTTCTAATTTTTTTACACACGTCCAAGTTCGCGACCGCTGCACAGGGAGCCATCATAGACCGTCGCCACCACGATATTTTGTTCGTCCGCACAAGGGCCGTGGCAGATGCTTACGACGAGTCCAAACGTATGCCATTGTCTCTGTTGCTCGCGATTCCCTAGATCGCTGTCCAGCCAGGTGCGTAAAAACACACGAAATTCAAGGTAAAGGCATCCAAAGAAAGGCGTCATGTTTTTGTCCAGCTCTTACAGTATTGAATGATCATTGTCTGCATAGAGCCCGCTCAACGGATGGCCGTCAACAACGTTCAGATGCACCCCTGCAGTATCACCCTGCCACAGTGCCGTCACACCACGGGTGGTATTTCCCCCTACCCTCGCATTTCCCAATATCGTCAAACCATTGGTGACATTTCTCCCTACCCTCGCATTTTCCAACAGGCATATGGTGTCGACGATGCAAGCCTTGCGCGGCGGGTGGGAGGTGCTGCTGGCAACGATGGACGTGTTTTTGAACGAGCCTGTGATGGAGTGGGTGAGCGAGGAGGGTGCCAGCAACAGGCAGAAGAAAACCGGCAGAGGTAAGAATGATCACGCATTTTTTTTTTGTGGAAACCGTATTGTTTTTGGCGTTTTTTACCGTGGTATTGTGCAAGACGGCCAAAAAGCAAGGCCTCATCAGCCCAACAAGGACAGGCGGCGGAGGGAATAAATCGCGGGACAAAAATCGACTTTGGTAATATTTTGGTGGGAAATGTTTTCGCTATTAATAGTAGCCGTGGCCAGCAGCTGCTGGGCCGGATTTTATTGATTTCCCTCGGTTCAATCCCGTGACCGTACGTATCGCGAAATTGAACAGCGCAGAGACACAGCGTAGCCATTCTCGGGAGATGTCCTGAGTCGCTGAAAACGAGACCCTCACAGTGACTGTTAATAGTAGTAAATAATACCTGGTACAAATCTACCGCAGCCTTGGGTCCGTGAGAAGCCTTGAGCATAGGCTATTACTAGGGAATAGGGACGGCCCCTCCGTCCCAATGGCGGGGGGGCGTAATCCTTTGTTGCTTGCCTTAGTCATTTGACCATTGGCCACGCATCCCTTTCGAGGCGGAGCACCGTTCCTACTCCTAATCGAGACACCTACATTTTGGGCGCTCATTACGCTTCTTCCATATATTACATAGAAACTGTTTGCTTATCCCATCCCCGTCCTGTTTCGCCGTCTGCGGCCACCATCTATCTCCTAGGATGGCGATCATTTTCTCGCTACTCTTTAGTCTACCAAACTCTCCCATGTCACATACGTCTAAATCCCTCATCTCCTCTAACGCATCTCGTTCCTCCTTGTATATTTCACATTCTCCTTCTATGTGAGTCCTACTCTCTCTTGTCGTGCCACACGGACACATATGTGCATCCATGTCCTCCTTCTCCCCAATACTGGTTTATCTCTTTCTTATTTCTGGTATGTCCAGGTCCCCTACACGAAATCGCAGCTTCAGCTTTTTCGCTTAGTCCATTGGGCCGTGCAGATAGGTTTTCCTTCCAATATCTTCCCTCAACGCCCCGTACAAATCTAAGTGCTTCTCCTATTTCACCTAATTTCCTAGCGCTAGCCTTTCCCTTTCTTCTATTCTTTCTTTTACTTATGTCTTGTACCCGCCAAACTTCTCTATAGACAGTACCTCTTCTTGGTCTCCCCCTAAATCCTTCCATATTTTCTCGACTACGTTATCCCGTCTTATTCCAGCTCGCCCTTTGTTATTTTGTCCCATACAGCCCTATCAGCTATGGCTGGCAACCTCTTTTCTGGCATATTGTTTACTTTATATTGCTGTTGCAACTTCCTCACGTCTCTATTTGTTTTAAGTGGGTACATTCCTAGTTCTGCTCTCAATACTGTATTACTCGTCGTACCTGAGCATCCTAGTATCTTTTTAGCTGCTGTCATCTGCACTGTTTCCAGTTGTTTTACGAACTTCGCGTTCCCTTCCCATACTTATTCTGCATACTCTTACTTTGGTACAGTTACATTCATCAGGATACATATTTTGATCCTAGTGTCAAGGTGCGGGTCTGTTAGGATCGCATCCATCTTGCCTACTTGTGATTTACCCTTTCCTATTACTTTCGCTATGTGTGCATCCCAAGAGCAGTCCTTTGAGATCTCTACGCCAAGGTACGTATATTGGTCTACGATCGGTAGTTCATCTTCTCCCCACTTCCATTTGAAATTTACCGGATTCACCTTATCTTCGTTACATACAACTACTTCGCATTTTTTCACGTTCGCTGCCACTCTCCATTCCCTAGTGTAGTCCAGTGCTTTCTCTATCTGTTGCTGCAATCCTTCGGGTGTTTCTGATATCCCCACGAATTCATCCTCAAACATCACCCCCGACACCGTATCTTCCCCCATCGTGACTCCTTGCTATGCTGCTTCGACTGTCACTATCATGTCATTAATATATATTCAATAGATTGGGTGATAGTGTACGTTCCTGTGCAACTCCTTGTAAAATATCAACATATTTGGATATTTCCCCGTCCAGCATCACAGCACTTTTCGCAAATTCCGTCATATTTTTCATCTTCCTCCACATCTTTCCTCTGATCCCAATTTCCCACATCCTTTTCCACAGCCCATTCCTCCATGCTGTGTCATAGGCCTTCTGTACATCTAAGAAGGGACAGTACGTCGTTAGCCCGGCGTCTTTCCTACCTGGAATTGTCTTACCTAATGTGTACACATGGTCTACGCAACTACTGTTTGGCGTAAATCCTGCTTGCCCTTCGCTTTCTGTGTTGTCCTTCTCCAACATTGCTCCCGTTCCATCGTTCAAATCTTACACAATGTTTTGCCTACGGTGCTTATGGTGCTTAATAGCGTTATCCCTCGGTAGTTCCCCGGGTCAGCCTTATCTCCTTTCTTGAATAAGTTTCCTACTACTCCTTCCCTCGACCTCTTGGGCGGGGGGGGGGGGATTTTGGAAATATGAGATCAACAGGTTATCGTACAGTATATGCCGTAGGACGTACCTGGTACAAGACTTCCCTTCGGGATGAGCTTGGCCTGATATCCGGGGGGCGTCGCACGTCGAAAAGGGTGAACACAGGCGTTCCGATTATATGCATCTGGTATGTATGATATGGGCTACTGCTTTTGCTTCTGCTGTGTGCTTCGCATGCCGTGTACGAGGTCAGGCGATGTGTGTACATTGGTCATAAAAACGTTGTCTTGGTTCGATCTCCTGCTGTGCACCAACCACACACATACACCGTGACCTCTGGCACAAATTCAAGAGCTTGAAGCACGGCTGCCGTTGTATCGGTGCTGCTATACTGCTGCTTCATACGGTACGGTATTGATTTCGTCGCTCCGAGGCTAAGCGACTGCTTTAGAAAACTAATCCACCGATATTTTTGATCGTTCAGTATGTGCCTATAATATGTCCGCGCACACTCCGCTCACACACATACAAATACTAAAGGCACCATCTGTGACCGTCACAAAGGAGAGAGCTCACAGCGCTGCTACTGCTGTACCGTGATTGCCGCAAGTACAGACCCCGGAGGGCGATGCGTGATGTAGCAGCAGAACAGCAGAGAGAAAAATGAAAAATATGGGTTTCTCTAGGGCATTTTCTGCTGCTGTATGCTTGGTATCCCTGATATGAGGTTCGACGAAGTGTGTTGGGGCATCAACACCCAAGAGCAGGCAGCAACAGCAGTGGGCAGCAGAAGGCAACAGCAGCTGCTATTAGCAGCGAGCAGAATCTGCTGTGTAGCCGGGGTTTCCGTAAATTATCTTTGTGTTTTGGGTATATTTTTGCGTACGTCCAAGTTCGCCACCGCTTCACAGGAAGCCATGATAGACCGTCCCCACCATGGCCTTTCGTACGTCCGCACAAGGACCACGGCATATGACGACCACTAATCCAAGTGTAAGCCGCTGTCTCTGTTGCTTGTGATGACCTAGATCGCTGTCCAGCCCGGTGCATGCAGACACACTAAAACCAAGGTAAAGCCATCCCCCAAAAGGGCCTCATTTTCTTTTCGGCTCTTATGTTATTGAAAGATATACCATGGTACCTTAGCGTAGCGGTCGCCGGTGAGCACGGTTTCTGAAATCAACTGCCTTCGCGTCCCCAAACAAATTGTCCTCGGTTATTCTTATTTGTGGGCCTATGCTGCGCGGCTAACCTCGCTTTTATACCCCGCCCTAACAGAAGCACGCAGTCACAAACCTTGAGTACCGCTGACGTGGATGTTGTACCTCACCTCTGAAGAAACATTCAGTCGTAGCCCTCGAGTACGGCTGGTTCTTCTTTTATCCCCCGCCTCTGCCTGCACGCCCCACCTCTGCTTATCTATCCCACGACCTCTGTTTTTAAACTTCACATTTGCTTTTGTACCCACCTCTGCAGCCCACCTCTAAAAGAAAGAACCAGTCGCAGCCCTCGATTACGGCTGGCTTTGCGACAATACCCCACCTCTGCCTGCATGCCCCATCTCTGTTTTTCTACATCGCGACCTCTGTTTCCACCTTTGCTTTTACACCCATCTCTATGCCCCACCTGTAAAGGAAACATGCAGTCATAGCCCTCGAGTACCGCTGCCTTTGCTTTTATACCCGGCCCCTGCTTGTATACCCCACCTCTGTTTTTTTCCCCATCTCTGTTTTATACCCCTCTTTACTTTTATGCCCTACCTCTGCCCAAATGTTGGAGATGTCTCTATTAGGAGTAGGAACAGTGCTCCGTTTCGAAAGGGGTGCGTGGTTAATGGTTAAATGACTAAAACAAGCAACAAATAATGTGCCCACCTATGTCCCCACCTCTTATTTTCAACCCCACATCTGCCCCTACGTCTGTTTTTTTAACCCCTCTGAAGGAAACGCGGTGGGAGAGGGGCAGGAGGACCAGCTTGGATCCGGCGCGAACAGTTCGCAGGCTCACCCACCGTCGGATGCAGGCCGAAAGATCAGAAACGCCAAGAGGAAGCTGCAAGGGGAAAACCCTGTGCCAATTCTGATCGACGACCTAGAGCAGGTAACGTGTTATTATTTATTCAGCAAGCGATGTTCTAGCTGATTACCCCTGACTCGCTCGTGTTCGTCGTGGTTTGAGGACCTATACGCGACGAGCTCCCCACGATGGCTGAAAAGTGAAGACCCTCCTTTCTATTATACTCTGAGCCAGATCCCGACTAAGATTGCCAAATTATGTCTACAACGCACACCGCGACTTGTCGGCGACTCTGTTTGCGGAGGTCAAAGCTGCGTTTACAGACAAACCTGCCCTTTATTCCGGCGCCCAAATAAAAAAAGGGGGCTTCTTTCCAGTCTCGTGTGACCGAACATCCATCTCCCGTGTTCCGTCTGACCACCGGAATCTCCCGAAAATGATAGTTTCTAAGTAATGCACCGTTGATAAACCTTCGGTCGCATCGGCTTCGACTTTTCTGCTTCCCTCCAGCGCGCACAGCTAACGACAGTTACAACATATCCAGGACTTTTCGCGGGTCAGACCACTTATCACGTATCGGATCGGGTCAGGGTGATCTCAACCCGTGATATTTGAAAACGTCCTGACCCAACGCGACCCTACCCGACCCGTGAAGTTTAGGACATCTCCTGACCCGAGATGATTCACCCTGCGAGTTTAATAACCCTCTTCCAACTCTTGAACTGTTCCTTGTCTAATTCCAAATGCTTTGTCCTCATGTTGGGAGTGCGGTGCTATAAGGGTCAACACCTCCTGATCCGATTCGCGGGCCGGGTCATGACCCGTGAAAAGTCCTGCATACATTTACACCAGCACGAGTTACTGGAAGAGAGCTACCGTATCTTGTAAATTAAACATGACGCCTCAGCTGTCACGTCGAGGGTTTCATCGACATCATGTTTGCAAGCCGCGTGTGATGCTTCAATTGCGCGTGCTATGATACGAGGTACGTATATCATACCTAGGCTAAGCCGTGGGGCTGTTCATCAGGTTGCGCTTTACGTTTTTTTTTCTCACGGTCAGGTTATGGATGGAATACAGATCTCCTCACAAGTGAGGATCCTCAGCCAAATTAGTGTGCCCACCCATGCCGCAGCAGGCGTCCGTCGCCTCTTAATCCTATGGTTGGTTGTTGTGCTACCTGATTGTATTGATCAGATGCGTATTTTTTCAACAATATTCGTTCGATACACTTAGTTCATGCGGTTGTGCATCGGGCTTACTGTACACCCGGTAAGCGTTTTTTCTCAGTTCATTTTGTGGGTGAGATTTACGTATTGTGCATCAGGCTTACTGTATACCAGGTAAACGTTTTTTCTCAGTTCATTTTATGGGTGAGATTTAGATATCACGTGAGCAGCCTCAGAAAATTAGGCGCTACCCTATCGTGGCGTGGGTCCACCTCCATATGAACCGCTACGGTTCGTGGCTATGCCACCTGTTTCTGTCCTACTGCCGCAAGATACGGCTGTTTGCTGTATTCCGCGGAATCGTCGCCTTTTGGTCCTAAGGTTGTCTGTTTGTGTGTACGTTAGTTGTTCTTCCAGTATTTGTACAAGTAGTAATAGTAGTAGCGCTCGATCGGGGCATAGTAATCCGCAGCCGCATGGTACGACTCTTTGCTCTGTTCTGCGATACACCGCCTCTTATATGCTAGGGTATTTGTCACGCCACTTGTTTGTACCGCCACAGAACAAGGTGTTGCTATTTTCTAATGAAAGCGCTCGATCGCGGCACACAATTCCACCGCCGTGTACTACGGGTATTTGCCTTGTTCTGCGGAACCTCCGCCTCGTGATACTCTACGGATGGTTGTTATGCCACCTGTTGGTATTGGTCTGAATCGTCTTTTTTGTACTTCTTGCTAGATGTCTAGTGTAGTACATGGGACTGTATTGGGCTTAGCGTCTACACTGGGGTACTCGGTTTAAGATACCCTCGGAAAAGGCAAGTGGCGCCGCTCTTATCTCCATATCACACTTACCACAGCGTGGGCATCATACAGGTTTCAGTATATAATTCACAAGACACGACAAGCCCATTCGAGCGCTATAGGTTTCAGTATAGGATTCACAATATGTGACAAGCCTATTCGACCGCTCGCAAGTCCATTTTCTCTTGTTGTGGGCGCTGTTAAACCGGGTACCCCTCGGTACACATTTGCCCTCGGAGACAGCTTTGGGCGAAAGGTATAGCGTTCCTGAAAGTAAGGAACCTCGAAAAATCAGGGGCACCCTTACTGTGTCATAGCATGAGCACACCGCCTCTTCATCCTATCATTGGTTGTTTTGCCACCTGTTCGCGCCACCTGTCCTTATCGCCACAGAACCTGGTGGTTTTGATCGTAAGGTTGGTTTGTCGTGCCGCGTGCTTGTGGCTGCTGTATGTGTTGCCGCAGAACAAGGGGGTGAAAAAGAATGGTAGCCTGGAGAAACTAAAGGCCATCTCCTGGGGGCGCAGCGGCAACAGAGTTCGGTCCCGATCGGAATATATCGAGGGGTGGCTGTCCGTGGAGGACCAGGTGCGGATACAAGTATACAGACCCGATTGGTTGCGTTGATGTGTTGTTGGATGGATTAGTGCTTGTGATCCTTCGGTTGGTGAGTTCGAGTTGATCCATTTTGCGGTTTATCCCTTAGCTTCTGTAAGATCTGCCCAGCACATTTAGGCTCTATCGAGAGATGATCGTGATCGTGATCTGCCTCTGAAGTGTGTAAGGTTTGCACGATGAGGAAAATTCAGGAATGTGTACAAGAAAAACAACCGAACACTGCTGTAGGAAGTCCGCAAGTCGGCTGGCCATCAGTTGGCTCCACCAGCCGACTTGCCAACGAAAGTCAGTTAGTTGGCTAGCGGCACCTACCGAATAGTTATTGGTCGTGAAATTCTACCGACTCACAGCTCTAGTTGTAGGGCTCTGAGCTGGCTGACTACATCTCGCCGACAACCAGTTGCGTGCGGTCATTCGCGGAGCTGTGCGCCTTTTCATCTGACTCAGTGCATTTGTGGCTCGACGTGTGGTGCTTTTGTATTCATAAAAATACCAAGTCAGTTAATTGGACCCGACTGGCGCGTCTGTGGCTCGACGTGCGGTGTTAATTTAGTAATAACGGGTATGCCAGGTATTACGGGGGACACCATAGTAATCAGGATCTGCGATAAACACAAGAACCTAGCTGTTCCCCAATTTTTGCTACCTATATTTGGTCCTGATAACTAGAGCGTTTGACATATACTGTTGGATGGGTAGGAGTTGAGTGGGAAAATATGTTATAATACCAGGTAGTACTTAAACCGCCGAACGTCACTATCCAAGGCCAACTCAACCCACGTTAAATAAGCGAAAAAGTTAGGTTAGAAATACGTTTTACTATCACCTACATTTATTTTCTACGAGTAACCTAATATTATCGTCGGTTGATTGGCCTTGGGTTGCCACAACCGTCGGTTTTCAGTACAGAGTTGAGATTTCGCGACCACCCTACTATGTTGCCCGTAGCAGTTTGCTTTTTCCCCGCCACCCAACTATCAACTAGCCATGAAGTCCGTGCGGCCACGTTATAGTCTTACGGAACAAAGATGCTGAGTAGCCGGGTTCGCAACCCCTCTATATCCAGTTCGGGGACCCAGGCACAGCATGGCGACCCAGAGCAGTGCGGTATTATCGCGAGCTAGGGGTGGAGTCATACCACGGTAGGGGTGTTGCAGTTGTCGGATCAAGCGTTTGTGTGACCGGTTGAGCTCCTCAAGTGTACAAGTAGAAGGTATGGCTTAGTACGATAAGTTTACGGCTACATTTGTTTAATGAGCAGCACATAGGAGTGTTAGTCGGGTTGCGCGAACGAATGTCTTCGAAGTCATGCTTGGGGTGATGATGATGGTGTTGAACTCCTCGTGTCAGGAGCTCAGAAACTTGTTACAAACTGCTCTGCGCGCCCCTAGCGTGGGATGACTCGGTGAGTATGCGACGCGTGCTACGATAGAGGTATCACTTTTTATCTGTTTTTTTTTCCTGAATAATGGTGCTCCTTAACGCAAACTCGTGGGAAAAAATATCAACTTTTTGCATTATTCTCGTCGTGTACCTAGGCCATGGCATTTTTCTTTTGGCAGAATTATTGTTCTCCAAATCAGCTTTTGGGAGAGGTCTTAAGCTCCCAAATTGAGGGGTAGTATTAGGAGAAAAGTGGTGCACCTCTATCGTAGCACTCGTCATGCGTCAGTCCTACTATCACCATACAGCGCGCGTGCCGAATACATGTGTTTTTTGCACTTTCGGGCACACCCCCTACCTCGACAGCTCGGTGTGCTAAGGTGTAGGCGTTACTGCAATCGTCACTTCTTTGCGACGATAATTCTCCCGCTAAAAGTCCGAAAGATAGAGCTGTGAATCGGTAGCTGCCGTTAGCCAATAAACTGACTTTTAGTCGGAAGTCGGCTGGTGAAGACAACTGATGGCCAGCCGACTTGCCGACTTAATTCAGGCGAGCGAAGCGAGCCAAATCAGCTCCCAACGGGCGAGTGGGCGCCGCTCAAAAGGAAAAAAAGATGCATCCCGTGGTAGACAATCCTTCCGGCAAGTATGGACACCCAATAAGTCGGAGAGTCGGCACCTGCGGGAAACGACTATGAGTCCGACTAATAACTAGTTGGCGATTTAAGTTGTGCTGACTCACAGCTCTACCCAAAGGGGTTGTAGTCTAACCTTTTCGGGGCGTAAGTATAGAAAGCGCCCAAGGAAAAGACGTGCGGTCTTGCCTCCCGTATTGTCCGGCCTGTGCGCGCAGCAGTACGAGTAGCGACGTGGAAGTCCATACCGCCGTGTTTCGGACGCTAAGGCCATTTCTTACGCAGTCGGATTTGTCAGTCGAAAACGGCCTCTTTCGACTGAAGCCCAAATCGGGCTTTCTTACGCAGTCGAGAAAGGACTTTTTCGACTCAACTTTTTTGGACTGAGAATTCCGACTGGCGGATCCAGTCGAAAAACTCAGTCGAAAAGTTTTACACGTGTTTTTTGAACCGATCGCATCGCTCATCCCACCACCAAACACACACCCACACGGTCACACGGCCGCACACCTATACCAAGTATCACACTGCAATGTCATACAAGGCGCTGACGCTGGCTTGGCTTTTCCAGCTGTTGCTTCTCGCAGCAAGTCAGCGTGGCGCATTCCTAGTTTTGCTCGCCAGCAGCGTGTATCACACGACGGCAGCAGCGCGCGGTCTCGGTCCCATGCTGCCAACAGCGGCTGCGGCTGCTGTAGCTTTGGCGGCTCTCGGCTGAGTGCAACTCCACGAACGTAGCTTTGACGGCCTTCGGCTAAGCCCAAAGCCACCAACTGGCTGGGACGAGGGTTCGCCGAGCCGTTGCTCGCGGACAAAGCGCGAAGCACAGAGCTGCCAACCGATTTCGACTGCTGTGCAGCAGTACTCCCTCACACCAACCGCCTCTAGGAAGAACACAAAAACTAGAAAATCGACTCGACTGACGATAAGAAGAAGGACCAGAAGAATCCAGTCGAAAAAAGTCCAGTCGAAAAGGGCCGTTTTCGACTGGCGAAATCCGACTGCATAAGAAATGACCTAAAGCCTGTCATCGACCTATTTGTTATTATTTTTTCGTTTTGCCGTCCGAAACTATGCATTTCACTATTAATTCTACCGATGAAAGCTACAGCGATGCACCTAAACTACCACTCTCGCCCAATCAATTATTCTTCCCTGCGTGTAACCCCTTGAATACCCATTACCTCCTTTTACACAGTTACTGTGCCTTTAACCTATTTATTTTATGGAAACTGGCGTAGCTTTAGTGATCAGTGAGGTTATCGTCATTTTTTGTTAAACGCGATTTCCAGTTGTAACATTGCCGTAGCGTAAGTCGTACCTGGTATATAGTTTGGGATCAACGTGGCCTCTCTCTCGCTCGTTGTGTATGCACGTATTAACAGGAGCCCTTCCCGAAAAGGGGCCTCCCTTCTGACGTCTCCTCTTTTCTGGGTTCAGCTAACTTCTGATTTCTCACGAGGGTTAATTAACCGGCGGCTGTTTTTGTGTCGATTCGTTGTCCGGACAGGTGGAGTGCTTGATAGATCTCGCCACAGACCCGGACGTTCTGGGCAGGCAATGGATTGGCTTAGCCACTTGGGTGTGATGATGCGCACGTCGCACGCTCAGATCAGATCACTATCAGATCACACAGATCAGATCACTGTGCAGATCACACAGACAGGTCCTTTGCACGGACCTGCATCACCTGTACAAATATCGACGGGGCCGATCTACAGGGTCTGAACGGTCCGTACATGTTTCAGGGGTGGGTGCGGTGTGCTAGGAAGGCAATGGGTAGGCCTAGCCACCGGGGTGTGATGCTGTTTGGCGCAAGCGATGGTGGTGGGAGTGCGGGTGGTAGGTAGTGATTTTGGGGCAAAATCTTTCCTCTTATCGCAGCATTCATCGATGCTGCTTGGCGCAAGCAATGGTGGTGGGGGTGGTGGATAGCAATGTTGGACACGTTTCCCGCTACTGTAGCATACGTCAAGGCTGCAGGACGGCCAGTTGCCTACACAACAAGGGTCAGCGGTGGGGGCAGTGTGCTGGACAGACAATGGGTTGGCCTAGCCACGTGGGTGTGGTTTTGCTTGGCGTAAGCAAGCCGTTCGTTGGAAGGCACCCCACTCGGCGCAAGTAGTTCGTTGCAGAGGAGGAAAGACATAATGTTCCCGTTTACAGAGAAATAACAGCATGCTTCCGTTTACGGAGAAAGAACGGCATGTTTCCGTTTTCAGGGCGTCTCCAGCTTTTGTTCCGCGCGTCACATTTTGCGACGAGGTCTGCGCATCCCGAACGGGCGAGGCACCGGCAGAGGTTGATCAAAAAAGGGAGCTTAAGAGCCGCAGTGTTTTTGGCGTGTTTGACTCATTTCCTTGAGAAGGGAGGGAGGCTTCTTTGAGTGTTCCCTACTCGTATAACAGGTAGTCTAGTAGTATGAATAGTGGTATTACACGAATCTTCTAAGCGTCACTGGCGCTATTTCCGCTAGTTGCAGGAATTTGCCCAGCTACACAGCCGGAGTCCGATCATGAGTAGTGCTGCACATGTACTTTAGGTCCTGTCGCATGTGTCTCGACCGCAAACATGGTTGGTTTTCGGCAAATGGTCTTGGTAGTGAACCTGTGCAGTAGGTCGAACGGCCACGTACTGGCCACGCCTTCACGTCAGAAGGGAGATCGCTTATCTTTGAGTGTTGCCTCCTCGTATTCTGCAGTGAACCCTCTACAGTGCCGGTTGAGCAGTGCCGGTTGCCCGCAATAGTGCCTGTGGAATCGCTTGGCACAGATGGGAACTACCAGGCGTTGCAGTGTGCGGAGTAGTACCAGTTTCCGCTGTGGTGACGGTTGGCACATGCCCGTGCCATAGGGGGACAACTAATATAGAATTTAGTTACGTAGTGTTAGTGTACACGAACCTTCTCACGTGCTGGGCCCCCGGCAATGGCTAGCCACGGCTCTCCAAACTACATCTCGACCCGAAGGCAGATTTACAACATGAGCACTCCCCGTTTCTCTCGCCGTTGCTGGGGAGAATCCTGGTCGGTTACTTTTTCCCTCCGCCTAGTTACATACCGTGTGTACCTACGCTGACTTCTGATTTCACTTTCAGTTCGTGGCTGATGTATTATACTATTTCCATGGTGAAGCGAGTAGGAAATATCGAAATGAAATATCGATATACAAGACAAGGTGTAAGTTGCATACGGAGTACGTAACTAGTTCATTACCACAACACATGTACCCCTGCAGGGGTACGAGGGTTGATCTCGGAAAGCTTTCTGGCGCCAAGCCTCGCCCCAATATTCTACTTTAGACAAGATACAGTAGGCGTTCCTCCGTAGTGCCGGTTACCGCAAGAGTGCGGGTATAATCACTCGGCACAGATGGGAATAGCCTATAGTGGCAGTGTTCGGAGTAGGGCCGGTTGCCGCTATAATGCAGGTAAAATCGCTTGGCACGGAAGGGACCAACCTATAGTGGCTGTGTGCAGAGTAGTTCCGGTCACCGCAGTAGACCACGTGCCGTTTCTTTCGCTGGCACATACCTACACTCCACTGAGGGACCTCTAGTATTGCATGGGGTCATTAGAGTTAGACGGAATTGGCTTCGTACTAGTACTTTGCCTATGTCATTGTGTCGATACTCTTGCGAACATTCGAGTAATGTATGAGGAGAAGCTCTACCCCCAACCCGAAAACGACTTGAAGAAAATAATCGAGCTCGCAACCGGAAGAGCGCCCCCTCCACACCATTGACATGCTCCTCCTCGAAAAGGATGCGTGGTCAATGGTCAAATGACTGAGACAAGCCGCAAATGAGTAAGCCCCCTCTCCCATTGGCATCTGGCCTGAAACCCGAATAGGATTGCCAACATGATGGGTAGTTCCTCGTTTTGACAGCCCCCATAGTCAGAAAGTGCTGGGCGCTGAAAAATCCCCCCCCCCCTATCATAGTTGTTGTTATCATTATTTTTAACCATCGCTTACCTTTACTCTCCAGCTCAGCTCATTGGACTAGAGTTTTTACCCTCTGCGGCCTTCTGGACAAGCCGTGGTCACAGGTGTCTTTCCCCCCGGCACATGCATTCGTTATTTATGGCGCATAGGGTTCAGCACCTCACTTTTCAGCCTTTTATGTTCGTCGATTTCCATCGAATGTTGCCCCCACAAGTATATTATATCGTAGCATGACTCAACCATCGCTACCTTTGTTCTGGATATCTTCCCAGACCATCCTTCTAGTTGTGTAGATCTCCCCCCATGTTTTGGTTATGAAAAGGGCTAACGACAGCTGCCGCACGTATAATCAAATCAACTAGTTAAAGAACTGAAGGTTGTATGTATCACACCACCTACCACCCGAAATAAAAACGCCGCGAGATCTCCGTCGAGGACTCAAACGCCACCGTTTAAACCTTGCGTTCTTTCCAGCAAGGGCAGCCAGCAAGCAGCATGTTGCGTGTCATTGCTTTGAAAGTGCGTTCCCTCTTTGGTACCTACCATGGTTAATATGCAATACGAAAACGCCCGAATTACCTTCAACCGATTACACTACACACCGACGGCTCGTGGTACGATACACCAGGTACATACAGTATGGTATTGTACGAGTAATCCACGCATCGAGTAGATCACAGAATCTACGATCTAGATCCTATCCTGTTTATGCCGTTATGAGGTGGTGCGCGAGAGCCGTACCATATACATACTGCTGTAGATCCCACCCGGAAAAACTTGATAATTGTATCGCCCAGGTATAGACCCATGTATCATGTATGTGCACAAGAAAGCCGTGTCATATTATGGACCCACCAAGCAAACGTGACCTACATGAATCGTGCAGTTCATATGATTTGGCCCAACACATCTGCTGCAGACGTACGTCATGAAATGAGGGTCTGATCGTGGCTAATGATGTGTGCACGTGAGGGGTGAGGGCGTACCCGTACGTACGATGTGTGCGAGTTTATAGTGAAACACAACAAACAAACAAGAAAATAACCGGTAAACAATTAGACTACGCCTTTGTGTCCGTAAATATAAGACATCTAGTATCTCAACATTAAAATACAAACGGTAATTGTAGTTTTGTACAACGTGGCATAAAGCAGGGGATTTTTCACGCCTTTGTGTCAGCCACAGAACGCCTTGCATATCATGTCAACAAAAAGAAAATCTGCTCACAGCGGCAGTCAACCAACCGCGAAAAAAAACAGAGACTGACTGAAGATCGTATACGGATAGCAGCACCGCTCGCTGCACACAGGAGACACTCTCCACAATCCCGAGAGCACAGTCAGCGTCTCTTCATAGCGCAGGTGAGAATGTATGTGTCTTGGAGGGCTGGCCTTTTCTAGACGCTTGGTGATTCGGAGCATGTGGGCTGCTGTTGTGGACGCAGCGTGTGAGAGATTTTGGTTTTCGATTTTCAGATTTTGATTTTGCCTGCGGTGAGGGTCTACCTACTGTGCCGGTTGAATAGTGCATACTTCCTCTACAATGCTGGTTTTATCGCTTGGGATGAGGTCCATTCCCTGGTATCAGTAGCATAAAACCGAGCAGTGCTGATGTCTTGTATGCTGCCGGTATCGTTGGCTGGAAAATGCCAGCACTGTAGGGCGACCACCACTCACTGCTGTACGTAGGCTGGCAGATGGCAGGAGGCAATCCATCTTCCAGCACGTATCTAGCACGCGTGTGACAGCTGTAGGGCTGCTATGTTACGGATCGCGAAGTAGTGCTGTGCAGCTTAAGCGTGCCGGGCGATGAGATTGTCGCGCACACATCAAGGCCGTGGCGGGTCTTGGTGCAACGCCGTCTTCTCGTGAAAGTATCCAAAGCAACGTTGGGGCAACCAGAACATTGCTCAGAACTCTCTTCTTTCTTGGGTGCTGGATCATCGAAAAATATCAGATCGATCAGTACGATGACAACACGCCCGTACCGAGCCAGGACCCGCCTCCTTCTCGAGAACACGTGGTGTAGCTGCGGCCGAAGCATAGTCGGGTGGATCCAATGGGATTAGTCTATCCTTGCACCGATTATAGACTATACAGACCCGTATTACGCGCGCTTACGCGCGCCATGTTCTCATAACCTATCATACCATAGATCCATGCTGCCACACCCTGTGATACGAGTGACAAGGCACCTTTGATACCTTCGGTACATATCAATCAAGAACACTCTTCCGTATCCAAACCAACCAACCAGAGCTCCGTGCCAAGCAGCTCCCTCCCAGCTCGCCCGCGCTGAGCACAGCAGCTGCGTGGCTACGTACCTGGCTCTCGAGGCTCTAGAATAATAAGATTCAGAGGAAAATAGACCACCATTGCGAAGAAAGTGGCCCATGCTGCCCTATGATATGAACCAGTTTTAAGTGTGCAGACGGCACCCATCACGATATGATACCTCACCAACTATCACCAAATATTAACAGAAAAAATGAAACCTTCCGTGTTCAAACCAGTACACGCAAATCAAACAACTTCCGCGCTGAGCACGGCAGCAGGCAGCAGCACCTCCCTCCCAGCTCGCACGCACTACGCTTCGCTGCGCGTGGTATACATCACTCCGAGGTCTAGAACAGGTTTGTTTCTCACAGCAAAAAAATCAATTGCGAAGAAGAAAGCGGTCCATCCTACCCTATCCTGTGATACGTATCGAAAATGTGTACAACAAGCCCATGATATGCCCCGCCCGAGCAAATACCCGCACCCAATAATAATCTTGCGCAAATCTTCCGTATCCACACCAAAAAGACCAAAACTGCTCAGATAACTCCGCGCTGAGCACAGCAGCAGCAGCAGCAGCACGGCTCCCTCCCGGCTTGCACACGCTAAGATGTTCAGAGGAGGTCTAGAACAGGGTGCCCAGCAACAAACAATTGCTCAAAAAGGTGATGATGGGTGATGGTTGTGCGCCCCCGCATATATATCACGTCCATAAACATCAGCAATGGCAGTGTTTACGGGTGACCATCGTGCCTCTGGTAATCAGGACCTATGTACGGCAACACAAAAACCTACATAGGAAGTATTCCCCAATTTTAGTACCCACATTTGGTTACTAACTGAACTGTGTTCTCTTAGGTGTCACATAGTGCGTGTGTTGCTCCTCGCGGACAGCACGATTTTGTCGGAAATAGATTCGTAGATACTGCCGGAGTATATCTTTTTTTAGGAGAACCAATCGGTCTTCGCATTTCTGTCCGGAAGACCGCGCAATCTGTGTGCATAGTTATTATCGCCGAAAAAACACCGATCTTTCGTGTCATTGATTGTGTACACACTTGCATGCGCGGGACGGGGTTTTATCCAGGAACATTTCCTTTTGGCAGTATGATATGTAGCCATGTGGAATCTGTTTGTTAACAGTCAGTGCATCATTCTCATCATGATGAGTGAGTGAGTGAGTGAGTGAGTGAGTGAGGTGATGTTATAGAACCAAAAATGATACTATCGGATCAAAGCACACGACTGCTACACGACTGCTATTAATATCATTGGTTGTATTCTACTGCTGTGCTATATTTTTTCAGCCAACAGCATCAGCAGCAGCATTAAAGCAGTGTGTAAGATCTGTCAACTACTGATACCTAGGGCCTCGCCCCATGGGCCCAAAACGTAGAATTATGATCATTTTTCCATCTTCAGCCCTTTCTTCTTTCTTTTTTGTCGGGTGATCCGAAATATTTTAGGCACGTGCGCTGAGAACGATGACGGTACTACTCGTGTAATAGCGCACAGTACTAACCTAACGCACGTGGCATGCTCATTGGGAAATGTATGTACCTGTGTGCCATCGTTGGATATGTTGTGTGAGGCTAGCTCAACATGCTCATTCACTTTAATCGAGACAACGGTTGAGATACACTGTGAACTGCAATATACGAAGTATCTATCATGTATCCCTAACCCTAGCCAAAAACCCAGTCAAACCCAATCAAACCATTTTCTCAGAAAAGGACTAAGCTCTAGTGGCTGCTGTACCTGTGTGCCGTCGTTGGATACTTCTTGTCGCCGGCGCTGCCCGATGGTGGAATATACATATTATTTTCGAAAAGCTTTCCATGCAGTATGGGCTGGACTACTTTTCAACACTATTAATGTATATGCTATACTACAAGGTCGTATGCAACTAATAATAGGATCTGCTCGTACGAGAACTTGTTTGTAGTCCGTGTCATATCAAACAGCACTCGCACGGCGGTGTCAAATCGCTGTCTGGTGTTTGGGCGATAGGTGCGCCGACGTCCACCCTCCCCCCGATTTATGAAGTTTCTGAAAAGCAAACATCAGTAGACAGCTTATTTGTTATAGCAGCGCCCTGCTATTTTTCTGAGCACCGGATCCTTGCCCTGCGCCAGGTGCGCTGACGTCCAGCCCCCCCCCCTCGATTTACGGAATTCCTGAGAATCCAAGATCAGCATTAACTATTAATAGACAATGTTTTAGTAGCATCCTGTAATATGTCTGAGCACCAGATCCTTGCCCTGCTATCAAGGTGTTGCCTCGGGAGATCCTTGACGGTATGATCCACAGAAGGGGCACAGGTGTGTCTATCGCTGTTAGTAAACCCTTTTCCAACCCCTATAAAGATCCTAACTTATAGAACAGCGAAACGTACTGATGTTCCACTCCGGCGATAGTGTTTTTGCGATTTCCAACCTCTGTTGGGTTCGAAAAAATATTTTTCAGAATAATCAAACAACACTGCGTACATCATAACTTAAGGCCAACTAACCCACGAAAAAGAATTGTATTAGAAACAAAATGAATGACAGGGAAACACTTTTACTAACCTAGTTTTTCACTGGTTTTCCATGGGTTGGGTTGGTACATCGCAAACATCCTACTTCCCAGCATTGTGTCCTCGAAAATATGGGTGCAGTTAAATGGGCTATGAGGCACACCTGCTGTCTAAAGCGCGGTCATCCCTCCGCTTCATAATATCGCCCCCCCCCTGTCCCCTAGTCCCGTGGCCCCGACCCCCCCCCCACGAATGCCGGGTCCCTGTCTCCTACTAATAACATCGGAATGCAATCGTCTCCCTTCGCCACATGTGTCATCCGTCGGTCGCTATGGCAGGTCTCTGCTGTTTGATTAAAAAACAACAACAACGTCAGCTGTGAGTTCTTCGGGAATATCTTGTTTGACAACATTTAGTGACCCACGATAAGACGGACCTCCGAGCGCCAATATTCATACAGCTTCGTAGCGAGCTGTTTAACCCTTCGGAGTGGTCATCTCCACGGTTCAAATAATATGAAGCGTTCACAGCTGAAGAGCCCTCTGGGAAGTCCCGCCCTGCAGCAGACGGTGCGCGCGAAGCAGAAGAAAGGCCCCGGTGGGGAGGGAACCGCCTCCGGTAGCGGTGAGATGTACTTGCGAGATAATTTTATGTGTGTAAACCCTTTTACTTAAAATCTGCAAAACATATGGCACAAAGATTTCCAACGCTTGATTTTCGGCACGCCCCACAGAAGGCGGGGTGGGGGAGGTCCCCATAAATGTGCGTGGAGTTCAAAATAGGTGGGCGGTAGGGACCGTCTTGCCAAAGGCTGGAAAGGGGCAACCGATACTATTCCCTTTTGGAGTAAGTTATTGTGGGGTAATTTTCCAATTCTAAAAGGGTAACGTCACTGATCGATCCGCCATTAATTTGTCCTGTAGGCTGCATTTGGCGAACATCGTATTATTTTCTCTCCGATTAGCCCAAAGCGGTTAGGTTTGGAGCGTCCGGGCTGCTAGAACAAGCAAACCTTGTCACTCGTCCCCTCCCCCCGACCAATCCCGCCTGATCATCGTAATCCTTCTTCTCGACTGACGAAAATACCCGCTGACGAACACATCCGCTGTTACCCGGTCGTCGGCAACACGCGCCGTCTACTGTTTTGCATTATTCCGCCGCCTCGGGATTGTTTGGTCAATGGGATGCACCCGAGCAGGCGGCAAGCTCGCAGCCCAGCGGAAGGCGGCGGCAAAAGCATGGTGAGTAACATTACTGTTCAGGGGGGCGGGGTGCGGAGAGGAATTATTCTCTCTGTTTTGTGTTAGTAGTCATCGAGGGCCAAACGGCTCATCGAACGCAACGACAACCACAAGCACCGCACAGTCGGCTGTTGAAGTAAAAGGCTAACGTGCATGTACACCAGAGCAGAATGGAATTTCCCTGGTTTAGTCCTTCGAGAACCAAAAAAGAGGAAATAAACGATCTGCTGCTGCGGCGAATGTTTGCGTGTACCTGCAACCCAGAGATGAACGGACGTTTATATCGTTCAAGTCTTTAGGCGGGAACAATCAGCGAGCACAACCACCGGAACCGCCTCAAGAGGAGTTCCTATATCCTGCTACTCCCGTCGTCTTGATTGATTTATTCCCATATCCTAAATCCTGAGCCTCGACAGGCTTCCCAAGGCAGTGCCATATCATTGACCCATCCTGATGAGCTCTATTAGCTGAAGCATGGAAGAATCGGGGAAACACCGGTTCCACGAACTGAAAAAATGAAAATCTTCTATTCAAAAGGCACTCTTGAAATACCCCCCCCCCTTTCGTTCCACCGTTTGCTGATGATTTCGTGGGGATATCAGAAACATCCGAAAGATTGCAGATACAGATAGAGAAAGCGCTAGATTGCACCAGGAAATGGAGAGTGACAACGAACGTGAAAAAGTGCGCAGTAGTTGTATGTAACGAAGACAAGGTGAATCCAATAAATTTCAAATGGAAATGGGGAGAACATGAACTACCGATCGTAGACCAGTATACGTACCTTGGCGTAGAGATATCAAAGGATTGCTCTTGAGATGCACACATAGAGAACGCAACAGGAAAGGGTAAATCACAAGTAGGCAAGATGGATGCGACACTAACACACCCGCACCTTGACACTAGGATTAACATATGTATTCTGATTAATGTTATTGTACCAAAGTTAGAGTATGTAGGAGAAGTATGGGAAGGGAACGCGAAGTTCGTAAAACAACTGGAAACAGTGCAGATGACAGCAGCTAAAATATACTGTGATGCCCAAGCACGACGAGTATTACAGTATTAAGAGCAGAACTAGGAATGCACGCACTTAAAACATATAGAGACGCGAGGAAGTTGAAACGACAATATGAAGTATAGAATATGCCAAAAGAGAGGTTGCCAGCCATAGTTGATGGAGCTGTATGGGAGAAAATTACAAAAGGGCGAGCTGGAATAGTAGTTGAGAAAATATGGAAGGATTTAGGGGGAAACCAAGAAGAGTACTGTCTATAGAGAAGTTTGGCGGGTACAAGACAGAAGTGAAAGGAAGAATAGAAGAAAGGGAAAGGCTAGCGCTAAGAAATAAGGCGAGAGTGGAGAAGCACTTAGAGATGTACAGGGGGTTGAGGGAAGATATTGGAGTGAAGACGTACCTACACGGCCCCATGGACTACGCGAAAAAGCTGAAACTGCGATTTCGTGCAGGGGACCTGGACCTACCAGAAAGAAGAAAGGGATATACCAGTAGTCGGGAGGAAGAGGACGTGACTGCAAATATGTGTCCGTGTGGCACAACAATAGAGAGTAGGACTCACATAGTAGGAGAATGTGAAATATACAAGCAGGAACGAGATGCGTTAGAGGAGGAGATGAGGGTATTAGACGTATGTGACATGGAAGAGTGTGGTAGACTAGAGAGTAGCGAGAAAACGATCGCTATCCTAGGAGGTAGATGGTGGCCGCAGACGGCGAAACAGGACGGGGATAGAATAAGCAAACTTTTTCAATTTGATATATGGAAAAAGCATAATGAGCGCCCAAAATGTTGGAAGTGTCTCTATTAGGAGTAGGAACAGTTCTCCGTCTCGAAAGGGATGCGTGGTCAATGGTCAAATGACTAAGGCAAGCAACAAATGAGTACCCCCCCCCCCCCCCCCTTTCGTTCCATCATATCTTCTCTTGTCGCTCTCAAACAGGGAGGCAAGCCGAAGGCCCCCTCCGCCGCTGCCCCCTGTAGGCGCCGGAGTTGAGGTGAGGTTAACGGGCTGGCGCCTTATGTTGATAGACTGCCTCCAAGTTATCAAACTTGCTTCAATGCCTTCAGTCCTGCGCTAATATTTTTCATGTTGCTTTATGGTTGTCCATCTTGCTTCAGTGTTGTTAACATTACTTTAAGGTTGTTGCTGTTGCTTCAATGTTGTTGGTGTTGCTTGATTGTTGTTGATCTTGCTTTGATGTTGACGCTGTCGATCTTGCTTCAATGGTGAGCTGCCAATCTTGCTTCAATGTTGATATTGTCAATCTCGCTTCAATGTTGATGCTGCCAATCTTGCTTCAGTGTTGATATTGTCAGCCTTGCTTCAGTGTTAATGTTGTCGACCTTGCGTTAATGTTGATTTTGTCAATATTGCGTGAATATCAATATTCCAATATTGTCGTTGTCGAAATGCTGTTGGTTGACTGTGAAATTTGTTATTAATGGTTTGTAGCCACTGTAGAGGCCGGAGGTAAACCGGCTGGTACTTTATTTTGATCGATTCCTTCAAAGTTGCTAATCTTGCTTCGATATCGTCGATCTTTCTCTGATGGTGATTCGTCATCTTGCTTTAATGTTATCAATATCCCTTCAATGTTGTCATTGTTGTTGTCATTTTCACAATGCTGACTGTGACATTTGCTTGAAATAATGGTTTATAGCCGACGTGAATGCCGGAGTTGAAGTAAGATCAACGGACTGGCACGTTAAGTTGATCGATTTCTTCAACGTCGCCAACCTTTATTTTGTCAATCTTTCGTCAATGTTGGTATTATTGTCAAATAAATGCGCTTTAGTGTTATAAATGTTGTTTCAATGTTGTCAATGAATCCGTTTTTACGATGCTATCGACTGTGACGTTTGCTTTGTCGTTTTGGGTTTATCGATGTTGTGGATACCGCAGTTGAAGAGGAATCAACGGGCTTGCGCTTTATGTTGGTCGATTGCTTTAACGTTGTCAATCTTGATTCAGTATTCTCAATCTTGTTGCAATATTGAAGATGTCAATGTTTCCTCAAGGTTGCGGATGCCGTCGTTATCACAATGCTGTTGGATGCGCCGTTTGCTCTAGATTGATTTGGTTTATAGCCGTTGTGAATGCCGAGATTTTGGTGCGTTGAACGGGCTGATTTATTAGGCTAAACGATGTATTTTCAATGTCTTCGATCTTGGCAATTTCACAATGCTGTTGCTGTCGATGGGTGTACTTTGAATAAGGGGAGGTTTTGGCGATGTCGCCTGCATCGGGAGGTCGTGCTGGTGATGTAAATCAGTTACAGCAGTAGGACTTTACTACCAGATACTTGGTACATGACCATTGTTGACGGTGTCACTTCCACCGGGGGGTCGTGGTAGTGACGGGAAGTTCGCTACAACAGTAGCCAATATCCTGCGGAGTTGCTGACCGGTAACATAGCCGTTTATGGTCAGTAGATGGCTCAGTGGTTGCGGCGAGTCCCCAAGAGTTTGCTGCGAATTTTTGATTTGTAGCCGGGGTAGGCTGTCGGAGATGTTAAAAAAATCGAGGGGGTGTGCCACCATCTTCCACGTGCATAATTCGTGCCAATGTGTGTTTCTGAGACGCTGCCGCAAATTAGCCCGTCTGGACTCTCGTGAACCAAGCAGCAGCAGCCGCAGCAGCAGCAAAGTCTCCTATAAAACCCCACCAACCACTAAAATTAGAGCTTACTACTGCAATAATGACCCCACACTGGTTCCAAGTAATTATCTCCAAAACGTGGGTGCAGTAGGAACAGTGCTAACCTTCACCGCCGTGCTGCTTTTCCCGTCACGCCGCAACTGTCGGCAATGCTGCTTCTGTCGCTTATTTCGCTATGGTACTGCTGCTCCTTCTGCTACTGCTCCTGTCGATGTGTAGGAGTACGCGCCCCTCTCACCCTCCCAACACTCTTGACGCCACCTAAACTATTTGTCTGCCTGTCTGTTTGGAAACGACCGCGGACATGTTGGTGGTGCCGACAGGTTACCCCTGCAGAAGCGACGATTCTGATCGCTAGGTGGGACAAGGACATGGACGAGATGCTGAGGGAGGGGGTACTCCGATACGGCGCTGACTGGGAGGGGGTGGCGACCCACATGACCCCGCACGAGTGCAATAAGCAGGAGGTGGAAAAGAGGTGAGTTGGTCAGTGCTTAATGTTGTTGTTGTTGGTGTTGGTGTTGGTGTTGGTGTGGGTGTTGGTGTTGGTGTTGGTGTTGGTGTTGTTAGAGGTGTTGTTGTTGGTGGTGTTGGTGGTGTTGTTGTTGGTGCTGGTGTTGATGTTGGTGTTGTTGTTGTTTGTTGTTTGTTGTTGTTGTTGTTGTGCGCGTGTTGCGCGTGCGCGTGCTTTGCGTGTGCGCATGAGCGTGAGCATGTGGCACGACCGTCTAATCTGCTGTGGCGCTTTCGTTTGCCTCGCCGCTACTACCAGGTGGCAGATGGTGAAGGACGCTCCGGTGAAGGGGCCGTGGTCGCCGGAGGAAGACGCCTTGCTGAAAGTTCTTGTAGAGGAATACGGTAGCAAGAAATGGTGAGAAAAAGTTTTTTTATGCTAGGTACCGGGTATCTATTAGGTTTTGGTACAAGCTTTTTTTCTCGTGTACCCGTGTGTGCCCGGATATTGTGTATGTTGTGTAAGATGGCTTCTGTGAACAAAAACAACAAGAATGCTCCGGTACAGGGACCATGATCGCCAGAGAAGAAGCCTTCCTGAAGGTCCTCTTAGAGAAATACGGTAGCAAAAAACGGCTAAACACCTACCAAGGGTGACAGTTATCAATACCCGGTAACTTACGGGTAGCACATAATCAGCGGTAGGTAACACGAGAATCTCCGGTAACTTTATAGTGTCCCCTATCCCCTGGTAATGGGTCCGTGATCACCGGAAGAAAACGCCTTGCCCATGTTCCTCGTAGAAGAACACAGCAGCAAGAAATTGTGTATATTGTACCAGGTAGCAGGTATCGGGTACCAAAGTCCTACTGCTGCAGCGAATTTACATCACTAACACGACCTCCCTATGAAGGCAAAATCGCCAAAAACTGCCCTTATACAATGGCAGTTAGTATGTGGTGTTAATAGTAGGGCTGGAGGTTGTCTGGTCAGTGGACTTCACGGCTAGGTATATTTTCGGTGTTGGATTGAATTAAAGGCCAACTAACTGGCATTGCCTTCGCTATTAAAAACCACATGTCGACCCGCAAATGCGCCAGTCAGATTTAAAGACTTGAAAACTCGGCAATTTCCGCACGCAACGTGCAAACCCAAGTGATCGCGACTGCCCCTTCCTCTTCTCTTCCCCCCTCCCACTTTCGTGCAAACCCAACCCAATCCAGGAGCTTAATCACTACCTACCCCCCCCTCTTCCCTCCCCCTCACGCTTTCATGCAAACCCCCCTTCCCCCCCCCCACGCCCGCCCCCCTCCATCCCCTCCCCCTCCCTCCCGTCGCATTCGCGCAAAATTCAATCCAATTCAGGAGCCTAATTGCTACCCAGTTTCCAGGAAGGTCTGGTAAGCAGTGCCGCGAGAGATGGCTCAATCACCTCGACACGAGGGTCCGAAAGAGTGCATGGACGGGAGGAGAAGATGTCGTGCTGTGCGAGGCCCAAGGGAGGTTGGGCAACAAATGGTCGGAAATTTCCAAGCTCCTCCCCGGACGAGCCGAAAACGCAGTGAAGAACAGGTCCTGTTTTTGTAACTAGTGGGGGTTTGGCGGGGAGGGGGAGGGATTCGAGGGGGGCGGGTGAATGGGTGGAGGGAGGTGGGGAAATGGGAATGGGGCGCGCAGGGAAAGGGGGGGGGGGGGCGGTGCTGTGCGAAGCCCAAGGAGGGTTAGGCAAAGTGGTCTGAGATTTCAAAAGTTTTTGCCTAGACTAACGCAGTGAAAAACAGGCCCTCTTTCTTTTCTAGTGGGGATTTGTTTTTTGGGCCTGGGAGGGGATAAGGACTTTTTGCCGCAGTAACTTCGTTTAAATTATTGCCGCTGGTGTTATACGCCAAGCCCTACCTCTGTTTCCTACTTCAGAGACCTAAATGGACGGGGGGGGTCATACCAAAAGCAAGTTTGTACGAAAAAACGCACGTTTCTTCAATCGTACAGTATGTGCGACGCTCTTTTTTTTGTGTTTTTTTTTACGTTTTCAGGAGTGTGGTACCTTCTCCTCTTGTACCCTGGCACAGTCCCCACAACCCTGTCCCCGCGCCGTGCACCCCCGCTTCGCCTCGCACACCCGCGCTGTCGAACGACGTTTTAATATTTCATCTCCGGGAGCCCTGAAAAAAATGAAGTAATTTCCTGGTACTAATGCTTTACTTACCTCCGTACGTCCTATCGTCTATCATGCCCCTACTTTTACCGGTAATTCATTATTCATTACCCCCCTATACCTGGTATGTAGATTTAACTCCATCGTCACCAAGCGCCTGGCTCAGGAGGGGGGCTTGGTGAAGGGTGGCGTTTTCAAGAAAGCCAGCAAGGGGAGCAAGGGAAAGCAGCAGCGATCCGCCAAGGAGGAAGGAAGAGAGGGAGGGTCTGCGAGGGACGTGGCCCCGCTGATCCCGCTGATCAAGCGACAGGTGTGGAGATGTGATTGGTTGGTTTATTGGATGGTTAGTTGCTTGATTGGATTGGTCGGTTAATTAATTCGTCTTTTTTGGTTTGGTTGGTTGACTGACTAGTCGGTTGATGGGTTGATTAATTGATTGAATGATTGAATGATTGATTGATTGATTGAATGATTGATTGACTGATTGATTGATTGATTGATTGATTGATTGATTAATTGATTGAGTGATGGGTTGATTGATTGATTGATTGATTGATGATTGGTTGATTGTTTTATGGATTGGTTGATGGCTTGATTGGTTGGTTGGCTGGCTGGCTGGCTGGCTGGCTGGTTGGTTGGTTGGTTGGTTGGTTGGTTGGTTGGTTGGTTGGTTGGTTGGTTGGTTGGTTGGTTGGTTGGTTGGTTGGTCGGTTTGTTAGATTAGTTGGCTGAATAATTGCTTGGTTTGACTGATCGACTCGCTGATGGACGCATGCGAGACGCTCTAGGCCACTCACGTTTGTTCCTGTTGTTTCCCTACATCAACAGCTGAACTCTTGGATTTTTCTGATCCCCCTCCCCGCACCTCTTCCCCGTTCTCCATTTTTTTGTGTTAAACAAACCAGGAACGCAAGAAAAGAACGCCGAGCGGCTTCGACGTGATGGACGCATACGAGACGGACTGGGACTCATCCGAAGACGACGACGGCGGCGACGTACCCGTCTACCCGGACCCGACTGCCTCCCCCTCCTTCACCTCCACCCTCGCCGATTTCGACGGTATCAACCTTAACGGCGGTCACCTTCAAAACAGTAGTGGCATCGAGCTCAACAACATCGACCTTCTTAACGGTCACCTACAACAAGGCAATGGCAACAACAACCTCAACGGCCACCACCACCACAACAACAACCCTAACACCCACCAAAACAGCAGCAGCAACAACTTTATGAGCCACCAAAATAATAACAACAAGGTGGCTTCTGGAGCACTTGGCAATGGCGTCGACGGCGCCCACAACAGCGCTTCTGCTTCCCTAACTTCCGGGGTTCGCGTCAAGCTATGCCCGGACAGCATCACCACCGCGAGTAACAAAAAACCTGGATCCGGGATAACCCGCGGCGCAAGAGATGTAGGCACAGCTGGAGCAGCCGCCGCGGCAGCAGCAGCCGCAGCGGCGGCAGCGGCGGCAGTGGCAGCAGCGACTGCTACTAGTACTGCAACCGCTGCTGGTGTTACTCCAGCGGCGGCGGTGGCTAGCGCGGGCGCGGTAGAAGGGGGGGGTGGAGGGGAAGAAGGAGGAGGAGGGAAGGAGGACCGTCTCATGCGTTCGATTTTTGGGCTTCTAGGCGAGAAGATGACGCAGAGGGGGGATCTTGCTCCGATGAGGAGGCACCAGCTTTACAACGCACGGGGTACTGGTGGTGATGGTGTTGGCGGTGATGGCGGTGGAGACAGCGGGGGAGGACAGAGCAAGAGCACGGGCGGCGAGTTGGTCGGTGGTGGCGGTGACGCCGCTTCTTCCTCGACGGTGAGATGGAAGTACCGCTATTGTATAACGGTAGCAGAAACTATGGATCGTTAGAGTACAACAAGGGCCCACAGGAAGAAAAAAAACCTAACGCCTGTATTTTTAGCTAGGCTTGAAGCGTTAGTGTGACGCCAATCTTGGGGCAAGCTTGAGCGCAGGCTAGCATGTATGCTACGGTAGAGCCTCCCTGCTTTAGGTGCTCTGTACTTCCACCCCAAAGCTGATTTTGAGAAAAAATTGAAAAGTGCACCCCGACGAATATAATCCCACGGCCTAGGTAAATAATCGAACAAATATTGCGAAACCGCATTGGCGTTCTGACGAAATTGGGTTAAACCACCCTTTGGCCCTTTTTATGAAATATGACCTGGGCCCCGAAGGTGTTCAGGCGCCCCGTTATTCCACAACGAATGTAGCCAAAAAAAGCTATCCCTGTCCCAGGACGCATGACCTGTCCTAGAAGCTAGGAATTCGTGCAGCGCTTGCCGTTGAGCACTACCTGGTATTTAATTGTCAGGACTTTTCACTGGTCGGGTCTCTTCTCGCGGGTCGGATCGGGTCAGGATGACCCGAACCGGACCCGATCCGACCCGACCCGACCCGACCCGACCCGACCCGACCCGACCCGACCCGACCCGACCCGACCCGACCCGACCCGACCCGACCCGACCCGACCCGACCCGACCCGACCCGACCCGACCCGACCCGACCCGACCCGACCCGACCCGACCCGACCCGACCCGACCCGACCCGACCCGACCCGACCCGACCCGACCCGACCCGACCCGACCCGACCCGATTCGACCCGACCCGTGATAATTCGAACACCTCCCCTTACCCTACCCGACTCGACCCACGAGTTTTCGAAAACGTCTTATGAACCGACCCGCGGGAAGGGTGATGACCCGTGAAAAAACCCTGGTATTCGTTGACCCAAGTTTCTTGACGGCGCCCGAAACGTGGGCATGGCGTCTTATTGGGTTATTCTTATTCGCAGGCCTACACTGCTGTAGTCTACAATCTGGCGAAATACCTGCTGGAAATGCGACGTGGCCTTCGATTGATGAACATCCTATAAAAATAAGCTCGCAAAGATGATTTTTTCGATGAAATCGTTTTCGACCTCACAAGCTGAGAAATGCACATTTCATCTTTTGTAGATTTGTAATATGTACGTTATGGATTTAGTACCTAGTTCCTCTCCAATGTATTGTTGCGCCGTTGTTGTTGCTCTCACGCTGACTCATCGCCACTGTCTGGTCCGTGGTCACAAGACAGGCTGTAATATGTATGATCTATGTCCAATATTTCACGATATATTTTGGGGGGTTTTATATTAACTACAAGTATTTTTTTGGAGTGGAACAGTACCTCCGGAAAAACAGAACACACCGAAATGGTACATATAGCAGCTCCCGTCCCCACCCAAACAACGCTACCTCTATTCTCGGAGACCCGAGGGTCCTCGGGCAACAATACAATCTTCTTAAGGTTTCCTCAATCTCGATTCAGTGGCATTTTGTCGAAGCGCCGCGGAAGTGGGATCGATGGACATTCTTTTACGTATGCTGTTCGCTCCATTCAATACTTTTTTTTTCTTTCTCTGATTCTCGTCCCCGTCCTAAAAACTCGATATTTTTGTTCAGAAACCCATGGGGGGAAGCAACAAATGGTCTTCCGAAGGTTTTCTCAACCTCGATTCGGTGTTATTTTCTCAAAACGCCACCGGAGGCGGGCGGGAAGACGAAACGGAGCGGAAGGTTGACGGAAAAGATGCGGGGATGCAGCAGCGTATGGGCGAAGAGGAGGACGGTAGGCGTGTTTCGAGCGCCATGCACATGACCAAGAAATGCATCGAAGAGGTACTGTAACGGCTGCTGCGAGCTGCCAATGCCGGCCATGTAAAGAGACATAGGATACAATATGACAAAAAAAAAAAATGTGAGTGGGGCGTTTGGTTCCAATATTTATGAGAAAGCAATTTGGATAAAGCACATAACAAGTGACGATTAAAAAACAATGTTCACCGCCTCCCCCCTCCCCTGCGCGCTTGGATCGACCAACGCCTACTAGGAAATGGAAACCTTCCGGCAGTACCAGCATGTTATGCTTTCGGGCGAGGAGATGACTTCCATTCACCAGAAGGTGATAAGTTGTCCGTGTGTAGGGTTATATAGACTGTCACTCGTATGCTTCGATGCTTCTTTACCGGCAGGAGTACTCCCCCCCTCCCCGTTGCCGCTAACCCCCCCCACCCCAGCCTCTAGCGTAACGCTTCCATTTGCATCACACCGTAACTTACTTCGAATATTTCTGCCGCGCATAACCTGAGTACACCCCCCCCCCTCCTCCCTTCCCCTAACGTGTCATTTGTGCCGTGTATCATTCCACCCCACGCCTAACTCATACCGCGAAAAAGCTGGTCGACAAGGAAAGGCGGGACGTCTTCTCCCAAATCTACAGCGCTTCCCCGTCGCGCGGCCAACTACTCCATCCCGGCAACTCAGCAGCAACAGCAGCAGCAGCAGCAGCCGGGATGGGAACAACGATAACAGCAGGTGCAGCGGCTGCTGCTGCAGCGGCGGCAGCAGCAGCGGGTGGGGCGAGGGGGGAGACTGACGAAGCGGGGGCGGGGGTCGCCATGGGCACCAGCACAAATGGCAGTGCCAACACTAATGGAAACATCAATGCTGGCGGTAATACCACGGGAGAAGGTTTCGTCATGCCTAAAGTGGGTGCTGCGGTGCCTACTAGGAAAGCGGCGATGGAGATCGAGGCTGGGGGAGGGGTGGACGTGCGGGAAGGGCAAGCCTCGGTGAGAGGCGGTGGGGGTAGGGGCATCCCTTGGGGAGAGGGGGGGGAGAGCGTGACTTGGGGGGCAAGGATTTGGCTTGGACACACGTTTGCGAATTATTGAACTCTGGTCGTTCTGTCGTGGTGTTGTTGTTATTGGTTTTTGTTGCTTGTCGTGGTTGGTATGGCTTTTAACACAGCGTAATTACCCCGTCCGCCTCCCACTCCCCCTCCCCCCTTCTCCAACACCCCTCCCGTCCAAAATACAACAGGAAATCATCGATCAAATAAACGCCCGTCAACCGCACACAACGCGCTTACCCCCCTCCCCCTCCCTCTCTCCTCCAGGAAATCACTGACTCCTGGAGCAGGGTTCAGCTCAAGGGAGGAGACTCCCAACCTCCTTTACGGTCAGGGGTCGGAACGCGGTCCCTCCTTGCCGCAGTTACCGGCGGCGCCGGGGGGGGTGGCCCTTACTCCTCGCGCGCAGCCGCGGTACGCGCTGGATTCGGTGTCTATCGTGGAGTTACAGGCATCGGTAGTGGCAGTGGTGGCGGGGGGGGGGGTGAGGGGGCGGTAATTACGACGGCGTGTTCGGGGAACCAGCTGGATGTGCTTAAAACGGATGATCTGATTCCGACGCCCCTGGAGATTTCGTCGCCGGGAGGAGCGGGAGATATTTTGTCGCTGTCCTGCCTTGGGTCCTATCTCACGGTGCGTGCGCGACGCATGTTGCGCTAGGGACAGTTTTAATTTTTGATTAAGAAAAAAAAAAACTGATTTAAAGAAGCTCTTCAACCGAACAACTGTCAAAATATCGTCGAAATGCCTTTTCTGCTTCACAATCTTTTTTGTTCGTTTTTTTGTTTACTTCGCGGTTTTGTTGGTTAGGCACCCATTAGATAGAGGTAGCCCTTCCATTATATCAGCGGCTAAAATATTTTCTGGATGACGGAGCTCCCTAACCCAAAGTGTTCGGAATGTACGTCATTCTTGTTCCGCAACATGTTTTTCTTTGGTATACGCACCTAGGCCAAGGCGTTATTCATCACAAACTGCCCTCTCAGTTTTTCCCAAAATCAGTGTTTTCTTTCTTGTTTGTGAGATTATGTAGAGCTCGTCGTGGGAATAGCCCAGGAAAACAACTGCTGAATCTCTACGGCGCTATTCGTCCTATTAATACTGTTAATACTGGTACTACTATTGGTATCATGTATCGCTATACTATTAATAGGCCATAACTAATGTCTGACACACCCTCCGACCCCCCCCCCACCTTTTAGGGTGTTAAACTCGTACAAGTATAAATTACGCTTCCCGCTCTTCCTAGACGTACTTGATAAAATCACAATCGACTCACAAACGTCGTTGCTTTGGTTGGTATTACCTGGATCCGAAACCTATTGAAGCGTGCCCTCTGGCACCTCCCCCCGGTAGCTCGCGCTTTTAGGCTGCCAAACTCCCGGAGCTTAATGGTGTGGCAGACGGAGTTGTTCAAGTTTGCGTTCTACCGATACCCCCCCCATGAATATCGAGTACACCCCCCCATTTTGGGATGTCAAACTCCGTTGAAAAGGGTCAAAACGTGGTGTCTTCGACATCCTCCGACTTCTTTCGGCCTTTTTAGGATGTCGCTCTCCCGTTGGAGCTTGGCGGTGCGGCAAACGGGATTGTCCAGGTCCACCCCCCCCCCCCCCTCCCTCGCCTTTTGAAGATGCCAAACTCCCTTCAAATCGAAGAAAGTGTAATGTCGGACACTTCCGCCCCCTCCCCCCCCCCGCACGCACACGCTTATAGGATGTCAAACTCCCGGAGCTCGATGGTGTTGCAGATGGAGTTGTCCAGGTGATGTTCTCGGGTTCAGATAGAAAGCGCAGCGGCAGCGGCATGAGCATCGAGGGAGGCGTTCGGACCGGAGGCAGGAGAAGCGGGAAGGAGGCTGGATCAGGAAGCGCGGGCCGCCCTTTGTCAGGTAGATATTCTTAGTGTTGTAGGGTCGCTTAGTCGGATTCGACAGCGGGATCGGGATTAGTTTTTACGGAATAATTGGGCTAGTATTTTAGCTCTATTGAGTATTTATGCGGGGCATGAATAAGTATTTTCTCGGAGCAAGAATCGCCGGCCGTCCTTTTTCAGGTAGGTACCCTCAGCCTTGTAGAATCACCTGGTCGAACTCGAAAGCGGGATCATGTTTAGTTTTCATGGCGCGATTGGGCTAGTACTTTGGCGTTTTTTAATATTGCGTTTTTTAATATTGCGTTTTTTAATATTTAGTTGGGGCATAAATAAATATACATTTGGGGCGGGGGTAGCGGAAGCCGGAAGGAGGCTGGGTCAGGAAGCGGGCCCTTTTTGACCAGGTACCTAGGTACCCTTAGTCTTGTAGGGTCGCTTAATCGAACTCGAAAGCGGGATCATGCTTAGTTTTATGGCATAAATGGGCTAGTATTTTGGCATAATTAAGCAGCTATTCCGGGCATGAATAAGTATGTATTCGGGGCGGGGGTAGGGGAAGCGGGAACGGGGCTGAAGCAGGAAGCGCGGGCCGTCCCTTCTCAGGTGTCTTATCCATTCTTCTCTCCCCCCCCCCCTATTGTTATTGTTGGTGCTGGGTAAGGAGCATAAAAAACATGCCTGCTAAATTGTAATAAGCCGGTCGCCCCATATGAGGTTATCCTCGAGCCTGGTATAGGTCAGTTTCGTGAGTTCGAGTCCCACCGAGTGCATACTCGTATGAATTCGTAGGGACTTTTTCTTGTGCACAAAATGACTTGCGGATTGCGCGAGAGCGTGAGTTAGCACCACTCGATGAAAACTCGACGAGCAGTGGGATTGCTGAACCCTATGCGCGATAAAAATTGAAGGCAAGAACCGAGGGGAGGAGGGACGACACCTGTAATCACCACTTGTCCAGAAGCTGGAAAGTAGAAGTGTGAATATATACATACAGGGTTGGGCACTGGCAGTCTCAATCAGTAAGTACAATACTTCCTTCAACACCATTAAGTATGCTGGATTGAAGCAGTATACTGGATACTGGTCCTTCCAAAACGGTTTTTGTGGGTTTTAACAAGATATTATGGCTTGCTCGGTGGATATACGTAAGATTAAACCTGCTTGGCAGCAACACCTGGCAGGCCCAATCAGTAGATAGCTACTGCTTCTAGATTTCTACTGCCAGTACGCGTACTGCGCCAGTGCCCAACTCTACTGTAATGTCTTATCTTCCTACAAAAGATGCTCGTTGTGCTCGAAAAAGAACCCTTCGACGTATCCGTTTTGACTATTTTTTTGCACGTCGCACAGATCAGATCCATATTCATGACATTTGCCTTTCAAGGCAGATAGAGCCCTGTTTTGTATGATCTGCTTGGCCTATGGATCATGTTGCCGTATGATCCGTATGATCTGAACGATCTAGCACGTGTTTCCTGGGTTGGATCTGTACTACACAGATCCTGCGCAACGTATCATAACGACAGGTACCGGATCTAGATGGTCTAGATCTAGATCGTGATCTGTCCGGCGTGTGGATTTTTTCCTTTGTCCCTACCGCAAAAAAACAAAAACCAAACAGCATCGCTGGCGGGAGATTGGGGAAGGCGCGTGACACCGGCAGGCACCGCCGCCGGCTTTTGCAGCTACGGCCGGCCTCTTGCCGCCAAAGACGCCGCTATTGGATTATGTTTCATGTCCGTGGGCCTTACTTGTGTTTTTTGCCCCTCTCTTCTTCCGCTATATTTGTTTTATCAGTTTCTTTGGCGGGAGATTGGGGTGGACGCGGGACACCAGCCAGCGCCGCCTCCGGCTCTTGCAGCTACGACAGATCCCTCGCTGCTCGCTGCGGCATTACCGACCGCATGAGCCGCGGCGGCAGCGGTATCGGTGGTGGTGGCGGTAGTGTTGGTGGCGGCGGGACGCGGCGTGGTGGCGGTGATGGGCCGGATTTAGACCTTAACGCCGTGCTTCATCAGAATCTGGCGGCTCTTAGCATTGATGACGATCCTTCCCCCGGCTGGAGCCAGCTCAAGACGGACGTAGCCGGGTACGTTTTTGTGGCACATTACTGGGCACGATGGCTAGGTTTTATGTCCATTATGCCAGTTAAATGGTACAAAGGAACATGCTTTTCTGAAATTAATGAGTATAGAAACATGGCTCAAAGTAAAAACTGTTGTGGCCGACCTACCCTCCCCATCCCAGGGGGTAAAATACTATGCAGTGCCGGTGGTTCTTGCTCTCAGACCAAGCAGATGAGCTCGTGTTAAGAATTTCGATGCGTAGATGGACGAATTATACATATGATGTGAAACCATGTCGTTGCTGCCTGATGAGTTAATGGAGATGTCATGTCAAAGCTGTCTATCTCATAGTAGATTGGGATAAAATATGGTGATACTCCGAACCCATATTACACTCGGGTGCCGGCGCTCACCTGACCTATACATGCGCGCTCGCACGTCCACCCCTCCCATTTTTCGTCCCTATCTTTTTTGAGACCGTCCGCTTGGCCGGCTTTTTCCGTTCGCGACAGCGTGCCGGGACCCGACATCAACGTCATGCATGCCCCCCCCCCCACCCGCCCAAGGGACGTCAACACTAGTGGTGTTTTACCACATCGTGCGCTATGTACCTAAGCTGTGGAAACGTTAATCGTTTTTTTTATAAAGACCAAGGCTAGGCTACGGTAGCGGAGTCAATTTTGGGACCTTTTGAAAATATTTAGACATTTTTACAGTCTCGGGTTCACTCCCGGGCTCACCCCCGGGTTCACTCGCGCGAGTGATTCCCCTGTTCCTTCGCGGTCATAAGCTTTCGTGCTGTTTGAATCCGCAATGGAATGGTAAGCTGCACTGGGCCAAAACAACCACCTAAAGTATGTTCTTCCGTGAGGTACACAGTCAAGTGTGCGAGTGGCTCAAACCCAGCAGTGAACAAGGACGGTAAATCATAACATCATCATAACACCATCATAACATCATCGTCACATCATCATAACAGCATTGAAACATCTTCATAACATCATCATAACATCATCATAACATCCTCATAACATCCTCGTAACATCCTCATAGCACCGTCGTAACATCCCTACCTGCCGTAGCCTTGGTCTACATCGAAGAGCCAATATTATGCGTCGTATGCCTAAGCCGTGGGGCTGTTCGTAGGGGGGTACTTTTCGTTTTTCGTTAGAGTGAAGAGCCTCAGGGAAATGAGATGCTGTCTCTATTTCGTCACTATGCATCCTCACTCCCCGCGCGTTCGTCCCATCCCTTTTTTTGACCCTCTCTTTTTCGGGGTCGTTTGTCCGCGCTGTTCCGTTAGTGACAGCGTGCCGAGATCCGTCTTCGATTCCATGCCCCCCCCAAAATGGGTACACCCCCCCCCCCCCCCGCCGCCGCCAGTGGGTACAATGCACGCCCCCCCCCACGCCGAGTGAATATTATTTTACAATGCCGGTGATTTGTGCTTTCAGAGAGACTGTAGGTGGGTGTCGTGATCTATACTTCCGCGCCCGCGCGTCCGTCACTCCTTTTTTTTTGCGACCGACCGTTTGACCGCGCCTTGTCCCGTTTGGTGACAGCGTACCGGGACCCGCCTTCGACCCCGATGTCCTTCCCATGAGCCTTATGTCCACGTCGGCTGAAGTATTGGGAGGGGCTCAGGGCTTCCCGGTCCCACCGTCAATCAAGTGAGTTGAGCTGGAAGCGCCGTGCCACGGCCCAATCCGTGACGAGAATGATGATGATGATGAGGGTGATGATGACGATGATGAGGGTGATGATGACGATGACGATGCTGATTATGCTGATGATGCTTGTGGTGATGGTGACGATGATGGTGATGGTGATGGTGATCGTGACGATGATAATGCTGTTGATAATGAAAATGATACGGATGATAAGGATGGTGTTTTCATGTTAGCTAACTTGCCTGAAATCTGGCCGGTGGTCCCGTGTTTTTGGTCACCGTACGCGAAAAAACAAACCCCCCTGGGCTTTCCATTTCAGCGGCAACACCAGCGTACCAAACGGGGGAGATACCATCGCTGGCCACGCTGCGCCGCCTCTCACGGCATCTTGCACCTGCTCTGCTCTTTTCCGTGTCACCGTCCAGCGTTCACCCGACCTCTCTCCTTTCTTCCCAAAGCCTCACTCCTCCTCCCCGCACAGGCTGAGCCCATACGTCACCGGATCCCCGCTCCCACTAGAGGAATGCACTTAACCGAAGCAAAATCGCACAACAGACGGAAAAATAAATGTGAAACAAAAAAAATCAGCGTACGTACGTATCATTACATGTATAAATACATTGTAATAGGCGTGTAGCAGAAATATTGAAGCTATTTAGTGTCACCGCCCAACCCTCACGGACCTCCCGCTTTTGCTTCCCAACTCCTGTATCACCGTTCAACCCTCACCTTATCCCGCGGTTTCCTTCTAAACTTCCGCATGTTGCCTTTGCTCCTCCATTCCGCACTGTCTGCGCCACCACGCCTCCCGATCCCCTTCCCATCCCTCGGCATGCCTTCCCTCTTGCCACACGTATCTATCCCCGCTTACGTATCACCGCCCAACCCGTACTCAACCTCCAGCCTTTGTTCCCAAGTTCAGCAGTGACTTTCGTCCACTAACTTCCGCGCCACCATTTTTCTTCCTCACCTCCGCATAGGATGCACGTCTACGCCCCTCAACCCCCTGTCCCCCCCATGGCATGCCCTTCTTCTTACAACCTGCCGCCGTGTATGTATTACAGCCCAATCCTCACCCAGCCTTTTTTTTTTGCCAAATTCCGCGTCGCCTTCGTCCGCCATCTTCTGCACCGCCTTGCCTCCTACGCTCCGTACAGGCTCCGCCACGACGCCTGCAGATCCCCTTTCCCCCCCTCGGCATACCCTTCTTGTTACACCAGCAACCTGCCGCCAACACCGGGGTTCGCCGCTAGCCCCCGAGTACCTCACTCCCAACAGCTGCAGCAAGTGTACCCTCTCTTCTCCGCCTCTGCTGCGGCTGCTGTTGCTGCCGCTACTACCGCTGTGAGCGCCATTACAAACAGCGGCGGCGGTGGTAGCGGTGCCCCTGCCTCCCATGCTTCCGGCGTTGGGTCAGCTTCTGGTTTTGGCGCCCTTCCGAAGGGAAACTCTCGCGTGGGAGGGGGGGGCGGTGGGGCGATGTTTAATTCCTCGAGGGGCGGTGGTGGTGGTGGTAGCGGCCAGTGGGCTGGTCGCAGTGACCACCGGGCTAGTAGCCCGCCGCCGCCTCCGTTTCCGCTTGCTCCGCACGGACCTGTTCTTGCGGTTGGGACGGCTACCACCGCCGCCGCCACCGCCGGTGACAACACTAACACCAGCGGCAGCACCAACAGTAGCAACACAGACAACAGCGGTCGCATGAACAGCAACAACAACAGCGGCAGCGGCATCAACAGCAACCGCAACAGAAGCGCCGTCGAGCCCACAGCGGTAGCACAGCAGACCGGTCAGCCGCTCAACGACCCGTCAATCAGCGGCCAGCCAATCAACAACCAGCCAATCAACGGCCAGCCAACCGGCGGACAACCATTCAGCAATGACCAGTCTTTCAGCGGCAACGGCCAGCCGCACTTCAGCAACTGCCAGTCTTTCGAAAATCGCCCCCCCCCGGTGAGCGGGCCACCTTCTTACCCGCCTCCGTCGCACGCCGCCGCTCGCGGTCACGCGTCTCCGGCGAGCGGACCCGATGTCGGCGGTGGTGGTGTCGGTGTCGGTGTCGGTGTCATCGCGGGTAGCGCTATTGGGACGGTAATGAAAGACGCGCCCATGGATAGGTCGTCGCCGCCAGTCGATGGGGTTATTGCGGGTCACGGAGGAGCGTCGGTGGACCCGCATGGAATGGTGGTAGATGGGGCCGGAGGAGGAGGACGAGGAGGAGAAGGAGGGGGTGCAAAGAGTCTTCTTCCGTGCGATGGTGTGGATTCTCTTCAGCAACGTTGGTGCGTGCATACAAAATCACTGCCGAACATGGCCCTCCCACTTTTCGCGGCATTTTGTTTTTGTTGTAAGACGATGTGATTTCATTTTTTGACCGAACCCTTACCCTAATTATAGCCCCAACCCCAAGCAAGGGACCCCTTTGGAAGAATCTGGCGCGTCCGCCGGCCACCGACGCACACGAATTGACGACAGTTACAATTATCCTGCTGCTAGCAATGTATGTGCTATACTTTCCGCGACCGACCGACCGACCGACCAGCGTGGAAATGAGGTCCAGGCCGCCAACGGTGCATACCAGAAAATAGGGTGCCTTGCGCCATGAAAACATGAGTGCTGCCGACGGAAACAAGCGTTACGGCCATCGCTGCACTTCCGCTATCGTAGCACCTGCTGGACCCCTTGCACTTGCTGTCGTCTCGTCATGCTGAGGCATATATCTATTATAAGTTTCTGCTGCTCCAGAACATAACCGCTCCCTCCCCGCCCCCTATCTCCCCCCTCCAAATATGATGGAAACCACGATTGACAACGGGTTTGCAGGGAGCAGCAGCGCATGGCTGAAGCGGAAGACCTTAAGGAGCTCCCCCGCCCCCCTCAAGAGATAGACGCTCAGCATCCCCAGGGGGCGGAAGGAGGCGTTCAGACGGAGGCGTTTCCTTCGGCGGGCTGGATTTGACCGCGCCTGTGATAACGCTCCTTTCCGCAGGCACAGGGCACGGGAATACGCGAGTTTTCGTATTTAGAATGCCGTGGGCTGACCGTTGTTTAAGCTTAAGAGGTTCCACTTGTTGGAGGTACACAAGATACGCAAATACGTGATTTTTCATCGTTGACACTTGTCGGACTTGATTGTAGGATAGCGAGACAAAACTCAAGTCGGGTGCGGTCTGATCACTCCTATGAAGAGCGCGCAGAACCTGTGTTGTCATGCTGCGTGCGTGTCATCTGTCTCCAAGCATTGAAGGTTGGGCGCATCTCCTATCCTTACAGCCTTGGATGTGTTTGTATGACTGTGTCTGTAACCGTCGCTTGTTTTCGACGTGTATTCCCGCTGAAGGCCCCAAAGGAGTTCAAAGGGAACAGGCACACGTGCGGCTTTGTCCTTTCAGAGTCGAGCACACGATTAACGTGAAGTCTTTCATCTTTGAAGTGCTAAGGTTCGGCCGTTGCGCGACGTTGATGGTTCGTTTGCAAGAGGCCCACGAGGTCGATGTATCTAAGTGTTTTCCGTCGGTCATTACCCAGCCAGGGTCGCGAAGTTTAAAACAATTTCGGGTCGAGCCCAGTCCGGCCAAGAGGTGTTCGAGATCTCATGTGTTAGGTTGGGTCGGGTCAGGAGGTTTTTCAGGTCTCACGGGTCGGATCGGGTCGGGTCGGATCACCCTGGCCCGACCCGACCCGACCCGTGAGAAGTGGCCAGTCCCGAAAAAATCTGTGGTTTATTTGACATGGTATTGAACCGTACCATGGGGAGACAACTGGGCGGGAAGGTGGGCCCGTTTTCCACACCAAGGGCGATGTTTTTATTTCTGCACGGGAGATTTTATTTTATGGGCGTTAATTTTTGAGGACATTTTATTTTACAGACGTGTTATTTGTTGGACATTTTATTTCACGGACGTTGTATTTTCTGGGCATTTTGTTCTATGGATATTTTATTTAAGAAGTAACATGTTTCTCTCCCGTTCATCACGCCACGGTATCTCGGGGGGGGGGGGGAGAGAGGGGCGACTGGGGAGGGGGGGGGCGGAGGGCGGGGGGGGGGAGAAGAGGTAGACCCGTTTTCAACACCGGGGGGATGCAAAGTATTTTCCGCGGGACATTTTGCTTTGAAGACATTTTATTTTATGGACGTTTTATTTAATGTTAACATTTTCCCCTCCGTTTATCACGGGAGTGGAGGGACCTAAAACAGGGGGCAGGAGAGGGGAAGGTCATGGTGTCTGGGAGGGGGGGGGCGACTGGGCCGGGTCGGGGGGTAGGAGAGATAGGGGGGGGGGATGGGGCCGTGGAGAAAACGTTTAAAAAAACCGGCACGCCTGTTATCTTGACGTTTGTTGTTGCGTTGTTGGGTGTCGCACTTGAGAAATAGGGGGGCTGCACGCTCGGGTTTGGGTATCGCTAGTCCTGTCGTGTCCTCTTCTGTGAAGATCGTCATGTGTTTATTTGTCACGCTCGTGTGGTTTTCTCCAGTCCTTTCTTGTTTCTATTTTGGAACAATCGTCACGGTGATGTGCCGTCCCCCCACTGGATTCATTGGCACGGAAGCTGTCGTCGTAGATCTCGTAGAGCTCATGTGACGCGCAGATATCGTAGATGTTGTGTAGGTCTTGTAGATCTCGTAGATCTTGTAGGGGGGGTATGCGATAGCGAGTGGGGCGGTTGCGCGGTTGGTGTAGTCATCCCTAGCTCTATCATGTTGCCGTTTTGGAACAATTATCACGGTGACGTGTCGCACTCTCGGAGGTTCGATTGGTACGGTAGGTGCCGTCGTTGTCGTCGTTGTAGATCTCTTAGAACTCGTATAACTCATAGGACTCGTAGATTTCGTGTTGATCTCTATGTGCATGCCTGGGCAAGGCAGGGTCTATCGGCCAGAGGTTGTCCCACACCTCGTAGATCTTGTAAATCTCGTGGGTATTGTGGATCTCGTAGCTCTTGCATACAGCGTAGGGGAAGCATATGATAGGGATAGGGGTGGGGTGCACGCTGGGATGTGGGTAAAGCTAGCCCTTTCATCTTCCCATTTTTGGAACAATCATTTACGGTGATGTGCTGCGCCGTCGGAGGCTCGATTGGCACAGTAGAAAGCGACCCGGTCGTCGTCATGGTAGGTCTTGTACTAGTAAGACTCCTAGAAATCGAAGATGTAAGATGTGATAATTATTTTTGTGGCGTAAAAAAATATAGGTGAGGGGGAACGCAGAAAATAGGGCTTGTCGGCATGCATTTTATTTGTATTTTGTGCGTCAGCGGTATGGGTTACTACAGTATTAATAGTAGTTTTCGCTTTTGGTGCTGTTGGCTGGAATATTCCATTGCTGCTCGTGGTATTGCCATTGTTGTCGTTGTCATTGTTGGTGTTGTTGTTATTGTTATTGGGGTTGTTACTGGTTCTGTTTTGGTTGCTGTTGCGTTTGTGTTGTTGCTATTGTTGGTTTGTTGTTGTCAAGCCTCTTCCGCCTATGAGTCGGTTGCGTCCCCGTTGTCGTAAATTTTCTGGCGGCTGCCTCTTCGCACGACGACGACAACTATTTTGTGTCTCCGATTGTTCGTTCGTTCGTTATTCATTATGACGTCGTGGTAACGTCCCGTCTCTAATTGTTACTACTGCTGCTGTTGTTGCTGTATCCGTTTTTGTTGGTGGTGCCGCAGATGTTGGTGCCGCTGTTGCTGCTACTGCTGCTGCTGTTGCCGTTGCGGTCGTTGCTGGCGCCACTACAGCTGAAGCTGCTGCTATTGCTGCTGTTGATGCTGCACCTATCGTCGTTGCTGTCGCTGACTCCGCTGCTGCTGCATCTGCTGTCATAGCTGAAGCTTTTTGCACTGCACTGCAGACACACCCTTGCGGCGATGCTTGGTTGCAAGCAACTCATCCTGTAGCTCAAGAGGCCGATCGTCTAGGAAAATGTTTGCTTGTAACATCGTGATCTTCAATTTGCAGCTGTTTCATCATTGACTGCATACAGTGGAGTGTGGGGCGGATTCGCTTGTCCTTGGATCCGGCTATTTTATTTTATTTTATTTTTCATTATTTTGCGTGTTCTGTGTGCGTGGTCTCGCATGGTTCATGATGCGGTTCTTGGTGTGCTGGGACATATGAGAGAAACATCAGCATTGCATGTGATATTGGTGGTGTGGTGGTAGTACCTATAGTTATGCGACACAGATTTCACAGCGTGGCAAGGCCTCCCGAGAACCCCTTTTTTTGTTGTTTGTTGATTGATTGCGCTTTTGAGGTCAATAACGTCTGTTCTCGGCGTGGGTGGATTTTAATGGATGGGTGAGTGATGGGGTGGTTGAATGATGGGGTTGTTGGTGGAGGGGGGGGTTCATGAGGGGATGGGGAACGTGGGGGGGGTGTAATCAATGCCATGCACGGCCGGGGGCGGGAGCTTGTGACCATATGGTCTTGGATGACCGAGCTCTGTTTATTTTCGAGGCCATCGACGTCTGTTTTTCTTGTGGGTGGATTACAAGGGTGGGTGAGTGATGCTGTGGTTGACGAGGGGGGGGGGAGGGGGGGCTTGTAATCGTATCGTGTATGGCCGCTAGTCCTTAGGACAATAGGCCCCCGCATCTCTACGATACCGGGACGAACCACGTCGGGTTTTCACCGACCCGGCAGACATCGCATGCACCCAGCGCAAGGCGTCGTGAGGCGTCCGGCGAGTCGCGTGAAAGGTAAGCTGCATCCTACTAGAACAACTTGTGGGGCGTACTTCCGCACCTTGTGCATACCTTCTTGCACATGGATGACAGCTTCGAACGTGGGGGGTAGGGGAGTGGGTGTAACATGTTTTGTCGTCTGTGTTGCTGTCAAGGTGAGGATGGGAGGCATGAAACTCATCCACCCATCGATGAATGGAGATTTAAACGGTGCAAGACCGCAACCTCTCCTCTGTAGTCTAGTACGTGTTTACCTGACCCACCTGCGCGTAAAGGCTTCATCAACTATTAATGAATAATGTTTTCACGCGCTCCCGCTGTGGTTCGGATTGTGAGAGTGAGGCAGCGACCTCCCTATACCGTAGGGTGCCGTCTTTATCGTGCTTATATGGTCGACGGTCAAATGGTCAAGACAAGCAATAAATGAGTACTCTCCCCCTCCCCCCCTTCACACACCCCTCTCCCCCAAGCCCTACGGGCCCGTAACCCCCTCCCTCCCCCGATCTAGCGGATACACACGAAAATATACCTAACTAGTACGCGATTAGCAAATAGGCTTTCCGCAGAACATCGAATTAACGATAATTCGACCACTCATCAAGGAGTGGGGATGAATGGCAATCGGGCCGATTCAATAGTTGTCGGAGAGGGTGCGTTCTACACTAATGGCTTCATTCAGTACAGTACTTAACCCTTTTTCGGATATATCATATTAATTCCTGAAAATGCCAGACAGACTGCCTTTCTCGTTGCCCTCTTTTCGGATTTATCACATTCATTCCTGAAAATACCTGACAGACTGCCTTTCTTGTTGCCCTGTTTATTCCGTTACTATTAATAGTAATATTATGTTGGCTGTGACCATGGCTGTAGGGTAGGGAAGGAGGTGCCCCTTTTTCGCTACTACCGGGTTCGAGCGAGTCGCTCAATCGACGAATGACTCAGCACCTCATTGACAATAATACGCTATTATACCTAGACGATTTGTTTGGTGCAGCGTAGCTAACAGACTGCCTTTCTTGGTACCCGGTTTCTTCTTAATAATAGGTTACCTGTGACCATAATGGCTACGTACGGTATGGGGGGTTTACCCCTTTTTGCCTGCCGGGTTTGAGCCACGCGCTCGAGTGACTCTCTGTACCTCACTGACAAAAATACGCTGCTCGTACGTACATAGTAGGCGATTTGTTTGGTGCAGCGCAGCTATAGTAACCATTCCATCGCGGATTCATATCGTAAAATTGAACCAGCTTATGAAAGCTCACGACGGCAAAGGAGAGCACGGGGAACTGACCCTCGCGGGAGTGACCCCCGAGTCACCACTGGTCTGATGATGCAAAAAAACAAGCTCAAAAGCGATCCCCCTACCGCATAGCTTTTTTTCGCTTTTCTGGGGGGTACTGTATGATATCATATTATAGGTTCCAAACGCCTTCCAATCAATGTCCGTTGGTCTCGGGCTCGTTTCATTGACTGTTACGTACGGCGTCAGCCGCAGAAACTTGCGAAATATGGACCACTCGCTACTGCTGCTCACTACGTACAACAGCAGTCAGTACTCGTGGATTTTCCATGCACCATTCTTATTGTTGTCTTGGGATCGCTGCAAAAGAAATACAATAAGATTAGGGGGCTGTATGTGAAACCCTTTATATCCAGCCGTGTCCCATATCTTACGCCGTGTTAGGCTCCCAGGGGAAAACCATAACACTAGCCCACCCTGATGAGCCGTATATGCAGAAATATGGAAGATTCGGGGGATCATCGGTTCTACGATCTAGAACATGACTCGAAGATGCGGCTCTTCACAGCCTACTCCCACGTTCTTCGTTTGAGTTTTTCTGCTGTAGCATTTTCCCTGAGGCTTCGTAGCCTCGCAGGGTAGAGGTGTGGGAGTAGGTTGTGAAGAGCCGCATCTTCGAGTCGTGTTCCAGATCGTGGAACCGGTTCTTCCCCGAATCTTCCATATTTCTGCACACGGCTCATCAGGGTGGGCTAGTGTTGTGGTATTCCCCTAGGAGCATAACAAGGCGTAATATATGGGGTACGGCTGGATATAGAAGGGTTTCACATGCCTTTGAAGGCATGTGCGTATAGGAAAAAGGGGATGATGATTTTGCCTCGCGGAATTGAACGCTCTGCAGTTCGTCCGTGGCGAGTGTGGAACTACTACAAGAGCTTATCTAGTACAAGTGAGTGACCAACGTGGAACCTGCCTAGTAGAGAAACCTGCAAAGGGTGGCCTGTGTCAGTAACAGCCCCTTAATCTTATTATACATCGCGGACCGCGGGGCCGGTCTGCCGGTCACCGGCGGTGGGGCGTTATCGCGCGTAGGCGAAACGTCGCCAGAAGTGGCTCTCTCTGTGCCCAACGATTGGGGGTCAACGGGGGCACGGGGCTCGGAGCCGTCCTGCCGACGACGCCATGTATAATAAGATTAAGAGGCTGTTACAGACACAGGCCACCCTTTGCAGGTTTCTCTACTAGGCAGGTTCCACGTTGGTCACTCACTTGTACTAGATAAGCTCTCATTTTTGTTCCACACTCGCCACGGACGCATTGAATAGCGTTCAATTCCGCGAGGCAAAAACATCACCCCCTTTTTCCTATACGCACATGCCTTCAAAGGCATGTGAAACCCTTTTATATCCAGCCGTATCCCATATCTTACGTCTTTTTTGGCTTTCAGGGGAATACCATAACAGAAACATCACAGCAAGACAACAACAGCAACAACAACATCACCAGCGGACGTATGGTAGATGTACAGGCAGCATGCATGTAGGTATTTTAAATAATTGCTCCAACGTCAGAAGAGCTTGCTCTGCACCCTACACCTCTGCTTTTATTTACAAATAATAGCTTGCAAAGGTGAGGATCGACCCTAAAATGTCGTCAAACTCACAGCTGACGTCGTTACAATTTTTTTATAAAATTGCATGCCTTGCTGTTGTCATTCATATTATAAAAATAAAATTACACTCCAGCTGTGAGATCAAAGATTTTGTCGAAACTCATCTTTGCAAGCTGTGTGTGATACTCCGATCGCGCGTATTACTGGGCGTGTGTCCTCATTAAGGATATAGGTCTGCGACTCCCCTTGAAACTACAGTGTAGCTTGTGCCAGGGTCAACAGGGTGATGTTAGTCAGTCTGTACGCGGAAACTATAAAACCTGTTTCTGAGGGGGACACAATCTGACAGCTGTGGAAGGAAATCCATCAGTTTATCAAGTGTATCCTGTAAGTCGAATACCCGGTGAGGGGAGGGCGGAGTTTGTAAGGTCGTGGGGGGCTGGGTTTGAACAAGAGGGAGCGGGTGGGGGGGAAACGGGGACGGGCGGGGCAATTCAATATGTGCGTGGAAACTATAAATCCTTTAAGGGAACAAATCTGACGGTTGTGGAAGGAATGCATCAGTTTATCATGTATATCCTGTAAGTCGTACAACTAGTGAGGAGAAGGCGGAGTGTTCGAAGGGGTGGCGGGGGGGGATTTCCAACAGGTTTATGCCGCATTGATGTAGGGGTTTGCTATACGCGTTGTGATAGGTCTAGGCGATGGTGCGGGTGGTGGGGAAGGAGGGGGCGTTGGGGGGGCGTTGAGGGGGGTGTTGGGGAGGGATGAATTGGAGCTACGGCATGGATGGTTCGAAATATAATGATGTGATATCAGTTGCCTGGTAGTGTTCATTACTCTGGCAGATTTCGTATTTAGGTGGGGCGTTTGAACAAGAGAGAGAGAGGGAAAAAAAGGGGGAGGGGGGGAGGTGAATTGGAGCTACGGCATGGATGGCTAGAAAGATAATGAGGTGATATCAGTTGCCTAGTATTGTTTATTACTCTGGTGGGGAGTGGGGAAGGAGGGGGCGTTGGGGGGGAGGGGGGGGGGGGGGGGGGGGGGAGGGGGGATAATTTGGGCTACAGCATGGATGGCTAGAAAGATAATGAGGTGATATCAACTGCGTGGTAGTGTTTATCACTCTGGCAGATTTCGATTTTAGGTGGGACGTTTGAATAAGAGGGAGCGGGGGGGGAAAGGGGAGGGGGGGGGGGGGGGGGGGAATGAATTGGAGTTACGGCATGGATGGCTAGAGAGACAATGAGGTGATATCAGCTGCCCGGTAGTGTTTATTACCCTGGCAGATTTTGATTTTAGGTGGAGCGTTCCAACACGTTTGAACAATAGGGATCGGGGGGAAGGGGGGGATAGGGGGGGGGGGGGGGAACTCAAAGTGTGTGCGGAAACGATGGACTGCGAAGCAACTGAGTTAAATCGACGCACGACGCGTATGGAAATACGTGGAAGTGTGGTGAGCTAAATCTTTATTTTTCCCCATCCGCCGGAGGATAAAAAATATATATATACATATATATAAATCCTTTCAAGGGACAGATCTGATGGTTGAAGGAGGAATGCATCACTTTATATCACCTTCATGGTATTGTTTATTATTCTAGCAGATTTGATGTTATTAATAGGTGTGGTATACAACACGATTTTTAGGTGTGGTATACAACGTGTTATAGCTTCGTGGTTTGTTGTTGTACATGGATCGCAAGATAGAACGTTCCAATCGATAGGTGCAACCATGTAGTTACCATGATTTTACCGTGCCAATGTGGGGCTCTGACGAGGCTAATTATAATAAGACAAAGATACATATTGCAAAATACAACACGCGAGGTGATGTGGTCATGCAATGTCATCACCATTGAGCACGAGGGGGAGAAGTGCAAATATTCAGTGTTTCGAAGGAACGCTTGATGCACACGCGCTAAATTACGTTACTTCGTTGGGTATAGTTCGTTTGGCAAAGGTTAGGAGGCGATCATGCAGACGGTAGGTACGAAACACCCTACGTAGTAGGTTGGTAGTGTGGACTACCGCAATGTTAACACATCTGCCTGTACTTCCTTTTCACACTATAATTTGCAAATAATGTACCATTATACATCCATGATTTTTACCGTGCCGATATGGGGCTCTGAGGTCGCCAATTCTAAGACCGAGATACACATTGCAAACACAGCAAGCGAGGTGACGTGGTTATGTAATGTCACCACCATTGAAGAAGAGGGGGAGATGTACAAATCGTCAGCGTTTCGAAAGGAACGCTTGATGTGCCCGCGCTCGATTACGTCACTTCGTTTGGTAGAGGTTGTCAGGCGATCATGCAGACGGCAGGTAGGCACAAAGTATTTAATATCCTGCGTAATTCTTAGTAGGTTGTTGGTAGTGTGGTCTACCGCAATTTTAACGTATCTGCCTATACTTCCTTTGCACATTGTTATTATTCAATAATGTACGATTGTACGCCATGTTTCTTCGCCCATCCATGTCCTCGAAGATGTTGTGGTCCTGTTGGTTGTATATGTCGCGTTCACGTCTGGTGCTCGTGTTAGTTGTGCCCACGAAAACATGCCCTGGCGTGTAGTGGATGATCGCTGAGTGGTGTTCCTTTCCTCTACATCAAACCAGGTAGCATATAGACTAAACTATATGTCAACGCAACCGCTCTCTTGAAAATGACAAATGAAAATTCTTCACACCTGATACAGAGGAGACGCGGCCCGGAGATTGCTCAGCATACCGACGGTCATATAAACATATATAAAATCATTCCTTGAATATAGAGCCATTCCTTGGTGTCATGGACTTTGGTCCGGAGTTTTTTGTCTCGGCCTAAGTATGCGATTCGCGGAACTGGAATTCTCGGTCGAATATGGCTTGGTTCGAGCGCCGCCTTCGGGGGGCGGCTCCAACGCCCCTCGCCCTGCCGTGTCCGTTCCGCACGTCGACGTGAACGTGGACGGGCGCCGAGCGAGACGAACGAGTGTCGAGGAGGAATTTTGGAAAAATTGTTGAATCTTAATGGCTGCAACGCCTGAATGATTTACAAAATTGGCATCATTTCCAAACGGTACGTGATAATGTTTGGAATTTTGCGTACCGGGTGAGAACAGCAGTATGTACGACGAGCACGAACGCCAACTGACGGCATTGGCAAACACACAACATCAGGTGCATGCAGCAGCAGTAGCCGAAGGGCGAAACTTCTAGCACATACTGCAGCAACTAGTAGCAACCAGAACCACAGCAGATAGCTCAAAGTGCAGTACGAGTGCAGTTGGCAAGTTTAGTCATACACGCAGCACTCTGTCCAATAGTCTATATATAACAGCATCTCAAGCAGGTAGAAGAGCCGTCTCTTCGGCCTTTGGCCTTGGCTTTAGCACGGCCGCTGACACTCCAGGCAGCCTCTGCTGTAGGCATGAACGAGTGCGGTTGATTCGCAGCGAACTATCCCGCTGTGCTCGCCTCTATGTGGCCATTGTCCATGCCATTTCATGTCACCTCCCTTCTGTTTTGAGCTCGTCGTCGTGCCGTCGAGGTACGAGGAAACCCGTACGTACTGGGTGAGAACAGCAGTATGTACGACGAGCATGAACGCCAACGGACAACATTGGCAAACACACAACATCAGGTGCAGCAGCAGTAGCCGAAGGGCGAAACTTCTAGCACATACAGCAGCAACTAGTAGCAACCAGAACCACAGCAGATAGCTCAAAGTGCAGTACGAGTGCCGTTGGCAAGTTTAGTCGTACACGCATCACTCTGCCCAATATATAACAACCGTTTTATGTTCATATTGATGGAGAAAAAAATATCAGGTCGTATTACATTTATTTCCTGTAAGAATGATACGTCGTGCGAGCGGACGTTCTGATTCTGGTGCCGTGAGACCATCGAGCACACCGCATGTTTTACCCAAACAAGAGCCAACAAGAGGCAGCGCACAGGGGCCCCCAACACAGAGACACGTGACAACCACGGCCAGCTGTCGGTCGCGTAATTGTCCGGTGGTCCGTGCTTCGGTGGGTGTATCGGAAGTCGTTCGTAGTACTGCTGTAAATCGTCGAAAAACCACGTGGCATCGTGCTGGTGGCAAGACTCGCCAGTAGACCCCCCGAAACTTATTTACCTTTTTTTTTCTTGGCCCCATGCACCCATTTATTTCCTTTCCTTTCTCTTCTTTCTTTGTTTCTTTTTTCCAATTGACTTGCGTCTGTTGTGCGCATGCGTAGTGATAGATACCACGTGTAATATATACGTGGTAGTCTTTCTTGGTTGGCAAGCGGTATAGTCGGTTTTCCCAGGCGCGAGTAATGAGACGTATGCACCGGTATGGACCTGGCACATCGTAGACTGACTCCCGATTTCACTTTTATATGTTTCTGGTGGAGGCATGAATTGCGTCAGCTGTGATTTATGCGTGTACCACCTTGGGTTGTGTGTGTGTTTTCCCTTGGGTATTCCTCAGCTCCAGAGTGACTGGAGCCTGTCCTGTGACCACGGACTTGATTATGCGAGTTAATATGAGAACGACAACAACAACTGAAATATTGCCTGTTTCTTGACCTTTCAGCTGCTTCCTGCAAACTTGGTTTTCCTGCCAACACGATTTTGAACTTTTTCGCGATTGTTTCTTCCTTTTTGTCTAGTAAGTTGAACTTCCTACTGCCGCTAATTGCCGCCTGACAGCTGTGCATTAGTTGCGGAACGGTCCAGCTTTAGCTTTTCTTCGATTCGCACCATTTGTTTTGTGCTTGACAAAGCTTCAGCGGCTGAGATCTGGGCTTGGCTCATCAGCTCGACACCGCCCAGCACCCCATCGCAGCGCTATAGCTTACAGCAACGAAGCGCCGTGCAGTGCCCTGCGATGCCCTGCGGCTCAGCTCAGCAGCGCACCGCTAGGTCAGCAGAGCGACGCGCTATGCTTTGCCGTGCTCTGCCATCGCGGTCGTTCGTTATTCATGATACCTAAAACTCCGCGTACGCCGATATTTAGGTATTTGGCGCTTTATTCTATACATATCGCGTCAACCATCGTAGTATCATACAATATGGGGGAGAGAATGTAATCTCTATGCAAAGATCCTGTTTGTTTTTAATCATTTGTCAGCCGGCCGCCCCGGTGTCTATTAATAATAGTGGTTTTACCCTCGAATACTACTAACGTTTGGTTGTCCTTGAGTTCGACACCCACCACGATGAGATTTGACTTTATTTGCAAAAATGCAAAAAGAAAAAACAAGCATCAATCAACTGCTGAGAGCGCATAGCAGCGTGGGTTGGTTCGACGCGAGTCGACGAGGGAAGAAAATGCTGGATTCTCCTGGCGGTAAAAATGAAAGCACGTGCCGAAGTGGGGAGGGAGGAGGAGGGCCCGCTATGTGACCCCGGATCTGAGTTACTACTGGGAGGGAGCGCGAGAGTGGTGCGGGGATAATAAATGGGATGAAGAAAAAAAATGTTGCAAAGGTATATTATTATTACTACCAGTAAATAATATGTCAGTCTCTAGGAAATACGCACGGCACTATCAGCATTCGTCATGGTAGAGACACTCCGGATATTATGCATTGAGGGGACGCGTCCAATTTCGACAATGTGAAAGCCCCCACGAAGAAAAGACAGCAGACACACATATCCCGCCTTCCCGAGAAAAAACAGAGAAGAAGCGCTACGCCAACCTCCCGTACGAGCAAAGCCACCCCCGCACCAATCTTAGACAACGCCGCCTCAACGAGAGATCGCCCTCCTCTTCTACGTTTTCCTCCTCGCCCGCGACCACGCAGACCAATCAATGCGACAGCCTTCACGTAACAAACAAAGCAATCTTCTTCCAAAACCTCGCCGGCTGACATGTCCTCATGTCGACGTTTGATGCAAACCGACTTTGCATCCTGTCGACTTCGAACCTCCATTGCCACGGGGACAGCAGTGCAGTCTCTTCATTAATGCCAAGGCCTCTTTTGTTTCGCCTAAAGGCGACGCAGGTTCTCAATAATACTCTTTTCGGTATTTTTTTTTGATAGACGCCAACTTTTACTTGACGGCGCATTTAATAGTTTGTTTCGCCTATCCTTGCCTTCTTTATTGTATAATATTACGTTTTTTCTTTTGTCAAAGCATGACTTTCATAATCCCATGTTCGTATGAAACTCTTGGCATTACTTTAAAGTTCAATGCATGCCAAATCGGACAGCTGGTCGAAGTGCTGCCCTGCCCTACCCGAAGCATGGGCGCCGGCGAATGCCGGCGCCCATGCGGAGCCCTTGTAGACTATATAATTTAGATGATAAACTGCTGCATTCTTCACAAAACCGTCGGATTCATCCCCTTGGAGGATTTATAGTTTACACGCACAGATTGAGCTGCCCCCCCGTCCCCCCCCCACCCCCCCGCTCCCTCTTGATCAAACCCAGCCCCCCACGTCCTTAAAAACTCCGCCCTCCCCCCACCGGTTATTCGACTTACAGGATTTCACTTGATAATAAACTGATGCATTCCTTCCACAGCTGTCAGATTTTGTCCCTCTCAAAAACGGGTTTATAGTTTCTGTAATGGAGTGCCCTCCGTAGAAGGATAGTTTATAGATTCGATGTGAAACCATGTCATGGTTGAGGTGAAACCACGTGACATTAGATGTCACATTCACGTCAAGGCCATCATAGATGGTCGATAACGTAGGTGACGATGATGGGACAAGCAGGACGCCCCACATCTCACTACCTGCTCTACCTGCTCTACTTGCTCTGCCCTGCGCTACCGTGTACCAAGGGCCTGTGTTGTCTGTCTCTTAGAGTCCAATGTAGAGGAAATAATGTACCGGTATAAGCTTTTGAGTCTATCCAGCGAGCCATGAGGAGAGACCAAACAAGGGCACCGGAACCCATGATGAGGAGCACGCTTCCCAACGCCGACCAACCACGCATCCTCCACTCGGAGTACCACTACATTTCCGCGCATAGACTGCCTAACATCACCCTGTTGACCCTGATAGCTACACTGTAGTGTTGCAAGGGGAGTCGCCGACCTATATCCCTAATGAGGACAAACAACCCGTGATGCGCGCGATCGGAGTATCACACACAGCTTGCAAATAAAATGATGAGTTTCGACAAAATCTTCGATCTCACAGCAGCTAGCTGGAGTGTATTTTTATATTTATAATATAATTTAGGTATCATGCCGTGGTACGCATCACAAAAAAAAAACGGTGGATACCTCACCCTCCCCCTTCCGGCTTGTTCGTGCATCGAGCAAAGTACGCCCACGCGTTGTATGGCTGGGATCCGTTATTACTCATTGCATTGTTGAATGCTTCGTGTGTGTGCGTCGCTGAGCTCTAGCATTTGCTCCTCTCCCTCCGCAGAGAGAGCCTTGCCTGGGAGTGGAGTACGCAACGCTCCCAGCTACCCCAAAGCGCGTGATCATTCGACTCTTCCAAACGGCCACACAAGGCAACTCAGATCCAAACCCAGAACCCATGCCATGGTATGAGCAAGTAGGGTATCCGGTTTTAGAGCGTCCATAACAAGAGATGGCGGACGATCAAATCTGCTCTTGCCACGCCTTGTGTCGTCTACACTAAATAAATCCTACCGAGCACATGTATGAATGCGACGCCTACACTGTAATCTGTAGGATACCTAACCTGACGTAGGAGCGACACGGAGATAAGAGGGGTACTTAAAACTAAAACTCTACTGCTGTCCAGTTCCGAGTTCCGAGGGACTCCGGACTCTTGAATCGAGTGCTCCTCTCTCTATATAGGCCCAAACCCCTAGATAATAACGCATTTGTGGAACACCCAAAAAATGTCATTTTTGCCATTTTCTGGTCTACTCCACCCAAGAGCAGGCCGCCACCACAACGGACCCACCAGGCGTGTCACGGTGAAAGGCTGCGCTCACCCCCCACAGAACCTCGTGGCGAAAGGATCGGACCTGTGCTGTTGACAGGGAGCGCTCGTCGCAGACGGGGCCGGGGCCGCCGTGCCACCCCCCCCGCCAGACAAACAGTATCATGGTTCGCCTTTCCAGGGAGGAGGCCTATCTGGTCCTGGGCCTGAATGGGGATAGGGATATGGCTGAGGAAGAGATCAAGAAAGCCTACAGGAAGAAGTCTTTGGAGACGCATCCCGATAAGAACCCGGTGAGGACAGGCACCCGTGCTTGCTCGCTTGCGAGCGGTGCTGGGATGTACTCGATAGCGAGGATATCTTTGTTTGTGACAGGAGTCTCTGCGTGGGCTGCTGGCCACTCTGGTGTCGAGTTCCAATTCATGATGTTGTCCTTTCGTCAATTGCGCTGCTGCTTCTGCTGCTGTCATTACGATATCCTAGGGGCATGGGGACATTAGAGAATCTTCCTCGTCTCGCCTTGCCCCGATTTCTCCCTTGCTAGACCTTTCGAGTGCAATGCTCCCCTCGACTTGCCCTCGATCGAGTTGGATCTCTTGGCCTTATCCGATCTCTAATCCTACCCTATGACACAGAGTAGGATCACGAATTTGAATTCGCGCCTTTGAGTTTCATGTTTTTTGGGTCAGTTTCTGGGTATGATTTGATTTTGACAGCAGTCTTCGTTTCTCCGTTTTTTCCAGCTGTTTTTATTCTGTTTCTGGTAATTTTACTTATTTGCTGTTTGTGGTACGAATGAAATCTAGCGTTCCGGTAGGTATCTACGTCGGTTGCATGTTACAGCAATATCGTAGCAAAACCGTGAGGATATCCCAGAGGATGACGGTCGGTTGCATGTTACAGCAATAGTAAAACCGTGAGGAATCCCAGAGGATGACGGTGAAATCCTCCAAATCTCCCAAATCCCTAATCCTACAGCGTAATCCCAAAATCCCAATCCTCACGGAATGTGTTTCAAGGCAAGCATTTTCTCTGCCCCCTGGCTGCCTGGTTCTCGCTCGTGACCGTGACTGTTAATAGCCGCTATGGCACCACATGGCGCCCGATGCAAGACCTTCTGTGGCGTAGTCGTATGCTACAACAGCAGTTGTAGTATTGCTGCTGTACTGCTGTACGGGTAGATGTGTAACACGCACGGTAACATACGTTTCCGTGCGCAGAACAAGGTTGAACGTCCTGTTGACCCTGGCATTAGCAAGGGAATCACCGACGACCTGTATCCTTCACGAAGGTATACGCATTTTTACGCACCCCGAAATGCGCACCATCGAATTATCACACGCAGCTTGCAAAGCTGAGTTTTGATCAAGATCCTTGTTGGTCGATCTCACAGCTGAAGTGATTTTTTTGTTTTTTAGACATGCCCCTTGGGATAAAGCATGGCCTTATGAGCGCGAAAGGCACCCGAAGCCGACAAGCAAGCGTGGATGAACCCATGGTAACATGGTAACAAATATACAAATCGTACAACATCAAATCTTCTAGAATAATAAGCAATACGAGGCAGGTGATATAATGGGATGTCTTCTTGCTACAACCGTCAGATTTGTCCCCTTCAAGGATTTATAGTTTCCGCGCACATATTGAAGTGTCTCCCCCCCCCTCCCGCCCCTCCCGATCCCTCTTACTCTCCACCTAAAATCAAAATCTGCCGGAGTAGTCAACACTACCAGCCAGCTGATATCACCTCATTATCTTTCTAGCCATCCATGCCGTAGCTCCAATTCATTTCCGCCCCCCCCCCCCCCCCCCCCCCCCCCCCCCTCCCCCCCCCCCCCGTTTTTTTTTTTTCTCCCCGCCCTTTTGTTCAAACGCCCCACATACAATCGAAATCGGCCAGAGTAACAAACACTTCTTCACACGATCGCCTAGACCTAGCACCGCGCGTATAGCAAGCCCCTACATATATGCGTAATACGCGCGATCGGAGTGTCACACAACCTTGCAAATATGAGTTTTAACCAAATCTTCGATCTCACAGCTGGAGTGTAGTTTTGTTTGATATGACGTAAACCTCTTGAAACCTCCCCCCTCCCCACCCCCCGGCCCTTTTTTTGTTCCCGCTCCCTCTTGCTCAAACGCCCCACCTAACATCGAAATCTGCCAGAATAATAAACACTTCCACGCACTTGATATCACATCATTATCTTTCTAGAGCCATCCATGCCGCTGCTGCAATTCACCCTCCCCCCCCCTCCCCAACGCCCCCTCCTTCACCCGCACCATCGCCTAGACCTAGCACCACGCGTGTAGCAAACCCCTCCATCTATGCGACCTAAAGATGTTGTTAAACAAACCCTTTCGCCCCCCCCCCCCCTCCTCCCCCCCCACCCCCTCGAACGCTCCACCCTCTCCTCACTGGTTATACGACTTACAGGATATACATGATAAACTGATGCATTCTTAACAAAACCGTCAGATTTATCCCCTTGAAGGATTTATAGTTTTCACGCACAGATTGAGCTACCCCGCCCGTCCCGCCCCCTCCCCCCCCCCCCCCCCCTCCAACCCCGCTCCCTCTGGATCAAACCCAGACCCCCACGTCCTTGAAAACTCCGCCCTCCCCTCATCGGTTATTCGACTGACACGATTCGCTTGATGAACTTACGCATTTCCTTTCACAGCTGTCAGATTTTGTCCCCCTCAAAAATGGGTTTTATAGTTTCCGCGCGCAGACTGGCTATCATCACCCTGTTGACCCTGATAGCTACACTGTAGTTGCAAGGAGAGTTGCCGACGTATGTCCTTAATGAGGACACACAACCCGTAATACGCACGATCGGAGTATCACACACAGCTTGCAAGGATGAGTTTCGACAAAATCTTCGATCTCACAGCTGGAGTGTGTTTTTATTTTCATAATATACAGAAGGCATGCCACACTCACTCGTACTCGTACGTGCCGGTACCAGGTAGTAAGTAAACACACCATTACACCCGCAGCCGCAGTATTCAATACACAAAGCAGCAGCAGCAGTAGCAGCAGCAAGCAGCAGCAGAACTACCACGAATCGCAGCAGCACCGGAAGCAGCAACGGCAGTAGAATATAGTGCGATTCCCGGAGAACGCCGAGGGGGCAACATCTAATTACCTTTTGAGTCTCTAAGAAGATTGCTGTGTGGCCTTGCTGTCTGCATCGTCCTTCCCGCATACTTTCATAGTGGCTGATATCATAGGTACGTCGCAGCAGCTCATTGCCATTGATATTTACTGTTAAAGCTGATATGATATGTGCTGACGGTGCGCGCACGGAGCGACGAAAGCCATGGTGCCAAGGTGCTGCCGTGAGATGTAGAACCTAAAGTAGATCGCGGGACAAAGGAGAAGGCCATGACGGCTGTCGGTACTGCCACGACGGTAGCAGTCACAATCCCGATGGCGGTACGAAGCCAGCCAGACGACCACGAACATGTTTCAACGGGAATCTACGCGCTCTAATAACTTAATTATGCCAAGACATTGCCCTATTTCCATAGAAAGGAATAAACTGCTGATAACACGACGCAGCGTAGGTAGGCGCAGTTCGATGCGGGTCGACGATGGAAGCTGATTTCATACCTTCTCAATAAGAAAAGGCTAAGTCTCGTCGCGATAAAAACGAAGGCGCATACAGTAGTCGAGAGGGGGGGAAAGAGCTTGCTCAGTGACCCCGTATCTGAGTTACGTCTAGGGAGTGAGAAGGGGAAAGAAACAGTGCGAAGGTAATGGAAAGGATGAGCAGCATAATACCAGGAAATGAAAAAAAAATAGGCGCGGAGCCGAATTTCCAGCAGATTTTCTCCAACACAAGATGAGCGGGTACACCCTGTCATGCGAAAATGATGGCTTTGGAAGTACCAAATACCGGTACCTCCTTGGGTAAAGCTGTTGGTCGCTACTAATAATTAATCGGTGCCGTTAGCCGACTATATCTGACTTTAGGCCGGCAAGTCGGTTAGCGAAGCCAGTTGATGATTCCCCTACTTGCCGACTTGAGCCAGGCTAGCGAAGCAAGCCAGATTAGGTCCCACCGGCCGAGGGGGACCCGCTCAAAAACATATAAATGCATCCCGTATTAGATAATCCTTCCCGCAAGTATGGAAAATCCCAAGGATAAGTCTGATAGTCGGCACGCCTACGCCTCCGGGGAACGGTTAACTATTGGTTCGACTAAAAACTGGTTGTTGGCTTAAGTCGTGCCGAATTACAGCCCTAATTTATCGTACTGTAGGCCCTGATTGCTATGGCCCCCCGTAAACAAGACAGATCATGATCTAGAAAATTTAGATCCTGTATCTCCCGTTGTGATATGGTGCGCGGGATCTGTGTCGTACAGATCCAACCCAGCATACATGTGCTACTGTAGGTCGTGCAGACCTTGCGGCTCCTACCCGGCAACATGATCTGTAGGTCATGCAGATCATGTAGACCAGCGATCTATCTTCTGCTAGATGTTAGGATCTATATTATCTCGATCGTGATCTGTTGGAGGATCTATATCATCTAGATCGTGATCTGTCCGAGGGGTGGGTGTGTCGTCTTGCGTGTTCTACTGCTGTATGGGGCAGTAACAGCACGACCACCGTCCACGTATCCTGTAACACTACTATATTTACGGTTACAGTTTGTCCGGAATTTTAAGGACCGTTTGGTATTCATATTGGCGACCAAACGGACCTTATATTTTGGGAAGTAGTGGTATAATATAGGGTAGCAATCTGTCCGGAAATGTGAGACCGTTTGTTATCCACATTAGTGCCCGAACGGTAGTTACATTAACGTATCAATCATGATTGAAGTTTTCTTCGTGTTATTTTTCCATCATTCTTCGTTTTGCCACCTGGGCCAGTGGAAGGTTTAGTTTTTTTTTTGGTAAAACCGTCACTACTCTGTATGCCCGTTTGAGCCCCTCCCTCGACAAAAGCACACGATTTTGAATTTTGAACCATGTATTTTTTTGTTGTGCTCGCATTACCTCGCTGTCGCCATACTGTTTATGCTTGTAATCCAGTAGTTCTTGTTCGCAGACAGGACAGATTCTGATCTCTCTGAAGTGTAACAATACCACGCGTGAAGCCTGATTCGCCCTCTCTCCCCAGCCGTCCCCATCGGCGAGACGCGCCGAGAACCCTTTGCTTGCTCTTGGGGCTGGGGTTGCAAATTTTCAACTGCAACGCTCGCTCGCGTCACCCGATCATCCGCGGTTCATCTGACATTTCTTTGCAGTTGCATCATACCATGCCGTCGTTATACGTCGGAATATACCGTGTAGCCTAGTATATTTCAGAGTGTTCTGCCCGACATATGATACAATCCCGGCGGACATTCCGACACCAACACAAGTAACTACCGTAACTGCCGCAAGATATCACCCGCACATAAGAAATCACACCCCCCAGAGGATACGACACCCCGGTGATAATTTTGGGCGTTTCTGACAAACCATCTATTTATCACCCGGGATACATAAGATAACACACCCCGGTGATATCTTAGTGTAGATTTGGGGTTTGTGGCTTCGATTTTTGGTCGTGGTGTCTCTGCGTAACTCTTTTTTGGTCGTACCGATAGCGAGGTAGGTAGCAGCAGCCCACTTTTGTGTGGGGGCAGGACGGATGGCGCAGCCACCGCCTCGTATATCGGGCGAGGTACCTTCGATTTAGGTATATTTTATTTTTTTATGCTCCAATCCAAGCCCGTATTTTGTTTGAAACTTTCTTCGGCGTTGAGGGGGTTGAGTCATCGCCGAGGTCATGTGCTAAGGAGTTTCGTCACCTAGGTTGGGCCCCTTTGTTTTACCACAACCCGGTATCACAGGTAGGCACCTACAGCAGGAGTGCGGGGCAGCTGCAAGTGTTCGTGCAGGCATGCCGCACCCCTTCAAGTGTGCGGCAGCAGCGGTTCAACTGTTATCACGCCCGCATTTATCACACCCCCAAACATACCCTGTGGGTGTTCGGACGTGCTATCACACCCTCTTTTTATCACCCCCCCCTCATTTATCACACCCCCAAACACACCTTGTGGGTGTTCGGACGTCCTATCACACACCCTGGTTTATCACACACCCCTTGGGCCCCCTGCGAGCTGCACTTTTTCACCCGAGGTACACAAGATATCACCCCCCCCACAGGATACCACACCCGGTGATAATATTTTTGAATCCCAAAATGTCATCACCGGGATGTGTTATCTTGTATCAGTTACGGTATACAATATCCGTAATATTGGGTAGTGCTGTGTCGAATGTTATGTTCTATCATACGGTCATGTCTAACTACCCTATCCCTCTATGGTGGTATTACGCCGTATACCTACGATATACCCGACCGTTCCAAATGGTTTTTCGTATCACATAGATAGCCGGGCATGGTTGCTCGATTACACATAACCAGGCATGGTTGTTGGATTGCGCGGCAGGTGTGCCCAAATGGCTACGGTCCCCGATGGTTGTCTGTAGCTGCAAAATATTCCTGGTGACAGGATGTGGTCATGAGATGATGCGCCGGAAAACCATAACACCAGGTACATATATACGAGGTAACAAGTACTGATAACATCCCACCACGCACCGTTTGAGTTCTGCCCGAGTTCATCCCTCCGTTACCGACTAAGACGCACAAAAAACACCTGCTTGATGTCCATGATAGATTTGGTTCTCCCGACCACAAACCACCGCGTCCCCTCTTTCTCCCTCAACCAAAAAGCCGCTTCAGCTCAGAAGCAGTAGAGACGGATCATGGGCGACGCTACCACCCTCCTATTGCTGAAGTAGTATCCAGCAGAAGATGGTCCGTGATCCCCGGAGAAGGAAGCAGGGCGCATACATATATCCTTGTGTTTTATATACATACCTCGAAGTATAATGTTATTCATCAGGTTTATCACCTTCTGACAATATACTATGTCAATAGTGCACAGCACTGCAAATACCAAGCGTACAAAGTATCCCAATATGGAACCAGTAAGAATGTCCCCTATTCCACTTCACGTGCGTCATTCAAAGCTGACAAACATTACACCGAATCGTTTTTATGTGTCCAAGCGTTTCCAAGTTTTGGGACAGACCTATTAATTGTTGCCACATACCGCCGTACACCACAGTTTTACCTACTCCTAGCATCAGCACACTGCTGCTAGACCCACTGTATGTTCCTCACGTACCGCATGGACAGACTGATGTACATCATTTATTTGCCACACAACATCAAGCACAGTTTTTATCTTCTGCGAGCACCAACACACCACTACAGTAGCCCTACGACTGCATAACTACAGTAGGGCTACCGCAGAAGTGCAGTAGATTTACCATAAAACTATGTTAGACCTACTGTTTACCTACTGTGAGCATCAACACGCCACTGCACAGTAGACACACCGTATATCCCTACCAATATCGGCAGAGACTGCTTGTACAGCGCCAGTTTTTACAACATGGCTAATAAGAGATACGCGCCACTACTATCCCAAGTGAAAAGCGAAAAGCCACTTACCAAACACATACCAAGCATCAGTCTTGCCTTGAACTATATGCCCCGGTTTGAAATTTTCAGCGTGAGACATGACGAACTAGCTGCGGTCAAAGGCGACATTTTCACGCGAAACTCGTGAGCTCACACCAAACAGACGGACAGAGAGACAGACGTGGCAGCGCACACTAAGTACTACCTGGTAGTCATCAACGCAACTTTGCCAAGCGATAAGCATCGGTGGGGATTATTATGCAACTATACCGTACCCTCTCAAGAACGTTCGCAACGCGCTAACTCCAATGCAGTCTACTCAGTATACCCACTCATCTCACTCTACTGACTCTACTAGTAGTACTGAGGGAATAGCTCACTCCACGACAGTAGTTTCCGCAGAAATTCCCTCATGAACTGAAGGCTCCATCGTGGTTTCCCCAACTCTTTCGGTGCTGGATGACTCGATCATACCACCAGGGAGGAGTTGAGACAGCAAAGAACAAACACCCGATGGGACAGGGAGTAATTGCAATGCCCTGACGGCCCGCTGTAGACTGTTTCTTACGAACTATCCTGCGCAGCACGTCTACACGCTCAGCGAAAACACCCGTTTCAGGTGACAGGGTGATTAGCTATAAGCCCAAAAAACAGACGTTAAGTGCTCGCAGCCTTCAAATATGTGTCAATTCGCTGCAGGCTTGTCACTATTAGAGGGCTCCCGGTCAGGAAATAGCACCCCCAACGAACATAGGTCGGCCATCAAGGCCCGGCCTCAACGGGGTCGTTGTAGGTGGGTAGTTATGCGTCCGCCCTAAGGTTGTGCACCACAAGCTGCACACTCCACTAGGCCGGCCGGCGTTGTTGGTGACGTAAGGCACAACAGAAACATGTCGCAAGTAGTTAACATTAAAACTTTGCCTCGATCGTAGCCCGCGTCATGTTTCCGGTACAGTACTGTATGACGAATCGCATATTTATTAGTTTATTTTTGTTTCCTCGCCGGTTCTGACCCCTGCTTCCCGCCCCCCCCCCCACCCCCCCCGCCTTAACGTGTCTGCCCCGCCCATCTCTCTTTGGCCCCCTTCCTGACGCGCGATCCATCCGCGTTGGCTCCTTGTAATGTCGCCGTTCTCATTGCACCCACGGGTTTTATCGGGAATTTTATCGGGACGTTCTCGGCAACGTTCTTCAGAATGATCCTGAGGCGACGGCCAAGTTCCAAGAAGTCGGCGAGGCGTACATGTGTCTGACCCAAGAGGACTATAGCGACGGTGAGCGGTGGAATTGCGATTGGATGACGGGGAGCCTGGTTGATATAGTATGTCGGTTGGTCGGTTTGTTTGTTGACTGGTTGGTAGGAGAGCAGGGTGGACTATTTTGTAGTCAACACTTTGGGTAGGCGGCTCGCCGGTGGAGTTGCTGGTTCCACGATTCCCCCCCCCCCAACCGCCGATCCCCGCAGCCCGGCGTCGCCTCCTTTTTTTAACCATGCTGCTGGCCCTCAACTACCCTCCCCCTTCACCAACCCTAAGGTGTACTCATCTGAATCATCGACGAATTTGCAGTTGACAGTTTGGGTCATCGTCTCGCCGGTAGTGTTGCTGATTTGATTGGTTGCCCCCCCCGTCCCCCGTCCTCCCCCCCGCGCCCCCCGCGTGTTCTTTTGTTTACCCGTACGGCCGGTTCCTCTACTACCCCCCCCCTTTTTCAAACACAAAGATGCATTCACGCGAACCAAAGACGAAGGCTCTCGCATTCTCCTGTCGCCTCAACCCCCTCGCCCCTCTCCCCCTATATGTATAATAGTTGGCCTCGGTTGGCACCGACGCTGTAAAACATTATATGCATATTGGGGTTGGCGTTGGTTGGCAACGACGCTGTAAAACATGCCATTCACTGCGTGAGCTAGACAACAAGGGTACCGTTTTTGTTTTTTTATGGCGGTCGCCATGATGGTTTTCGATTTAGATCATATTGTGCGGAGGGGAGAACCCTAACTCCGCACAAGGGGAATTATCGCATCACGTAGTGTGAATATGGTAAGGCACCCACGAGGCAGTTACATAGTAATACCCATTGCTGTTCTGGAGTGGCCACACCAGAAAACAAAGCACCTCATTGGTCGCTGTCATCCATATGCAAGAAAGTAGGCACAAGGTGCCGAAGTCCGTCTTACGAGCGGTTCTTGAAAGGATGCAGTTCACCCTGCGACTCGCCGAAAACCTCACGGCGCTTCGCGCTTGGTGCAAGCAATGTCTGCCTGGTTGGTGAAAACCCGACGTGCTCCGTCCCGGCATAGTAGGGATGCAAGGGTCTATGGTACACGACTACGGCCATGCACAAACTGAGTAACCCCCCCCCCCCCCTGGTGCAAGCAATGTTTGGCTGATCGGTGAATACCCGACGTGCTCCGTCCCGGCATTGTATGGATGCGAGGGTCTATGGTCCTGCAGATCTTGCATGATCCGATGATTGTATCCCCTCACCCCCTTCCCAAACACGAAGGTATACCCATGCGGATTTTACCTCAACCCCCCCCCCCCCTCTCTCCTTTTAGGAGTAGGAGCGGTGCCCCGTCTCGAAAGGGATGCGTTGCCAATGGTCAAATGACTAGGTCAAGCAATATATGAGTGCGCCTCCCCCCCCCCTCTTTCCCCTGCATTAAAAACAAATGGCTAAGTCAAGCAATATATGAGTGCGCCCCCCCCCCCCCCTCTTCCCCCTGGATTAAAAACACCTGTGATGATAAGCAAACGACCAGTAAAAATTGAGATTGCCCCCCACTCCCCCCCATTTCCAAACACGAAGATATACTCATGCGAATGCTGTTGCCTCACCCCCCCCCCCCCCCCCCTCCGGTGAAAACCCGACGTGCTCCGTCACGGCATAGTAGGGATGCGAGGGTCTATGGTTATACGAGTACCGCCATGCACTAACTGAGTACCCCCCCTCTCCGCTCCATCTCGAAAGGGATGCGTGGTCAACGGGCAAAAGACGAAGGCAAACAACAAATGAGTACCCCCCCCTCCCCTCCTGCCATAAAATCGCCTGTTTTGGTGAGCAGATGACGGGCATTCCGAAGACTACTACGGATATGGCAGCGATCACATACATACTCATGCGAATGCTGTTGTCCCAATCTACCCCAATCCCTAACCCCCCCCCTCAATCACGGTGTCTGGTTTGCACTCACTGCCCTTTCCCAAACACGAACATGGTGTAATGGCGCGAAAACTGTTCCCCCCGCCCCCTCCCACAATAAAAACGCCTGTTTTGGTGTAAAGATGACGGGGATTCCGAGGGCTACTACGACAGCGACGACAGTGGTGGCGACTATGGCGATGGGGAGGGAAGGCACTACCACCGACACCACGGAGAAGGGTTTGGCTATACACCAGGAGACAAGTCTGTGGTGCGTATGTATAGACTACAAGGTTGCCCTTCGGGGTGTGGTTCAGTTGAAATCTCGGGGTTGTCGCAATTTGAAAAGGGGGGGAAAGGTCTTATAAGCTGAAGGAACTGTGTTCAGCGGCCGCACAAGTAACCCAGCACAAAACGCGGCCCACCCCAAACGAGGTCACAGTTTAGTTTACAAGCTTGTTTTTCGAGACGTAGTTGGCTTGAAATCCCGGGGATGTCGCAAGTTGAAAAGTTGGGAAAAACTCTTGATTTTTTTTTATTTTTTTTTAGCCACCGTGTAAGTATCCCAGCAAGTAACACCGGTCAGCCCAAACAAGTGCATAGTTTCAGTGTCCATATCCTTGCTGATCGTTTCCTCTGTTTTATGCCGGCACTCTGTGTTTGCTCCATAACGAGCATTCTAATCACAAGCTACCATGCGCGTCGAGGGGGTTTGGGTGTAGACGAGGAGGCATGTCTCCAGTTCGTTAACCCTTTGAGAACTGCAAAACGCATTGTAGCTCCAATTTCGCTGTGTGTCCCTAAAACTGCGGGCGTGGTGTCAAAGGTGTTGAACTCCAGCTTAATATATTTTGAGGGAAGCGAGTTGCTATTTTTCAAGGGCGCCTAAACGAAAGGACCCCCTTTTTGAGCCGCGTAGAGCCGGAGATTCGCGCGGTCCGACCGAAAATAGCGCGAGAATAGCTTTGACAAATAAAAAACGATCGCCTGCTCGCGAACTCGCTCGCCGACTCGCGTCTTATTTTTGTTCCGCCAGGAAGACTTCACATGAACCTTTTCTCTAACTTTTCCTGCACCAGCCACATAACACACATAAACACGGGCAAAGACACTGAAACAACCCGAAAATCAACTATCTCTCGCTCTCTTTTGTTTGTTTTCATTCCAGGAATACTTCATGGACCTGTTCTCTACAATTTTCTGCAACGGCGGCTTCGGAGGCACAGGCATGGGCGGCATTAGCATGGGCGTGAGCGTAGGCGGTGACGGTCGGACTTCCTTTTTGCAGATGCCGTTCGGTGCCTTCTCTCGTGCAAGGGGCGGTGCTGGTGATGGAGGAGGCGGGGCGCGTGGGGGCGGGGGGCGGGGGGCGGTGTACTATCAGGATTCGGATGATGAAGATGCTGTCGACGACAGCCCATTTGTGAGAGAAACTGGGGGGGTGGGGGGGGGTTGAGGAAGGCGCATGTTTTGTCACCCACTAGTTTATGTGCGCGGGAGCTATTTGGTTGTTTGTATGTATATATCCGTTCTGTTTTTTTTCCCCACTTTTTTTGCTGCCCAAGGAGCATAAACGCGGTATTAATAGATGCTACGTATCACGCTTTCTCCCAACAATGGGGCGGTGTTGTACCTGGGCTCAGGCGACTAGGATGATATCGACGACAGCTCGTTCGTGAGAGAACAAGATAAGGGGGGGGCGGGAGTTGGGCGGGGAGGCAGTAGAGACGAGCAAAAGACAGAGGCTGATTCAGATACAGCACTCAAATTATACGGAGAGATTCACTTTTTTGGGCTGTTATCTGTTTGATGTTCTTCGTTCTTGAAGCTGATAGTTTTTCACCGCACCCTAGAACAGGGCCACCTTCCGAGCTGCAATTAGCTGGGTTGTACGACCGCGATTGTACCACCGCCGACCGAGATACACGATTCTCCAATTTCTCAAAATCAATCAATGCACACACGTTTATTCACACGTATTGATGACGGTTACAAATATCCTGCTGGGCGAGTTCCTAGCTACAGCTGTAGTCTTCAATGCAAGTTTCTGTTTTTGACGCCGACGAAGATTTGCGCCTCTTTTGAGCCGCTTGGAGCGTGCTTCGTCCCCCAACGCACAAGTTGACAATTGGTAATATCGTTCAGCGCGTGTTCTTAGCGACAACCAAAACTACCAGGTACCAGATGGTATGTTGTATCTTTCAACACCACCACCAATAACAAGAACAAAAATAATCAATAAACAACAAAAAACGCAGCCGAAGACCCTGTTAGCGCCGACAAAGGTGCAGCAATCAATCACACGGGGTGGTTCTTTTTTTTTATACTCCGGAGTATGTTGCTACCTATTTTTTCTCGTCCCCTAGGTCTTCTCCGCGGATGGCACTTTCCGATCCCGACGAGAGGCGGAAAAGAAGGAGAAGCAGGCGGCCAGGGCGGCAAGGGCCGAGGCCAACAAGGAGGCTAACAAAGAAGCAAAGCTCAAAAGAACCGAGATGCAGAGGTAGGTGGGTGATGGGTGCGTTCACCGGAGTGGGTGGGGGGTGAGAAGGGAGAAAAGGAGGGAGGGATGGGTTTAGTGGGTAAATTGGAGGGGGGGGTGAAAGGCGGGTGCGTTGGGGGGAGGTGGGGGGTGCTTGCTTTTTTCGTTTGCTGTGTTTCTGTGGTTTTGTGTGGTCAGTCTTTCTGTCTGCGGGTCGGTGTGTGTGCCTGTTGTTGCAGTGTGGTCCTCTGCGTTCATCGGTTGACCTTACGTGGAATCAAAACCTGAAAACCTGCCAGAAGGAAGCAAAAAATAAAGAGTTGAGGCGCCAGCATGGAGGGCGGTAAGTGCCCGCGCTTGACTACTTTCCCACTGCGAAAAAAATCCCGTACGATGCTAGTTGCAAGTAGATTGTCCTCTGTGATACTGCGGTTTCAGGTGCTGGTTTACGGATATTTGTTTTTTTTCTGTTGTATGCCGAAGGATTATTGATATGCGCTTGAGTCTTCTTGGGGTGGATTGCTTGCCTGCGGAGGCGGTCGCTGACGCTAATGCGATACGACCAGGGTGCGTGATGTAATCATACCACCCGTGTATGTGGCCGAGGGGAGACCGTGACGAAATGGCACGGCTCACACGTGTGTGCATAGTTGGTGACACTCTGGTACAGCTTCTCATTGTTCTGTGTGTGGGGGGGGGGTTGCGGTTGCCAGCGATGACATATTTTACTGCCCTCTTTGACGATCATGAAGTGACCGCGCTTGTACCTAGTGCATGCGTTCAACAGCAGCGATAAAGTAAACATCCTCTAAAACGCGGATGGAGTTCTGAAGGACTTCATTCTCCGGTTAGTTTTTTTCCGTTCGAATTAAACGGCGTAAGTTTTCTTTTCTTCTACTTGCTGTCTTCCGATCGAGTTCCAAAGATGTTCACTTTTTTTTCGACGTTTCTTTTTTTTTTCTTGTGGCGTTCTTAGGGAAGAAGACGAGGCGTTTTGGAAGCTCCAGGAAGAGCGGGCCGAGCGCAGGCGCCAGCTGACGGCGCAGAGAGAAAAGGAGAGGGCGGAGATGAAATTGAAGGCCAAGGCTAAGCACCACAAGTTTCAGAAAGAAAAGCAGGTGAGGCAAGCGTTTCACACGACTTCCGTGTGACGGCAATGGGACTGTAATGGGACTGCAATGGGACTGCCATCACAAAAAAAACGCGAAAAGTATTGGTCGGAGCGCGGAGCAGTAGTCGGAGACAGGGATTCCACATCGTCACGCCGCCCCCGGCTCTTGTGGTGCTTCCATGGCACTTGTGCGGTGCGCGGCACGAATAGTTGTTGACACCTGGTATTTTGATCATTGAAGTGGTTTTCACATGTGCGGGCAAGGTTAGAAGCATGAGGTGCTTTTTGTTTTGTTTTTCTCAAAGCCAAGCACCATGGCTTTCGGAGAGATCGGAGTCGAGACACAGTTTCGGCGCTCGGCATGCTTATGTTCGTAGGACATCTTGACAGCCGTGCTTGTTTTGTTTTGGAAAATTCTGATCCTGACGCTGACTATTTCCCCGCGCGCTGTTCCCTCTTTTTACGCATCTGATTGGCCCGTTCGATGGTTTCGTGCGGTGGATCCAGTTGGAGGAGGGCGAGCGGGCGGCGAAGCGAGCAGCCGCGAAAAAGGCGGAGAGGATAAGACGAAAGGCGAGAGATCCCCAACCTCATTTGTGTGTTTGCGAGATGCCAAGTTTGTTTGGGCAGGAAAGCATAGGAAACCAAAGAACATCATCATCACCCAAGGCCAACCTAACCAGAGGAAGATTAGGTTGGGCCGTGGGTAAAAACGACCAAAAGAGCACTTCTTAACTATTTTCATTGGGTCGGGTTGGCTTTGGGTCGTGCAGTTCGTCGGTTTCATACTTCGAAGTATGTTTTTAACCCATCCAAATCTTAATTTGTCGCAAACACCCTTTGATTTGTCGCATAACACCCTAGTCGAATGGTGCATGTGTGCGTTCGTCACAATATAAACCCCAACCCCTTTCTTAACATTTTTGTGTTTGTTCTTCACGTTAGACCGTTTTTTACGTCCTATCGACATGCCACACCCCCAGTGTACGTGCTGCTTTCTGCTCGACTTGATGCACTCGACTCGACTCGGCTCGGCTCATCTCGACTCGTTACATTGATACCAGGTAGTAATTACGAGGAGTATTATTAGCCTGTAGCATTTTTTGGTTTCTCTGCTTCACCGCAGTCTGTGACCACATCATTTGTTTCTCTCCATGATGAAGAACCAGAACAGGCTCTCGACGCCAGGTGTGCTGATTGTGTCGTGGGGTAGAAACATCGGACCAATGTGAAGACAGCGCAAGACCCGCAGCACTGTTGGTAGTCGTTACTCGACTTTTTTCGGCGATCAGCTTTTGTCGACATATTGAACGTGTCTCCGCTGGACTCTCCACCCAAGTCGACCTGATCCCACTTAACTCTCCTCTCGTCTCCTCTCGTCTAAGCAGGCGGAACTGGATAGCCGTGCCGAGAAGACCGAGTCTTTGCGCTCGCTAGCGTTCGAGCTGTGCCGGGCGGGTGACCTAGCATCCCTCATTCCCCTCCTTGATAGCGGGTCAGACGCGGTCCCAGGCGTTACCCCGAAGCTGTCCGACCGCCGTGATGAGAAGGGCAAGAGCGGAGCCACCCTGCTGCACATGTGAGCGAAGGGGTAGGGGAGCGGCGGGGGGGTATAGTCATTATCATGCATGGCGGTAGTCTTTTGGCCATACACGCCTATAAAGCCGAGAGAGGGGCGGGGGGGGGGGGCAGTTGAGTGGGGTTGAAGGTAAGGTTAGATGGGGGGAAGAAAGGCCAACATGTTGTGCATGCATACCGTTTGGGGCGGGGGCGCCCGGTGGAAGGTAACGTCAAGTGCGAGGAAGGAAGCGAAATATTTTTTGCCCGCATACAAGTATATGGTGGCGATGAAGCGCGGCCTGATTACACCGACAAACCAAACCCATAAAATCAAAACAAATACCAAACCAAACCAAACCAAACCAAACCAAACCAAACCAAACCAAACCAAACCAAACCAAACCAAACCAAACCAAACCAAACCAAACCATACCAAACGAGTCCAAAATAAAACAAAACAAAACAAAACAAACGAAACCAAGCCGAGCCAAAACAACACAAAACGAATCGAACAGAACAGAACCGAACAGAACAGAACAGAACAGAACGGAACAGAACAGAACACAACAGAACAGAACACAACAGGACCGAACCGAAAACCGAAAATCGAACCGAACCAAACCGAACCGAACCGAACCGAACCGAACCGAACCGAACCGAACCGAACCGAACCGAACCGAACCGAACCGAACCGAACCGAACCGAACCGAACCGAACTGAACCGAACTGAACCGAACCGAACCAAATCAACCCAAACCAAACCAAACCAAACCAAACCAAACCAAACCAAACCAAACCAAACCAAACCAAACCAAACCAAACCAAACCAAACCAAACCAAACCAAACCAAACCAAACCAGGTGCATTTCAAACCCAAACCAAACCAGGTGCATTTCAAACCCAAACCAAACCAAACCAAACCAAACCAGGTGCATTTCAAACCCAAACCAAACCAGGTGCATTTCAAACCCAAACCAAACCAAACCAAACCAAACCAGGTGCATTTCAAACCCAAACCAACCCAACCCAAACCAACCCAACCCAAACCAACCCAACCCAAACCAAACCAGGTGCATTTCAAACTCGGCGGAGAGAGGGGAGGAAGAGCCTGGAAAATCGGGAAAAAAAGGATCCCCGTTAAGCAGGGCAAGACTGGAAGTCGCCACCTATCTGATTCAGGGCTTTATCCCCAAGAACGGACGTGGCGAGACGGAACGTGTTAACCTCTCAACGGTAAGTTTACGCACTCTCAACGGCAAGTTCTACACACTTAGAGAAGATCACGGCCTAGATCATATAGGTTTTATTTTTTTCCCGGCTTCATCAGATGTTGAGCAGCAACCGTATCAAGCAATATCTCACCCGGAATACATGTGCGCAAACACGGTCTCATGTAGATCCCACTCGGCAATTTGCCCTTCAGGACGGACGTAGCGAGACGGACCACGCTAACCTCCGAAAGAAAAGTCGTACAGATAATGTAGATCACAATATAGCAGTTTGCGATTTAGATCACATCACGATTTTGATCGATTTACATCGTCTAGGTCCTGTACTCTACACTAATTCCATGCGCGGGTGGTTTGTCGCAAAAACCGAGGATGCAGTTCTAAAGGCGTTAAAATATACTAACAATCATGCCCTATTTTGTTTTGGGCTTCCCCCGCCCCCGGAACCCGTTCGTCGGCTTTTCTCCTCGTTTTGTGCTTGTCTCTAATTGCGCCGTCGAGCGTTTCAGGTTGACTCGCACGGCTTGACGGTGCTACACAGGGCGGTTAGCGAGGGGGATAACGCGTTTCTTGAACTCGTGCTTAAAGAAAGGTACTGTTTTTTGTTTGTTTTTTCTTGTGTTTGATTGTTGTTGTATTGTTGTTGTTGTTGTTGTCGTTGTCGTTGTCGTTGTCGTTGTCGTTGTTGTTGTTGTTGTTGTTGCTGCTGTTGTTGCTGTTGTGGTTGCTGTTGTGGTTGTGGTTGTTGGTGTTTTGGTTGTTGTTGGTGGTGCTGGTGCTGGTACTGGTGCTGATCCTTGTGTTGGTATCGGTGCTTGTGTTGGTATTGGTGCTGGTGCTACATGTGGTTGGTTGTACTGGTGCTGGTGCCGGTGCTGGTAAGGTCGTTGTGTAGGTGGTGGTGCTGTGGTCGATGGTGAGTGATGATGGTTCGTGGTGTTGGTGTCTATGGTGGGTGATGGTTAGTGGTGTTGGTGTGGGTGTTGGTGGTAGTGGTGTTGTTGGTCGTGGTGCTATGGGGCGGCTAGCGGGAGGGATGATTCGTTCTTTGCCCTATTGCTTATTGAATGGTACTTCCTGTTTGTTTTTTATGGTTGACGTTGGTTGTTGTGATGGTGGGTTTGCTTTTTTTTTGATAGCTGTTTGTTGCGGTTTTGCTCTGGTGATGGAAGCGTTGGTGGTGGCGTTTCTTAGGTTGTTGGCGGTGCTGGTTGTGGTGGTGGTCTCCCGTGCATTTTTTTTATTTTCTGGTTTGTTAGTCGTTCCGCCTTTTTCCGTTTTGGTCCATGCAGAACGAGGTTGGCTGGCCTGAATTATGCGCGTTTTATTTTAGTTTTTCGTTACGTTCGTTTTTTATTTTATCGTTTTTTGTGTCTTAAGGCGTTTTGTTTTGTTGTTCCTCCTTTTTTTCGGTTTGTTCCGTGCAGAAAGAGGTCGACCGCCCGTAGACTTCGGTGTGTTTTGTTTTGTTTTTCGTCTCTTCCATAACAGTATATACGTTTTTCGATTGTTTTCTCGGGGGGGGGTTGATTTGCGCAGAAAAAGGTCGGCAGTCCTGAAACTGGAGGCGGACCTAGACGCGACATGTCTGGAGAGAGGGTGGACGCCCCTGATGTACGCCGCCTCCAAGGGAAACCTTGTGGCCGTGTTTGACCTACTGGATGCCGGGTGCAGGGTGAACCAGCTCTCCAACCCCACTGGTGAGTAAGGGAGAGAGGTGTATGCATGGTTTGGGACGTGGTATTGGTATTTGAATTATTCGTTTTCCGTCATTTTTGTGGTTCTTTCGAACTCAAGCTGTTGTAAGTTTTACCCTCAGCGGCGCTGTGGAAAAACCTTGGTCACAGGTGTCGCCCCTCCTCTCTCTCGGTGCGGGCCTTCACCTTTGTCGCCCAGAGACTTGTGCCGTGTTGTCCCCTTAGAACTACAACAACTTTTTTAGGAACGAAGTACTTGGAATTTGTTTGGGTCCAAATGCTTTCCATATCATGCCCGGGGTTTCTACATGAGTTTGCCCGGGTTTCTGCCCGGGCCTACCGAGGTAAAACCTAACATCGAATGTATATTACTCATGTGACCCGCAACATGCCACCCCCGTCGTTGTACTACGTACTGTACCCGGGTACGAGTAGGCCATAGCTTTAGTGTTTGACCTAATACCTACACGCCTGTAACAATACATACCCTATTAAGTACACCTGCATAATGCCCATGTTACCGCTCTCTAAATGTCATACCCGTGCAGTCGGATGGTTGTTTGTGTTTGCCTCAATGCCATAGTGAATACCGGGTACACGTACAACCGCCTATCTTGTACCAGGTATAGACAAGTATAAATAGATTACGGTAAATATAAATACTGCCAAATATAAGTACACGTATCTTACCAGATACCAGGAATTTTGTAGTAGATGCATCCTCACCACGAGTTTCGTATAACCCCGCCCGTTACCAAGTAACCCTACCCACTGACAAGATATATGTAGGTAGGTATGTATGTATGTATTTGTGATGTGCTGACGTTTTTGTTGTGGGGAATGCTTTTAATTAATCCTCCGTTCGTTGACTATGCGTCGACGAGTGATGTTCTGCCGTTCTGTTTTCATACTGATGCACCCCTGAAAGTTACCTTCCTATTACAGTACTTACAGTACGAAAAAAAAGGCGTGTTTCAAAGAGTATTACTCTTGGGTTGCCCAACCTGGTTTTGTTGGCCATGCCCGAGTAGATACTGGGGTACACCCAGGGTAGATACCTAACTAAACGCGCCCTTGAAGCGTTTGCATACCACATAGTATTGTTTTTGTCATTATGTTGTTGGCTGTTGTTGTTGTTGTTGTTGGTGGTGGTGGTGTTGGTGTTGTTGTTGATGGTGGTGGTGTTGTTTTTGTTATTGTTGTTGTTGTACCTAAAACGATCGCTTTTTTGCTTTTACCCCTGATGTCTCCCACCCACAAAAAAAATGCCTTTGTCGGTGCCGTTGGTGTTGTTGTCATTAGCCCCCCCCCACACACACAAAGAAACTCCTCGCGCCGTTATCGTTGGCCTTTTGGTTGTTTGGTTGTGGTGGCAGTGGCGGGGGTAGTAGTGGCGGAGCAGACGGCTGTCGCGGTGTGCCAGTCCGCCATAGCAAAGAGCAACGACGCCCACGAGAAGCTAAGCTTGGAGGAGGTTGCGGACGTCCTCAACACTGCCGTGGAAAAGGTAGGCGTTGGGGGGGGGGGGAGGGAAGACGATTGGTGGAAGGGGGAGAGGGGGTTGTATTCGTCGTGACATGCATGGGCGTAGTCCGTAGGACCGTAGACTCTTCCTACAATGCCGGGACGGAGCACGTCGGGTTTTCACCAACAAGGCGGACATTGCATGCACCAAACCCGAAACGCCGGGAGGGTGAACTGCATCCTACTAAGAACCGCTGGTGGGAAGGGGGGGGGGGGAGGGCACTCGTTTGCTGCTAGCCTTAGTCGTATATCTGTTGACCGCGCATCCCTTTCGGGGCGTGGCACTCATTGAGCCCTTGTTTTTTCTTCTTGGCTTTTTCACTTTCCAGCTCAACTCGTGTTAATTCTGTAGACAGCCAGCAATGGCAACACGCGGAATAGTGCCGGTTGCCGGTATAGTGCCGTTATTTCCCTATATAGTGCACATACCGACACTATAGACGGACCGCTGCTGTAGCACACCCGAGTCTATCCCAAAATACCCCTGATGCCACAGACACAGCAGACTGGTATTTGCAGGAATATTGGAAATCAGGGAACCGTTAAACTGAAATTTTGTGTAGGACATGCCCTCCCCCTAGTATGACACCCAGCTTGTGTCAGTATTTAATGTTATTAGGTGCCCGGTACTCGTACTGTATGGGCCCTTGTACTGCGCGCACTTCTGTACTGCGTTGTCTTCCCACTACCATTGTGATGCATTTAAAGGTGGCGAGTGCGAAGAAGGCGAAGGAGGAGGAACGACTCAAGCAGCAGAGGGAGGAGGTGGGTGGGTGGGTGGATGCGTGGGTGCGTGGGTGCATGAGGGGGTGGGTGCGTGAGTGGTGGGTGCGTGAGTGGTGTGGGGCGAGTGCGTAGGGGTTGGGCGGTGTGTTCTCGGTTGGTCGGGGGCGTGGGTGGGTAGGTAGGCGTGCCGTTGGGTGGAGGAATGATTGGGTGGGTGGGTGGGGTGGGGGTGGGGGGGTGAGTACGGGGGTGTTCGAGGGAGTGGGTGGGTGGGGTGGGGGGTGGGGGGGTGGGTGGGTGGGTCAGCGAGTGCGTGCGTGGGTGGGCACGTGGAGCTTTCGGCCCACCCTTAACGACCAATGTATGGTAGTTTTCCGTGCTGTCAACTATTGTTTGAACTCGCGATACTTGTACGATCTACCACTTGCATTTCTAGTGTTCTATTGGTCGCTTTTGGTATTTTACTGCTCTCACTACTGCTGTTGCTCCTGATACTACTACTACTACTACTACTACTACTACTACTACTACTACTACTACTACTACTACTACTACTATTACTACTACTACTACTACTACTGCTACTACTACTACTACTACTACCCCTACCCCTACCCCTACCCCTACCCCTACCCCTACCCTTGCCCCTACTACCCTTACCCCAGTCGCTGCCACTGCCACGCTGCCACTGCCACTGCCACTAGCACTAGCACCACTGCTACCACCAACACTGCCACTACCACCACCACCAAAACCATGACCACCGCTAAGACCCACCCCCTCTCCCCTTCTCCTTACATCGAACTGCGCGCCGCCGTACCCTCGTTATCTATTTGCCTGTCTCCGTATTTTGACACCGTTTTTATTCCATACCCTGGCTCAGGCAAAAAAGGCGCAGCAGTCGACGGGCAAGCGGAGCCTCGAAGAGGAGTTGCTCGAGAAAAAGAGACTGCAGCTCGAGGAGAAAAAGAGGAAGCAGGAGATTGAGGAGGTGAGCGCAGCGTAGGGTAGGGTAGCAGAGCGTAGTGTGGTGTCGGGTGTCGGGTAGTGGAGCATAGGACGGCAGTGTAGTGTGGGATAGTGTTAGTGTAGTGTGGGGTAGTGCAGTGGAGAGTAGTTTAGGGTAGTCGAGTGGAATGGAGTGGAGTGGAGCGTAGCGGTAGTGTAGGGTGGCGTGAGGTATCGCAGGGTAGCGCAGCGCAGTGGTATCGCACCGTCCATACAAGCGTCAGCGTAACGTCAACGCAGCGCCAGCATCAGCGCAGCGTCAGCGCAGCGTCAGCGCAGCGTCAGCGCAGCGTCAGCGCAGCGTCAGCGCAGCGTCAGCGCAGCGTCAGCGCAGCGTCAGCGCAGCGTCAGCGCAGCGTCAGCGCAGCGTCAGCGCAGCGTCAGCACAGCGTCAGCGCAGCGTCAGCGCAGCGTCAGCGCAGCGTCAGCGCAGCGTCAGTGCAGCGTTTTCGTAGTGAAATTGTTGTGTGTGTATTGTGTGTGTGATTTGTATGGTGTGAGTGCTTTATTCTTTGTGTTTCACGTTATTTTGTCTCCCTGTCGGCGATGACGCAGGCCGAAGCTTTAAGGCTGAAGAAACAGGAGGAGTGGGAGAAAAAGGAGCTGGCGAAAATCAAGCGCGAAAAGAAGAAAGAGAAGAGAGAGAGGGAGCTTAAGGAGGCGAAGACGCGAGCTTTCATCAAAGAGCAGGAGGAGTGCAGGGCGGAGTTTTACATGTATGGAAACAGGTGGGCTTTGTTTGACCGAAAGCGTTTTTCTTCGCTCTACAGTACCCTGTAGGGACTTCAAACGGATTGCACTGGAGCTGTAAGTCGGCAGGATTTCACGCCGAATAGCTTATCGGTAGGTGCCGTTAGCTGACTAAATGACTGTTGACGGCAAGTCGGCCGGCGATACCAGCTGATGGCCAGCTGACTTGCCGACTTGAGTCTGGCGAGCGAAGAGAGCCAAACGACCCCCCCCCTTCACGGCCGAGGGAGCCCCGCCCCAGACAAGGAAAACGCATCCCGCCTTTAACGTTCCTTCCCACAAGTATGGAAGTCCAATAAGTCGGATAGTCGGTACCTCCGTGAAACGACTATTAGTCCAACTAGTGACTAGTCGGCACCGACTAACGACTATAGGAAGCAAATGTCGAGACAGAAGGACGATTACAGCATGAACCAACCTTAAATCAGGACGATGCGGTTGGTTCGATATATATGCAGTAGTAACCAACGGAGTACCAGGTAGTTTGTAACGCCGACTCATGCTACAATAAGCCTCACACGGGAATCTCGAGCAAGATCTTACCATAACATGTGGAAATAATTTATCAAATTATAACAAGACCAAACTAAAAAGCATTGCTTTTTATGTACACGTAGCTTTCTTCATTCTAGAAAATAATGAGTAAACTAACATTTTTTGTACAAACAAAATCGATTTTTTGCTGTTTTATTCTAAACTTAGAAAAAAATCGAATTAGCCATGAGCTATTGATAATCGGGCAGGGGATCTGTCCGAATTTTGACGGAAGAAGTTCTGGACACGCGCAGCATGATGGTAGCGGTACGGTTGCACGCCCTTTTTCGTGTTCATATATAACACAAAATAAATTGTATTTGAATATTATGTGACCTAAACCTCCTAAAAAAACCTCGCTCTCCCTTGCTCAAACGCCCCACCTAATATCGAAATCCGCCAGATTAGCAAACACTTCACGCACTGGATATCACCTCATTATCTTCCTAGAGCCACCCATGCCACTGCTTTTCCCCCCCCCCGCCCCCCCCCCCCCGCCCCCAACGACCCCTCCTTCCCCACCACCCGTACCATCGCCTAGACCTAGCACCAGACGTATAACAAACCCCTACATCTATGCCACCTAAAGCCTTTCCCTCCCCCCCCCCCCCCTCGCCCCCACCCCCCACCTCCCCAACCACCCCACCCCATCCCACCCCCACCCCCTCGAACACTCCGCTGTCTACTCACTGATTGTACGACTTACCCCAGGATATACATGATAAACTGATGCATTCTTTCCAAAACCGTCACATGTATCCCCTTGAAATAATGTATAATTTCCACGCGCAGATTGAGCTGCCCCACCCGCCCCACCTCCGCCCCAACCCCCCCCCCCCCATGATGAACTGGTGCATTTTATTTTTTTCCAAAACCGTCAGATTTATCCCCTTCAAGGATTTATAGCTTCCACGCACAAATTGCCCGCCCGTCCGCCCCCCCCCCCCCTTCCCCCCCCCCTCCAACCCCGCTCCCTTTTGATCAAAACCAGGCCCCCACGTCCTTCAAAACTCCGCCCTCCCCTCACGGTTATTCGACTTACAGGATACACTTGATAAACGGATGCATTTTTTTTCACAGCTGTCAGATTTTGTCCCCCTCAGAAACGGGTTTTATAGGTTCCGCGCACAGACTGACTAACACCCTGTTGACCCTGATAGCTACACTGTAGTTGCAAGGGGAGTCGCCGACCTATATCCTTAATGATGACACACAACCTGTAATACGCGCGATCGGAGTATCACACACAGCTTGCAAAGATGAGTTTCGACAAAATCTTCGATCTCACAGCTGGAGTGTATTTTCATTATTTATAAAACAAATGTTGATAGAATCACACTTGTCGCTTTTTCGGTCGCTGTGCGTGGGCCCAGGGGAGCATGCAAAAAAGAGAAAACGGAGCCACACTCCTGGAAAGGACGAAAACAAAATGGGAGCGTTGTTATTTCTGCGCGAATCGAGAAGATGGCGTTTTTTACCATTTTTTTTTACTTGGTTTTATTAAACCCCCCTGCCTGGCTCCTTAAAATACAGTTTGGGTAAGCTTGAGGTAAGTTTTTTGTTTTTTTGTGCTCCCCTGATGGGCCCAAAAATATTTCATGCCCCCCCAAAAAATCGCCTTTTCACACACTTGCGTTATATAAGTTTTAGGCTTTAGAATGACTTATCGAAACTGCAGGTTTGTATACACATGTATAAATAATACAAGGTTCCCCTCCGGGAAGTAAGTACCTAGGGGAGTGGCGCAAGGACACATTGTTTTCACTACCGGACGCAATGACCATTCGTTTTCGTTTGTGCATCATACAAAAAAAAACTTGCCCGGAAAAATAATGAATTCGCATTTTACCCGTACAGTACTTCTTGGGTGTACTCCATAGCAGTACTTGTAGAACGTTTTGGGTATACTCGATATAGACGTGCCCACGACCGATGTGTCCTCGAGAAAATACACACAGCACCACTTACTACGTGATAACACACAAACCTTTTACACCGTATCATATGTATGATTTCGAGAAGAGCGTCACAATTCGAACTCCGGCTTGGGGACCGCCAGGAAGCGAGAAGGGGCACGTGTGGCGTGGGATGCGGCACGTATTGAGAACGAGGGAGCAAGAGGACAATAACACGTGACATATGCAATGACAAAAAAAGGTACTCACCGCTGTAAAGAGAGGATACAGCACGCGCACGCACATGGTCCTACCTGTCTGTAGCGTTTTGCTCTCCGCACGTTGTCTGCTGTCTGCCATCTGCGATCTTCGCAAAAACCACACAAAAATACTCGTTAAATAGCTGCCTCTGTGGACGTAAATGCATAAGGATGGGCTGGTATCTAAATTTTTACTATCATTTCAAAGGTCCTTATGTTTCCGCATCAATGGACACGCGCACCCAGAGCGGCAGCACAGCAGAAACGTGTGGTATGGTGGGGTGACAAATTATGACAGGCTCCGACACAAGCAACTCGCCGCAGCATAGCGAGGACACGCCAAGCGCACATAAATGGTGTCACCTACCGCTGCTGCTGTGCAGCAGGGTTGTAGCGTTGTGCTCTCCGCATGCTGTCTGCTGTCTGTCATCTGCGATCTTACATAAATAGTGCTGCCTACCGCTGCTGCTGTGGGGTAGAGTTGTAGCGTTGTTCTCTCTTGGTATGGTACGATATCATATACGAAGCACACCAACATGAACATGAATATAATAATCGTTTGAGTACTAATATGGTATTCACACGATCCTTACACTTTACGCCGGCATGTCACTTGACACTTGGCAGAAGCAGCAGAAGCAGCAGCAGCGAGAGGTAGTGGCGCATAGGTAGGCGGGTAGAGCATCGCAGGCTAGCGTTTTGCTCTCCGCATGTCGTCTGCTGTCTGTCATCTGCGATCTTACGTAAATTGTGTTGCCTACCGCTGCTGCTGTGCGGCAGAGTTATATCGTTGTGCTTTCTTGGTATGGTACGATATTATATAAGCACACCAACATGGACGTAAACATAAGGACCGTTTGAGTACTGATGTCATATTCAAACGATCCTTGCACTTTACGCCGGCATGTCACTTGACGAAAGCAGCAGAAGCAGCAGAAGCAGCAGAAGCAGCAGAAGCAGCAGAAGCAGCAGAAGCAGCAGAAGTAGTGGCGTATAGGCGGGTAGAGCATCGCAGGCTCCGATCAAAGTAATCACCTACTACAACAGCAGCCGTACGCGCATAGAGTTGCAGGCTGCTGCTGCTATGAGGTTGGACTGCTGCTGTGCGGCAGGATTGTAGCGTGTGGTGCTCTGTGCAAAAATAGGGAAATGTACGTGTACCCTCTACGATGAGCAGGAAAACCCGGTTTGCATCCAAATCTTACCTGCGCACACGGGGATAGGGGATGCAGAAACCCAATCCCCGGGGGTGTTGCGGAAACCCGGGGATTTGCCTCGAGTGTGCCCAAGGCCAAAAAAGTTTAACAGGCTTGCCACGCGCGACACAGTGCACGGATCGCGCCCAAACCTCCGGCATCGTGACCTCGACGGTCGAATTGTGCCCACCCCATCTGACGTTCCGGACAAAGGTGCGAGCACGAAGAGATATGCCCAAAGAAAGAAATGACAATTATACAGATAAAATATTTGTAGATTGTACGAATTCCGCAAGACTCGCAGAAAATATAAAAATGAACTGGTTATATGGGGTCAATGCCTCGGAATACGATGGCCACCCTGCGGGGTACGCGCGAATTGGAAGGACTTTTTCCCTCGAGGATAGAGGCGATGGGAATATGTCGGTCGCCCTGCAAGTCGGCGCGAGTACCTTGTGTGAACCGGACGGATGTTTTGTTGCTTGGAGCGGGGAGTGGGAATAGGAATGATAAAGAGGAAGATGGTAAGACTGCGACGCCGTTCTATTAATAAATGGTTCACGGAAATGGTGGCGTTTCAAGATCTTGGCTCGTATCCCTCCCTCCTCCCGCCACCTCCCACCATTCGCTTTTGCTTGTTGTTTTTGTTCCTGGCGTATCCCGCTGTTTCGTCCCCGCGTTTCGTGTTTCTCGGTCGCGCTTGTGCTACATAGCGATGTAGCGATCAAAATCAACAAAGATAATCACCAAAGGAGATGATATAAGTTATTGTTACCACTAATTAGTAACCAAATCACGAAGACCGTGATTATTTTAGTGATTTAGCTGTATGGGTTTTAAAATGCCCATAATACAATCTATACATACGACGAAAAACAAGCGTACCTGGTGTGTGTTCAATATACAAATATCTTGTGTATTTAGTATCAACGTACCAAAACTCCATATGGGCATTTATGTCGGTGTTAGTATAGCGTAATATACACCATACAACCCAAATATTCAGTAGTACTCAAAACCAACCCCGTTTTGTTTTGTCGATTGCCAACACCCACAGCGGAGGCTACAACGGCGACATTGGCTTCGTCACGGCCCAGGAGGAGCAGTGGGAGGAGTGGCAAGTCGTGGGGGGCGCCGCCTTTGAAGCCGAGAAGTGAGTGCATTGAATGCAACGTTTATATAAAATATTGGAAAAGCGTCAACTGTGAAGTCGATTTTTTGTATGCTCATGTCTTTGCAAGCTGCATGCAATTATGGTGGTGTAATTATGCTCCGATCTTGGCGTGTTTGTGTAGGTTAAAGTATTAAACGGTCAGTGTAACGGTTGTGTTAGAGTTTGGTGCAAATGTTGTAACGGTAAATGTACAGGTTGGTGTAGCGGTTACGCCAATGTAACGGATAGTGTAACGGATGGTGTAACGGCTAGTGCAACGATTGGTGTACCGGTTAGTGTAACAGTTAGGATTGTGTGACGGATGGTGCAACGGTTAGTGTAGCGGATAGTGTAACGGGTATCGTATCGGATGGCGTAAATGCCAGTTTATCGGTCGGTGTAACGGTTAGTGTAACGATCAGTACAGCGGTCATTGTAACGAGTAGTGTAACGGGTAGTGTAACGGTCGGTGTATCGGTCGGTGTATCGGGTAGTGGTTCCGTTAGTGTAGCCGTTGGCATGACTGTCAAGTGTAACATTAGTGTAATGGTTAGTGTAACGGTCAATATAACGGCTGGTGTCACAGTCAGTGGTTCTGTTGTTTTAACGGTGCCGGTATAACGTTGATATAACGGTTAGTGTAAACAATGGTTAATGCATCGGTTTGTGTAACGATTGGTGCAGCGGTCAGTGTGACGGTAAGAAGGGCTATGCAAGAGTTGAGTGTAAATGTTGCTGTAACGGTTGGTGTGACGGTTAGTGTAACGATCGGTGTAACGGTTGGTGTAACGGTTAGAGTAACGGAAAGTGCAACGGTCGGAGTAGTGGCCGATTCATCGCTGGGTGGAACGGTCGATCTTAAGACTGAAGTGTAGAGATCGGGGTTTAGGCCAGTGCAACGACCAGGGCCGCGGGGGGTGTAACGGTACGTCTAAAAGTTAAGGTTAGTGTAACGTCCTGTGTAATGGGAGTTTTAACGTTAATTGTAACGTTCAGTGTAACGGTCAGTGTAACAGTCAGTGTAACGGCTAGTGTAACGGTCAGTGTAACGGTCAGTGTAATGGGTGTAACGGTTAGTATAACGGTTGGCGTAACGGTTTTGTGTAATGGTATGGTGGTGGAACGGTCAGTGAAACGTTAGTGTAACACTCATTGTAACCGTTAATATAACGGTTAGCGTAACGACCATTGTATCGGGTAGTGTAGCGGTAAGTGTAATGATTGGTGCACCGGTTGTTGTAACGGTTTGTGTAACGGTGTAGCGGTGGTTGAAACGGTCAGTGTACCGGTTAGTGTAACTGTCATTGTAACGGTTAGTGTACCGGTTAGCGTAACGATCACTGTAACGAATATATGGCAAGTGCAACGGTCGGTGTAGTAACCGGTGTATCGATCGGTGAAACGGTCGGTGTTAAGGCTAGTGTGGCGATCAGTGCACAAGCCATTGCAACGGCCAATACAATGGTCTGTGTAACGTGCGATGTGACGGTTGGTGTAGCGGTTATGTTAGTGTGACGGTTTGTGTACCGGTTGGTCTAACGGTTGGTCTATATGTTAGTCTAATTCTTCGTGTAACGGCTAGTATAAGTGTTAAGTGTAGCGATTAGTGTAGCGGTTAGTGTGGCGGTTAGTGTGGCGGTCGGTGGAACGGTCAGTGCAACGATTAGCGTAATAGTCGTTGCAACGGTTAATTCAACGGCTAATGCAACGGTTAGTGTAAAGGCGGGTGAAACGGTGAGTGAAACGGTTAGAGTAATATGGTGTTTGCGATTTCCGACCTCTGTTGAGTTGGAAACAATGTAGAATAGTATTGACGCCGACGAACATCGTATTGATGTATCGAACGGTGAGTGTAACGGTAGGTGTGACGGTGAAGGCAACCGACAGTGTAATGGTCAGTGTAATGGTCAGTGTAACTGTTAGTGCATTGGTTAGGGCATTGGTTAGTGCATCGGTTAGTGTAACGGTTAGTGTGACTGTTAGTGCAACGGTAAGTGTAACGGTTAGTGTAACGGTTAGTTTAATGGTTCGTGTATCGGTTGATGTATCGCACGGTCAGTGTAACGCGGTCAAAGTATCGGTCAATGTAATGGTCATTGTGATGGGTCAGTGTAACAGTTATTGTGCCGGTTAGTGTAACGCGTAACGGTTAGTGTAACGCTTGATGTAACGGAGAGGGTAACGGTTAATGTAACTGTTTGTGTAAAGGTTGTTGAAACGGTTCGTGTAGGGGTTGGTGGAACGGTTGGTGGAACACTTAATGAGTTGTTTGCGATTTCCAACCTTGGTTGGGTTGGAAAAAACGCAACAATATTATTGAAACCGACGATTATCTTTATCCAAGGCTAACTAACCCACGAACAAGTCAGTTGAGAAGAAAAAAAGTAACAAAAAAAGTCTAACTTGATTTTCGTTGATTTGGTGGGTGAGGTTGGCCTTGGATTGTGACGTTCGATGGTTTCAATACTATTAATAGTATAACATGTTTATACTACCCAACTCCTACCCGCCCAAGTTGATACCAGGTAGTTCGCAAACTGGTTCGCAAACACCCAAGTGTCCGGGTCAACGATGGAATGGCCCATGTGTCGGTGTAACGGTTGGTGTAGCGGTCAATGTAGCAGCTAGAGTAGCGGTTAGTGTAGCGGCAGTTTAACGGTTTGTTTATGTAGTGGTTGGTGGAGCGGTTCGTGTTGTGGCTGGTGTAACGGTTGGTGTAACAGCTCGTGTAACGGCTCGTGTAACAGTTAGTGTTACGGTTCGTGTAAAGTTAGTGTAACGTTGTAAAGGCTATAACCCTTTTGGGACTTGAGAAGGAAAATCGACCGTTGCATCTGACGATTCGAGGGTCAAGCCACACGAACACACGCAGGCTGCTCGGCCAGGGGTGTGCTGTTTTTCATGACGAACTCGAACGCATGGAGATGCCCGACACGCGCTGATCATCAACTAAAGTACGTTGCGCGATCCCACCACGGCAGTACCGCACTTACTATTTGTTTTATAGCTCTAAATGCACCCCAAAAGGGTTAAGGTGGATGAAACGGCTCTTGTGTAACGGTTAGAACGGTGTTTGCGAACTACCCATTTTGGTTGGGTAGGATTTGTGTAGGGAAATATTTAATACTAGTATTGAAACCGTCGAAGGCCACGATCCAAGGCATAACCAACCCCCGAAAAATCAGCGATACTGTAGGTCAAATTTGTGTTTTTCCTACCTTTTTTTATTTCCTAATTTGCACGTGGGTTGGTTGCCCTTGGGTTTTGTGACATTCGGCGGTTTCAGTACTATTGCTACATTTTTTCCAACCCAAGCGATTTTGGGAATCGCGAACCCTAGTGTTACCATCGGTGTACGAGCAGCGGTTAGTGTAACGCTGTTAGTGCGACGGTTAGTGCAGCGGTTTGTCACGGTTAGTGAAGCGGTTTGTGTAACGGTTTGTGTATCGGTCAGTGTAACGGTTAGTGTAACAGTGTGACGGTTGGTGTAACAGTTAATGTAACGGTTAGTTTAAAGGTTAGTGTAACGTTATTTGTAACGGTAGGTGTAACGGTCAGTGTAACGGTTAGTGTAACGGTCAGTGTAACGGTTAGTGTAACGGTCAGTGTAACGGTTAGTGTAACGGTCAGTGTAACGGTTAGTGTAACGGTCAGGGTAACGGTCAGTGTAACGGTTAGTGTCACAGTTGGTGTAACCTCAGTTGTATGGCGAGGATGATTTAGAGCTCCGCGAGCGGGGAGCCTCATGTTACTTAGGTGCGCCCCTTATCGCAGGGTGCGCCGTTGTCCTCAAATTGTATGTGCAGCTGCAACGGGATCATAGCCCCTTTAGGGCCCCAATGTACAATATACAATATACAACATAGCAAAAAATAGTGACAAGTGTGGTCTAATCGATCGTCTTTCACTGTGTGAGGCACGCCGCACAAACCCAAAGATGTCGGTTGACGGTCTAGTGTTGACCCGTCAAGGCGTCTTTAAACTGATCATGCTAGTTTCAGTGTGTGGATCGAGTTCCTTGACGGCTGTCCGTTAAGGGGCAAGAGTGCCGTCAACCCACATCTTTGGTACAAACGGGTAGTATTATAGTATCGTACAGCGCGCGTGTCGTTCAACTCCATGCGCTGCAGTTCGGATATTGCATCAATGACACGCTACCCCAGCCGCTACCCCAGCAGCCCGGGTTGCTTTGTGATGCTGATGCCGTAAACATGAGAATTTGTTTTTACACTTCTGCGCGGCGGACAGATCACCGATCCCCACTTGACAATCGACTGTAGATCCTCCACTGCACGGTCTAGCTCATGTTACCGGGAGGGAGCCGTACGATCTGCGTTATATTGCGATATAGCATGTGTTCGCTGGGTTGAATCTGTACTCTATACACAGGTCCTGCACAACATTTCACAACGGCAGCTACATGGTGTAGATGATCTATTAATACACTATCTAGATGATATATTGATAGATGATCTAGATGATCTAGATGATCTGCCGGAGGTGTGGATTTTTTTCCACGCCGCAGTCCGGAAAGGGTTAACAAAGGTAAACACTGCCCCCTCCCCCTCTTTCCCTCTCCCTCCTTACTCCGCACGCTTAACCCCAGGAAAAAGAAGGCGGAGGAACAGCTGCAAGCCAAGAAGCCCGACCGCCTGCTAACCTCGATGGAGCGCTACGAACGAGCCCTCCAGGTACGATTCGGTTCGGTTCAGTTCGGTTTGGCGCGATTGTGTCCGATTCGAGTTCCATTCTGTCCTGGTATGTCCGGTTCGGTTCGGTTCGGTTCGGTTTGGTTCGGTTCGGTTCAGTTCGATTTGTTCGAATGACTTTGGTTCGATTCGGTTCTGTTCGGTTCGATCCGGTTGGGTTCGATTCGGTTCGAATACCTCCGATTCGGTTTGGTTTTGGTTTCGTTCGTTTTTGGTTTTTGACTCAATTTGATTCAGTTCGGTTCGATTATGTCTGATTTGGTTCGGTTTTTTTCGTGCTGATCTGATTAGGGTTGGTTCGGATTGGTTCAGGTCGGTTTAGTTCGGCTTGGGTCGGAGGTCCGATTCGGTTCGGTTCCATCTTGTCCGATTCGGTTCGGTTCGGTTCGGTTAGGTTAAAGTCAAATTGTATGGTACATCGTCGGAATACTTCCCTGTTGGCGGTTTTGTATATGCCTTGCTCGGGCTCGGCGAGTCCCCCCCGTCCATCGTCCCCTCCCTCCCTCTCTGCTTCGGTGGCTTTATTGATACGGAGAGACAGACAGACGGAGAATCAGGGCGCGATAATAAGCAAAGAATGGGAAAGGGAGAGGATATAACCGTACTTCACAAGCTGTTGATAACTACGATTATTAATGTCACCACATTCTCGCCTTTCCCCTCCCCTCCGCACCCTGCCCATCCCCTACCCCCCGGCCCACGCCCTTTTCCTCTACCGCTTCGCACGGCTACGAACATGGCATGTTATACACCGATTCCACTCAAACAGAACCAGGGGCAATCTGTCTCCAGCGGAGAAGACAACGGTGAACCCAGACACGAAGAATATGGACAAAGGGACGCTGGCGCCTCATCCCCTCCCGACTACGCCTACGCGGGGAAACCCACCGCTCCACGCCAAAACGCTCGCTCAGCATCCGCGCAATCCCCTCCCCCACCCCCGCTGCACCAGCGGCAACAGAAGCACGTGGCTAAAAAGGCGCCCGCGCACGGTTCGAGGGCGACTGCCGCGGCAGCTGGTGGTACTGGACGGGGAGCGTACGGTGGAGGTGCCGCCGCGTCCGTTGCCGCGGGCGGGTGGGGTGACGCTGGTGGTGGTGGTGGTGGTGGTGGTCGAGGTGGTGGTGGTCGCGGTGGTGGTGGTGGTGGCGGTGATGCTAGAGGCAACGCGGGTTCTAATAATGAGCAGGGGACGAGACCACCCAAATCCCCCGAGGAGGGACAGGTGCGTTCGGTCTCGGCGGGAGGCTGGGGCTCGTCAGCGGAGGTTACCGACGGCGTGGAAGGGTGGGGGTTACGGGACCATCCAGATGGGGAGGGGGTGGTGGTCGGCGACATCCCCCTGCGACCCAAGGAAGACGTGGATAACAGAGGCGGGTGGGGAGGGGGGGGGGGTACGGCAGCAGCGGGGGCGGGTAAGGCGAAACATGCGAAGCCTGCGAAACCTTCGAAGCCGGCGAAGCCGGCGAAGCCTGCGAAGCCTGCGAAGCCTGCGAAGCCTGCGAATCATGCGAAGCCTGCGCAGACGGAGGCAAATGGTGGTTGGGGTGCTGCTCCAGCCGCTGCCACGGCTACCGACAATGGCGGGTGGGGGGAACAACCCGCTAATCCTAGAGGTGGAGGCGGCGGTGGGGGAGGAGGAAGGAAAGGACAAGCGTCAATGCGCAACGGGGAAGTGCCGACGTCTGGGCAAATACCCCGACTGGGCTCCTCGGGCGAGCTGGTCGATTGGGATGAGAGGGCGGAACGATCGCGGCTTGCCGAGTTAGGCATTTTGGCGCCGCAGCCGGGGGAAAAGGTAGCGGCTCCCACTCCTGCTGCCCCTGCGCAAGCAGTAGCCGGCACCTCGGCTCGACAAGCTCCCCCATCCCAGAACGGTGGTGGTGGCAGTCAGGCGTTACGGCAGGTGAACCGTCCACCCCCCCCGCCCCCGCAGGGGCAGCCGCCGCCGCCGCCGCCGCAACACCAGCCCCCCCCGCCGAGAGGGCCACCCCCGATGGAACGCCCACAGGCCGGGCAGCAGCCGCCCCCTCCCCCCCCCCCCCAGCAAAAACAGCCCCCGCCTCCTCCGCTGCAACACCAGCCCCCGCCGCCACCGCCGCCGGTGCAACACCAACAACAACCACAACCCTTGCAGCGGCAGGCACCAGCTCCTCAGCAACAATCCCTTTCTCTGCAACAACAGCCACCGCCCCCTCCCCCCCCGCAGCAACACCAACAAAAGCAGCATCCGCAGCAGTACCAGCCGCCCCCGCCCCCGCCGTCTGTTCCCCTCCCGACTGGAGCGCCGGCGATGACGGCGGCGGCGGCAGCGGCAGCATCGGCAGCAGCCACCGTTGCCGCGGGTACAACAACGACCACGGCTGCCCCCGGCCTGTCAGCAGCGGCCAATGCTTACCGCCCGCAAGCGAAGATGCGGGGCCCCCCGCCGGGGATGGGGGGGGCTCCGCCCGCCGCGGCCGCCGCGGGAGGCGGGGGGGGGGCGGCCATGACCGCGGCTTCTCCGGAGTGGCTGCCGAAGCTGAATGCGGCGACTGTGGCTGGCGGGGGGGCGGGGGTTGGGGGAGTCGGAGGAGTTGGAGGAGTCGCACCCCCGGTAAGAGGTGCATACGTTTTTTTTACGGAGTAATTACGTCGTATATAATATTTATAGTTTTTTTTTTAAATTGCCATTTTTTTATTGTTAGTATGTGTAGATTGTTGTTTTGTTGTTCCGGAGTGCTGTCAAAATGCTATGTTTCTTGAAGGACGACCTGCGTAACAGTTGTGGGGGGGGCTCGCAGCAGAATTATTGACATAAAATGAAACACGTAACTGAGTTGTTTCGTGTGTTTGGTGGCCGTGACTGCAGGGCATCGACGTCAGCGTGTTGGAAGCGCAAATGGCTCAAGGGATGGCACCCCTTGGTGCCGTCGCTGCTGCTGCACCGCCGCCGCTGCAACAGCAGCAGTGGCCAGGGCAGCTCGGGTACCCTGTTGACCCGGTGAGATAACGGCGTTGGTGGTCGTGTTGATGATGTTGCCGGTGGCTGTGATGACGGTGCTGTAATGGTGTTGCTGCTTGTCATGGCGATGATCATGTGATGATGATGATGAGGATGATGATGATGGTTTTGGTGATGATGTTGCCGGTGGTGGTGTGATGATGGTGACAATGATGATGATGACGTAATAATGATGGATGGTGATGGGATGACAATGTGACGATAAGGATGATCATGTTGATCATGATGATGCTGCTGTTTCTGCTTCTGCCGCTGCTGCTGCTTATGCTGATGCATACTTACGTATGTTCTGGTGCTGGTGCAACCACACGCGAACGAAGGCGCGTGTAACGTCAAGTTCACCCCCCCTGTCTTACGCGCACGCTTGCCCGCTTACGCGCCTGCCTGCTGTATGTAACTCGAAGCCCAAGCTCGCCCTATTCAAGTGTGGACGATCCTCGGAGTTGTGCCGCTATAACTGTCGCGTGTCCAGTTTGCCACCGCTTTGTAACCGTCGTCCCTTTTCACCTTCCCCCCCCTCGTCTGTTGTCCGCGTACCCCTGACTTTTACGCGCCTGCCTGCCTTATGTAGCTCGAAGCCCAAGCTCGCGCTCATCAAGTGCGCGCGATTCTGGAGGCTGGTTTGATTCGGGGAATGATGCTATCGCAAACGGCTGCTGCTCAGCGGGTGAGCATCCCCTGTCCCCCCCTCCCCGGCTGATTGGTTAGTTTATTGCTTGGCTGGTTTGATCGGTTGGCTTTGATTGGTCAGTTTTATTGTCTGGGTGGTTTTGATTGGCTGTTTTTGTTGTGTGGCTGGTGCGTCAGGCGCACATACTACTGAAGTTTTTTCTTTTTCTTTTTTACTCTTGTTCAGTTTCCTGGTCAAGTCGTACGTTGAAACGAGATATATGTGGTGTCAACGATGCATTCTACGATGGGGGTGAGATATTACCACGCTTGTCACCACACTTTTTCATGTTATTGTAATGCAGAGTTTTTTCTTTTTCTTTTTTACTCTTGTTCAGCTTCCTGTTCAAGTCGTACGTTGAAAAGAGAAATATGTGCTGTCAACGATGCATTCTACGATGGGGGTGAGATACTACCACGCTTGTCACCACACTTTTTCATATTATTGTAACACAGTAACGGTCCTTGTTTTCGGTTCGACGCCTTTCTACCCCCCCCCTCCCCCCCTACGATACCGCCACGCATGACACGATGATCACGACCCTTCCCTCGCTTATTGACCGCAGGCTGCGCCGCAGGTGATGATCTGCAACTTCTGCGGCAACATGAACCCAAACCTCTTCCTGGACGCTGGGCAGGGCTACGCACGCTGTCATGGCGTGTATGTCAACGGAGCGCTGTAAGTTAGTACAGCTGTGGTCCCCCTATGTGCGGGTTGAGCAGTGCCGTTTGCCCGCTGTGGTGCCTGTGAAATCTCTTGGCACAGATGGGAACTACCGGTAGTGGCAGTGTGTGGAGTAGTGCCGGATGCCGGTATTTTGCGGCTGGCACACACGAGGAAGGCTAGGGTAGGGGGAGTACGTCCTTCACTCCGGGTTTTTGGCCACTCGGCTGTTTCTGGGAGCTGGAGAAGGCGTTCGAGCATCTACGTCGTGCTTATATCTGCCGACAAATACTGTTGGCGAAGGTAGCGTAGCAAAAAGTTCATGGTTTTGCATACCAGGAAACCGAAACGCACATCAACGGTACCGCCAGAGTCTTGAGTCGCCGAAACACGACGCCCTAAAAGTGACCCCCGTACCGTGTCCACGATCACACCGGCACTCTGGAGGGGACCACTACGCTAACAACCCTTTTGAGATCCGTGTGAAGCTATCGAAAAAAACAGGGCTTTTCATGGGGTCATGACCCGACCCGCCGATTGCGTCCAGAGGTTCTCAACATCTCGCGGGTCTGGTGGGGTCGGGTCGGGAGGTGTTTGAAACGATCACGGGACGGGTCGGGTCGGGTCGCGAGTTTTTTTCAATGTCGCGGGTCGGGACGGGTTACCCTGACTGGACCTGACCCATGAAGAGCCCTAGAATGAAATGTTGTTGCGATTTTATCATGCGCCTAGGAAGAGCGTGCAGCAAGCTGTATGGGCGCCACCGTGCTGCACGTGTGTTTCACAGCTTCTTGCTTTTGCAGAGCTACCCGCGCTGCCACGGCGTGTGTGTTAACGCGGTCATGTACCGGTAAGTTCTTAGGGTCATTTATATGGAACCTAAATAATGTCACGAATCGTGACAAAAATTAAAACGTGACCTTTAGCCGTTGCCCGCACGGTAACCTCATACAGCACAAAACAACCTCTCCAGTCCTCGCTCCCCAATGGTATAGTACGAGCGGGAGCGGTAAAGCGCAGGCGTTTAGGACCCAGGGGGAGAAACTGACGTGTCCCGGGGTTGATCATTTTATTCGTCGGACAGATCAGGTTCCTACTCATGATCTGTCTTTCATGGCAGACAGATCTCTGGTCTAAATTATCTGCGTGGCATATAGATCATGGTGCCGGGTGAGGCCCGGATTATCAGAATTATATAACACACGTTTTCGGGGTTGGATCTGCACTGCACAGGTCCTGCACAGGGTACTATGATATCGGATGTAGGATCTAGATGATCTAGATGATGATCTGTCCGGCGTGTTGGTAATTTAGCTCGGGATCTGTCTGATATGTGTGTCCGGGCGAGCGTCAAAAGTACAAACTTTTTTGGGGAGCCAAAATCTCACATGTTTTAAAACCGTACAAGCCGAAAAATCACAAACACGAACCGGGTATGGTAAGTGCTGGTTTGAAAAGGTTGATATGTAACTGGGAAACACGCGCAATTATTGTTAGGGCCACCGTGGTTGTATGATTCGGCACGGGTAGGTGCAAGGGCATTATGCCATGGCCAACCCGGCACCTCCGATAGCCCCGCACATCCCAAAAACACCCCCCGTCCCCGTCCCCCTCGCCCCCCTATATTACGAGCGAACGGCAAAGCGCAGGCTTTTAGGTGTTTAGGGGTTCAAACTCACGTGTCCCCGGGTTGAATCGTTTGGTCTCGGTAGGTGCAAGGGCATCATGCCATGGCCCGGAGGCTTACTTCCCGAGTTCAAGCCTGACCTAGGTCAAGACGAGCAACCTAGACACCCGGCGCAGGTGCGTAAGCGTTTTCTGTTCGTTTTTTTCGCGTGAGGTACGTGAGCTTATGTTTTACGAGGTTGTTGAGCGTGAAATCGCAGTCGAAGGGGGGTTTTCATCGTATCATGCATATTCGAGATCCGTAGAACCGTAGACCTTCGCATCCCTACAATTTCGGGACGGAGCACCTCGAGTGTTCACCGACTAGGCAGGCTTTGCGTGCACCAAGCGCTCACGGCGTTCGGCGAGTCGCATCAAGGGTGCACTGTATCCTACCAAGGACCGGTTGTGAGGCGGATTTCGGTGGTTTGTGCGAATTTTATTGCATGTGGATGACAGCGTCCAAGTGTTTTGTTTTTGTTTCCCGTTGTGGCCATTTCCAGAGATCAATGTGTGCACTCTGTAACTGCCTTGTGGGTGTGTTTCCATGTACACACTGCGTTACATCACCCCCCGTGCGCGGAGTTTGAGTTCTCCATCCGCGCAATATGATATAATTCGGTCACCGTCCCGGTTACTGCGAAAAAAACAATGTGAAAGACAGTACCCTGGTTGTCTAGCTCACGTAGTGAGAGGTGTGTTTGAAGGGGGGGGTTCAGAGGACGAAGCCGCCAGGAGTTATATATCGGCGGCGATGGGAGCAGAGAGGATTTGTGAAGGCACTGGTGGTGGAGAGCTTCTTGTAGGCTATAGATCCATTCTGCGCTTGAGCTCGCATGCTTTTCGTATGCCCTTTTATGAGGAGCCAAACATTGAACACCGCCCTTGAGAAATCCCCCCGTCCTCGTCCCGCCCTTTACCTCCACCCAACTTTTATTTTTGGGCCAAACAAGCACTAACCTCCGCTCTTGAGTATCCACCCTCCACCCCTCCTACGCTTTACCTGCATCCAACCAACAGCTCTTGTCGCCGCCCGTGCTTTGCCTACTCCCAACCAACAGGCGCAGCCCATCGACCCGACGGGTTACGCCGGTGGTGCGTACCAGGCCGCCTACGCCCCCACTGCGCAACCCGGCGCACCCCCGCCCCCCACAGGGCCGGGGTACGCCGCTGCTGGTCAAGCCTTGCCCCTCAACCAAGGGTACGCCGGTTCCCCCTTGGCTGCTGCCATCCCCGCGTACAACATCCACGTGCTTGACGGGGTGGGTGGCGTGACCGCTGGAATGAACGCTGCTGCGGGAAGCATCGCTGGCGGTATCAATGCTGGTGTTGGGTTGGGTGGGTTGAACGCTTACAGTGCCGCGAATGTGGCGGCGGCTGGGCGGAAGTCTGTGGCGCTTTCGTCCGCCGCCCCGGTTTTCCACGCTGCTGCTCCTGATGGTGGCGTGGGGGCGGTAGCGACATCGACGACAGTTGCGGCGGGGGCGGTGGCACCAGCTGCTCAGCCGGCTGCTGCTGCGGTGGCCCCTCCCCCCCCCCCGCCTCCGGTGGCGCTGTCCTCCCAAGCCCCCCCGTACCGGCCAACAGCCATTGAGGAGGGGGGGTACGGAGTGGCGGCCACAACCGAACAAGTTCGTCCTCCTCCGCACCAGGAGCCGCCCCCGCCTCCCCCGCCGGCCGGACCACCACCTTCTACCGCGAAACCCCACGCGCCTGTCGCCGCCGCAGCTCCAGACACCACGTCCGGCTGGGACGCACCGCCACCGGCCTCGGCCGCCGCTGCCGTCGCCCCGAGCGAGTCGATTGCTTGGGGAGATACCAGCCCCCCGACAAGCGAACCCTCGCCCTCGCCTGCCGCCCCCGCGAACCCGGACGCTCCGAAACCTCCCGCTGTTAACGGGTGGGGGGATGTCGCTTCTGCACCGGCTGTGGCGGCGACGCCGGCAGCGGCGGCGGCAGCGCCCGCTCAGTCTGGGTGGGGTCCTGCGCCCGTACCCGAAAAGGGTGCAGCGGAATCGGGGTGGGGTGGGCAAGAGCAGAAGCCAACCCAGCGGAACCGGAATGAAAACGGCCACAAACCGGCCCGCGCGGTTAAGGTTGCAGCTCCGCCTTCTTCCGGGTGGGGTAACCCCCCGCCGGCGTTGTCGACGGTGCCGGAAGAGTCTGGGTGGGGGGACACGTCAAGCCAGCCCACCACTTCTGGCTGGGGGGATGACGCTGGTGCTGGTGCGGCTGGGTCCGGGGCTGCGGCGGCGGCGCCTCGCGGTGAACAGCCGGAGCCGCCCGCTGACAATGATGGGTGGAACGCGGGTGATGATGCTGACGCCCCCGCCGCAGCCCAGCCGGAGACGCCCGCTACTTATGACAATGATGGCTGGAACGCTGGCGCGGCCGCCCCCGCCGCCAACAACGACAATGCGGGCGGGTGGGGAGACGGCGGGGATGAATCCGTGGGTGGGGGTCAAGTTGGGGCAGACGCGCCTCCTACTCCGCCGGGCAAAAGGTCTAGGAGGATGCCCTGGGGCCAAGCGACTGCGATGGCGGATCAGACGAAGGTGGCGGTCCCGGATAATTTGAGGGGACCCCCTCCTAAGGCTGCCCTTGGCGGGCGCAGGGGGGCGACGATGAAGAGGGCCCCCGCGGCTATGCCCGCGGAAAAGAGGGACATGCTTTACGCCCAGCTTGTGGAAATGGGTGCGTTTATTTTGTATTTTTTTGCGGGGAAGGGAGTGGTTTTCCTTTTTTTCGTCGGCGGTGGTGGCGGTGGCGGCCTATATTACGCTGTTGCATTCGCACGTTTGTTTGTTTTTTCCCCGGACGTATGTCGTGTTTTCAGATAGTTTTTTTTCTTTGTGTTGATGTTGTTTCTCGCTTACCAGATGTTTCCCCATTATTGCCTCCTGCTACGATAGGTGTTGAGGTATACTACTTTTTGGCTGAAGCTGTTTCTAGATGACGGGGCTCCTTGACCCAATATTTGTCGGAATCTCAATCTTGTTTCAGAGCATGGTTCGTTGCATGCCTAGGCCATGGGATTTTTTCCCGGATGGCCCTGTCTGTCTCCGACACAGACACCTTTATTATTCACTTCTTACTTTTTTTTCCCGTTTTCATCGCGTAGCTCTTTTAGTTTTCTCCGAGTCAGCCTTTGGGCGAGGTATAGAGAACTTCAAGCGTGGAGGCGCAGCAAGAAGCTGGCGCGCCTGTACCGTGGCATGCGTTTTTTTTTTTTTTTGTCAATGTGAGTTGGTTTATTTTTGCGCAACGGTTTTTCTTCACAGCTTCTGGTTGGTGTTAGTGTGGCTATTTTGGCGGAGAGTTTGCTTCTCACGCGCCCGCGCCCTCTCGAAGGTACTAACCGTACGATAAACTATAAAGTGATATTCGGTGGTAGTGCATGGGATGATATTGTCATGTTATCGTTTCTTTTTGTTCGTCAATGCAGTGACGGACTTTTATTGGCGGTGAACATGCGCTTGCAAATGTTGTTTTGACGAAATCCTCGATCTCGCAGCTGAGGTGTGTGTTTTTCTTTTGTAAAATCTTAAGAAGCGTGATCGCAACTCCCCCGGTATGCAGTGCTTAGAGCAACCATCGTGTAGAAGTGCGAGCTTAGCAGAGATAGCAGACTGCACCCGCATAAGGCACCCCCCGTAGCTGTCAGATTGATAGCAATTTTACGATGAAATTGCGATCTTGACTCCCCTCCCCCTTGCCCCCCCTTCAGCTATTTACTACCTGTAGTAGCATTGCTACAGCTGTTATGCGAACATCATACTTACGCACGCTTTGCGACCCCCCCCGCTCCCCTCGTACTCCACGTCCCCCAGTTTGTTTTTTTTCGTAGGACTGCTGTGTAGCTTGCCTTACTTCGCTACACCCACTCTGCTGACGACTCTACGTAACTTATTACGTACGTGTTATATTCGTTGTTCCGTTTTCTATTTTATGTCGTTGTTCTTTTCTTCCTTATTTTATGTTTTTTTCTTCTCGGATTTCTACATTAATTTATGTTATATCTGGTTTTCTTGGTGCCATGCGTTGTAGCCGGTTTCAGCTGCGAAGCTTGAAACGATTTGTACCAGTACGGACCTGATACGCACGTATGCTGACTTCTGACTTCACTTTTATGTTTGTTTTGACGGGTGTACGAGTTGTTTCAGCTATGATATGCACGCGTACTACTTACTACTCCTTTTATTTCCCTGGGGTATGCTTCCACTCCAGAGTGACTGGAGCCTGTCCTGTGACCACGGCCTTGACTGTGAGTTAACGTGAGAACTTCCCCCCCCCCACCCCACCTCTACCCCCACCCCTTCAGGCTTCGCCACGGCTGACTGCGACCGCGCCTTCAGAGAGGTGGGCTACGATATCGACCCTGTTCTGACCTACTTATTTTCCCACTCATAGCGGGACACTAACTGAGGGAAGTGAGGAGCGCTGCAACTGGCAACTGGCTTATCGCTCTGCTCCAAGTGAAACCGGTTAGCTGTCCTTGGCCTCTTCGATAACAGTTTCGTGGCTCGGGCTCCGAGTGGGCCTTTTGGAACTATCCGTGGTTTGAGGAAGTTTGGGAGGTCATAACTGGCTGGCTTTTCGCAGAACGGACCGAGAAAGTTTTGCGGGTAGAACTGGCTGGCTTTGATGAAAGAGCTTCGTTGCGCGGTTGGTGCGCCGTCGGAATGATCCACCATCAAGGAAATTCGTATTGTCAGAACTGGGGGTCACAGAGCTGGGGGGGGAGGGAGAAATATGGAGATCGATGGTGCGTTTTTTCCCAGATATAAGGATAGGGGGATAGGTGATGCCTGCCGGCCGCCCCATTGGCGCGGCAAGCAGTCTTTGTTGCTGTCTACAGAGGGCCGGGAAAAATCGGTGCTGTTGTGGCGGCGCAGTTTTGTTCAAGTTGTTTGGCGGGCCTGGAATTTTCGCGCTGTTTGGGCGGCGCGGGGCGCAGTTTGTTGACCGTTTTTTGCGCTTTTGCTGCGGCGGTTCCTAGGTGGCAAACGCTGTCGTCCATCACCATGGCCCATAGTTTTATCCCAATTTCGCGTTCAACGTTTTTTTTCTTTCTTGGCTTTTCAGAATTGTGTTTTGTGTTCGGAATCTGAAGTTGACGGTCTTGGTGTAGATGTGTTTTTTGTTATCCGTTCTCGTGGGTTTTGATTTTTATGGTGGACCCGGTTTTTGTTTTTTGCTGTCGCGGACCAGCTGCTCTGTTGGGTAAGGCAAGGTTTGGTGTGCTTTTTCAGACTGCCCTGTGGACGAAACCACGGCGCCTTCTTGATACTTGACACCCCACTGTGCGGCCTCTAATGAGGCGGTTCTATGGTGGGATGTCGCATCATGCATGGCGGTAGTCGTTAGGACCATAGGCCCTCGCATCCCTACACATTGCCGGAACGGAGCATGCAGGGTTTCCACCGACCAGGCAGGCATTGCTTGCCCCAAGCGCGAAGCGCTGTGATGCGTTTAGCAAATCGCGTGAAGGGTGAGCTGCATCCCAGGAATCGCTTGTAATGCGTGCTGCGGCGTGTTGTGCTTTCTTGTCGCTGATGACAGCTTCGAAGGGCTAGCGGTTCGATCGGGGGGTGGTTGAAAAGGGTGGAGTGCGCTGTGCGCATGAGGCGGATCTCTTCTTGAGTTTGTCACCGCAGTTGGAGGTGTTTTGAAGGGGTTTGATATGGAACGTTGGACGTGTTGTTGGAGGTTTAGGGAAAAATGGGACATGTTATGTTGTTGGGAAGGGGGGGGGTGGATGGGGTGCTGCTGTCATTTGTTGGTGTTCTCGGCGTGCGAGCTTTGTGGAGGTAGTAGTAGTAGTGAGAGTAGTAGCGGTTGTGGGAGTAGTGGTGGGGTACGAAGTGGAATTATGTTGACGCATAATTTGAAGGGAGTGGGGTTTTGAGGATTTGAGAACAAGATACGAAACAAAGGGAATCGGTGGAGTGGTGGCAAAGACAACAGTGGCGAAGAACCAGATTTGTTTTTCGCGGAGTCGGAGAGGCCACGCTAGACACGCACACGCGAGGTTGTCAGCTTGGTGCCAGAGTATGTTCGCTGTAGTGACTCTTTGTGATCTACGAGATTGGTAGCTTGTTGTTTAGGGTGAAATGGTTTATTTTCGTACTGCTAGGGTGTTTGCGCACGGGGTAGATCAATATTGTGATACTACTCCGGAGCATGTTTTTGTCTTGGGAGGGGATGCAAGATGCAGGCCAGTGGTTGCGGTTCTGGTTTTGGTTCGTCTTTATTGCTGCAGAGAGAGAGCGAAATCAGGATGAAGAGTGTGAAAATGCGTGCCAAGCTCTTGGAGAGTGTCGGGTGTGATTTGCCGCAGCTAGCTGATGGTCCACCCCGCTGTACTTGTTGTTGTTCCCGCGGCCGATCGCTGCATTGGCTCTTTGTAGTACTGCTATAATCTTGACGAACTAGCTAGTCCCAAGACGGGCAGAGAGGGAGGGGGGGTGGGAGGGCACGAAATGCCTTTCTTTTTAGTTGCGCTAGTAGTGTGTCACCAAACACCCGAGTGCGTTTAGACTGGGACTAAAACTGCAGGAAGGAATGCTTGAGGGTATATGTGACACGAGGTCCCAATCTCTCGGCTATATTATGTTCTGATGGTGGTCTTGTTTTTTGTTCTTGTTGACTGCTCGAGCTAAAGCTCTCAAAAATGCCCCTTGCAGATATTTTTCGATATGATAGATGTGAAGTACTACAATAGCTGTGACGACGCGGGTTGCTTTTTTTGTTTTTTGCTTCCCTGGTTTTTTCTTGATTATGAGTCTTGTTTTTTTTTTCAGTTTTTTTTTGTTTTTCCTTCATTTTTTATGTCGGAGGCGTGTGCTATGCGCGGAGTGTTTCGCTCTATTACATATGATACTTGGTGTGGTTCGCGCCTTCGGCCGCCCTCCCCCCTCCCGCCCCCCCCCGCTAACCCCCCTCCCCACTCATCTTGCGCGTTGTTTTCCTTCGCTCTGAATGAATGCATGCATGAGCAGCTCTTTGCAGTAGTTATGAGCTATTATACGTAGATTACGGGTATTCGTATTGTTGTGGTAGTAGTGGGGTAGTGGGGTGTTGAACCATAAACGGGATTTCTGGTGAAGTACATAATATTGATACATGCTTTACTTAGTAGTTCTAGGCAAATATATGTCTGACGACCGTGTGACGGACGGAATTTTTCGAAAAAACAAAGCCGTGACAGACTTTTGCGAAAACCGTACCAGGTAGGTGTCTGTCGGCTACGTCGGCGGCGCACCCGTGTGCCCGGTGGTCGTTTTTTCGTGACTGACCGTCGTTAGACATCTTTCGTTGTAGTTTTTTTGGGCGGTGCGGTTTCTACAGCAGCAGCGGTGTTGTGCTCGTTGTGTTGCGGGCCTCGTGATATCCTGTCGGCGTGTAAGGGGGGGGGTTGACGACCGCCTCAACCGCGGTGCTTGGCAATTACAGCGTGCCTGTTTTATGATCGGTCGGGGTATTATGGTACTGCTTTTGAAACTATGTGCTGAATCAGCGATCATGTTATTGCGGCACTGCTTGTGAAAGCAATTGCGAAATAAGCGATCCAGTTGTTATGGCACTGCGCTTTTGAAAGTCACTGCAGAAGAAAAGGACTCGGCGGCGCAGGCGTTGGCGTGGGAATGGGTGTGTTTGTGGGTGAACGAGTAAAGTGAACGAGTACAAAAACAAACCTTAAAAAACGGTACGACACGTGTGGTGCGTGTTCTTCACAGACAGAGCAGTAGTTGTTCCTCTATAGGGCCGGTGTGTGCCAGCCGGATACGCCGGCACTAGAACGGCAAGCGGCACTTTGAACACTGACGTTACCCGTTGTTCCCGTATGTGCCAAGCGATGCCACAACAGGCACTATGTCGGGTAACCGGCACTACTCAACCGGCTCTATAGAGGGAGCTGCACTGCAAAGCGTTCTTTCTACCCACCGACATCCGTACGTGCACGATGTGGGAAAATGAACTTGCGTCATCTTTACACGCGAAGAAAGGAAATATGCGGGCAATTTCTTCACCTCGCCTACTGTCTCATATTCCAATCGGTACACAAAAGTGCACGCGCGCCTCACCTTCGCCGCCGGCACCGTGTCCTTACGGCATGCAACAGGACACTTCGCCATGTAACTTATCAAGAAACAGGGTAAAAAAATCTAAATTAAGGCCAGGCTGAGACTTCCAGGAAAGCAAGACTCGGGATCCAGTATTTTATACTGCAGTTAGTGTAGAACGCACGCTTTCGTACGTCAAAGTGTTCAGATAATTATTGGTGTGTTATTTGGTTATGCATGATAGGTAATGAGACACATTACCTGGTATCATCTCATGTTAAGTTCTGATTCATGAAACCTACTTACCAAAAACGGGCGATCGATGTGCGGTACGCAGCTTGCAAAGATGAGTATCGACCCTAAATACGTCGAACTCACATCTGACGTCAATAGAATTATTCGATGCTTCTTCGGAAGTGTAAGGGGGGGAGGACTCGGCCCTTGCGGCTGGAAGGGGCAGGGCCAGGAGAACAGGGAGGTACATCTAGTGTATTCGTAGTTTTTGGTTGTCGGAAACATCGTTTCACGCTATCATCTGGATGTGTGTTCTTTCATGTTTACGGTTTTTGACACTCACGCTACATTTTCAGATGGCAAATAAAATAATAATGTTTTACCTAGCTCAAAATTCCCCACCTAAAGCATAAATACCAACACTTGCCATTATAGTGGACAAAAAATAGGACACCTCCCAATAAAAACTCACCCATTTAGTATATTACGAGTACCAACAACGCAGCTTGCAAAGATGAGTATTGACCTGAAATTCGTCGAACTCACGGCTGAAGTCCTTGAAAATTAGTTAAAGAATAGTAATAGAATAATTTTATAAAAAAATAAGAAATCCACCTTAAGCAAGCATTCCTGTTTCTTATCAGGTTCCCTGTGTGTGGTCCATCTCGACGCCATGCATGTACAGACTAACTATGCTGTTTCCCAGTAGTTACCGTGTAACAAGAAAATAAATGCAACGCTCTCCCTGGGAAAAATTCACACGTCGGGCAGATCACCGATCGCCACTTGCTTGATCTAGGTTTTTTTTTTTTCTCCGTAGAATGTATGGGCTTTAGGTGAAAGATATGGGACAACGTCAGTTCTCTTTGATGAACTGCGTAATGTGTCATGTCATATAATAATAGTGTCGTGGCTCTCTTGGTTAGATATTTCCCAGATATATAGTCGATGCTTTCGTGGTGAAAATATCGCACCGCGGATCATCAGTACGCGTGTTTCCACAGCGCACGACATCTATCTGGTATAGCAATTGTCGTGTGATGTTTTAAGCAAGGAACGAAGAGCGGAAAATGCCTGAGATACCATGAGCCACGGAGATAGGGTAACCTGCCGAGCACTGACACTCTGCGTCCCCACGGGACACCCTCACACAATCAACCATCTGACCCGATTAAAGGGTTAATGGGAAACGGCATCCAATCCCTCAAGTTTGTATGAACCAAATTATTGTACACACTTCTACTATATACCTAAATTGGTGTACGTAATATTTTCCGTGTTTGGAAACTTGTTGGCCTGGTCGACTGTTGTTGTGTGAAGAGTCGTTCAACGGTAGGTAGCCGCCTCAACTCTTCTTTCACGAAATCGCTGGTTTTGAAGCCACCTCGCGGCCGAATCTCGTGCAAAAAAAAATGCCCCTTGCCACCCCTACGTCATCGTTTTGATACTTTTTTGCGAACAAGAAAATAAATGTAAAAGATATATATTTTCCATAGCATGCTTCCTTGGTCGAGCAGGCCATGAAACGTCCGCTTAAGAAAATCGCTGATTTAGGGGGGGGGGAGGGGTATCGTAGAATCGGTCTAAAGTTGAATCTTCTGTTTCGGAATATTCTTGGAAAGGAAGCTTTCAATACATCCAACTATTCGACGACCTTTTTGTTTTTTGACCGCGACAAAAAAAAAACTAAACAAACTTATGGACTTATTAGACCTGCAAACAGCATTGAAAACCAGGGCATTGAGGGATTTGGAACTAACTTCGTGACGACTGAACCCAGCAACTGAAGTCACTACTAGGAAAATATCGCGCGTTGAAGATGATCGTCACTTCTGCTGCCATAAACAGCAGCAGCAACAACACCTGTGCGGTTCTCTTGCAGCTAGCCGTAAGGGCAGCACTAATACGTGCTTGCTGTTATCGCGCATGCCCTCAATACGCACGTCTGGGTGTTGTAAAGAGCTGCGGTGCCAACGGTTCGTGCATTTCCTCTTTACGTATCAATCTCTCATCCTAAACAAGATCATACCGTGCGCTGAAGAGATAAGCCTCGGTAATTCATCAAGCACGCGAGAACACCAGAACACAACGAGCAGCACATTTCCCAGAGGAAAAAGTAGGATGGGGATTTAGATCGATGCTGAGGCCACCTCAGGCAATTCTGTATAATGAAACAGATCCTGCGCAACATCTCGTCTTAACGGCAGATATGGGACCCACTATAAACAAGTGAAAGTCATCCCACGATAGGGGTGCAGCGAAAGTTTCTGAGCTCCTAGCAAGGGGAGCTCAATATCTCACCTGAAACATAGCTTCGAAGGTAGAGTCTTACTACGGTAGCCCCCCCAACTTTTCTTTAACGAAATAGGCGGTTTTGAAACCAGCTCCCGGCCGTACCTCTTGACTGTCCTGTGACCCGACGGACCTGATTATGCGAGATGATGTGAGGACAACAACAATTATGTCGACCCTGGCAACATCCGGGGGAGCCATATTCGTACCTTCAAAGAGTAATACATGTATAAACACGAGCGGCCGGTGTATCACACAGCTTGAGTGCCAGCATCGACCACTAACTCGATCGAACTCACGGCGGACAACGCATCCCCGTGGTCCACGTTACGTGGTGGGGTAAACACTAAACACAGCACGCACGCAGCAACGAAATTGTGGTGGTCGTGAAACAGCAGTAACAGCACCATTTTGATTCATTATCCCAGGAGAAGCTGAATCCTTGGTCGATGCTTAGCAGGCCTAATAAAAAACGAAAGAGCCATGTCCCCATGATCCACATAATAATCATCATAAAAATCATGCGGCGGGATAAACACAGCAAGCAGCACTCGAGCAGCGACCAAATAATGTTGTCCGTGACACAAGTAGTACCATTTGTATTTATTTTCCGAGCAGTTTAAAGAAAAACTCAGCCTGTATACACTGGCGAAATATATGTTAGAAAACACGTCCCAATCATGACCAGCATCATCAGGTGGCGGGACAAACACTGAACACACGAAGCAGAACCGAAACCAACACGAAAAAAAACGCGTTAACGAAGACAACGCGGCGAAAAAGAACGGCTTCTACATCCAATTACCGATCTTATCACCCATGGCACCAACACAGTACACATGTCTGTCTATGCTATGTTGCACACAGCGAACTGGCTCCTTCAACAACAGCAAAACAACAAAGACAAAAAAAAAACAACAGCAAAAAAACGAGAAAGTGTGAAAACCAGGTCTGAAAAAACAACAAAAAAGGCACAGGAAACAACAAACTGCAATAAGTACCAGGGACCATTCTCGACTGAAGTATAAGAACGGTTGGGGACCCAACAAAAAAATCAGTCCTTACACATTTCCATCCAGAACGCTACGTACGCTACCGATATGTAGGGTTATTTACTGCTTGCTGCAATTGGGCGTGATCAAACGCTTCAAACCTCGGACAGACCACGACCTAGCAGGTCCTATAGCTGCCGCTATAAGATGCTGTGCAGAATCTGTAGAAGTGGATACAGATCCAACCCCGGGAGCACGTGCTAGATCGCGCAAATCATACGGCTTCCACCCGGCAAAATGAGCTGAAAGACCATACAGATCTTCCTGAAATATCTAGATCATCTAGTAGTGGGGATCGATCATCTGTCTGACCTGTGAATGGTTTCAAGACACGGGGTGTCTTGTTATCTGGAATGCTCACGCCCCCCAATTTATTCGAAGCTGTCATCTGACATGCAAGAAAGCAGGCACAAGATGCCGAAGTCCGCCTCACAAGAGGAGGTTCCTACTAGGATGCCGCTCACCCTCCATGCGACTCGCCGAACACTCCACTGTGCTTCGCGCTTGGTGCACGCCATGTCTTCCTGGTCGGTGACAACCCGACGTGCTCCGTCCCGTCAGTGTGGGGATACGAGGGTCTATGATCTCAAGACTACGACTATGCATGAAATGAGTACACCCCCCCAGGCAAGCTGGATAACATCCCTACGAATAGATAAATCCAATTAATCATATTTATGAGTTCACAAGGACCCCCCCCAGCACCCCGTGTACACTAACCCTACGAATAGGCATATAATTTCAATTCATCGTAGGTATGCGCTAACAGGACCGCCCCCAAACATCTAACAGGTATTCATTTTCTCCCGCATATGTGCGTACTACTCTGAGTCCAAATATAAACCGCTTTGGTATCATTTGGGCAGGTATTCATTTATTTTCCTACATGTATGCGTACTACTAATAGATCTGAGTTAAAATATAAGCCACTTCCGTACACTTTGAGCTCTTCCAGAAACCCATAGCGGTATGTCATCATCTAGCATTTTGCATGCACAAACAATAGCCCTACACCACGCACAACCAGTATTGTACGGGTCCCCTATTAGAAACCTCCTCCACCCCGACGCGGTCCGTCTCCTCCAGAAAAGCAAAACGACCAAAATTAACACACAAAACAAACCAAAACACGACGAAACCAAGAGAATAAAAACATGCTCTTTGACAATACTTCTAACGCGGGTCGGGCGCCTATTGCCTAACCAACCAATCGCCGGCACCGTCGATTTTGATTGGCTACTAATTTCTCCGCCCCCCTCCGGTCGCATCATCATCGCTCGATTTTAGGTTAAACTACACCCCATTTATAATCCTTCCCACGTTTTATTCTTGCGGTCAATCACTTGGAACTCGCTCGGGAGTGTTTTTAACCTCGAAAAGGGCCAGTCTAAGCTTGCTAATATCAGAAAAAGCCTTCAACTACAGCAAAATATATCCCATACTAATAACAAATGTGCAGCACTCAAGGGGTTACAAGAGCAGAGTTCGGACGCCGTCACTGCTGTTAGGACGAAACGGATGTCACGTTACCCGGGGTTACCAGAAAACGCCCCCCCCCTTACGCCATTGCTGTCTCTGGAGTGGCCACACCAGAAAACAAAGTAACTCGTTGGCGCTGTCATCCATAAGCAAGAAAGTAGGCACAACGTGTCGAAGTCCGTATTAAGAGCGGTTCTTGGAAGGATGTTGTCACCCTTCATGCGACTCGCCGAACACCTCACGGCGCTTCGCGCTTGGTGCAAACATGGTCTGCCTGGTTGGTGAAAACCCGACGTCCTCCGTACCGGCATAGTAGGGATGCGAGGGTCTATGGTCATACGATTACGGCCATGCACAAACCGAGCCCCCCCCCCCCCCTCTATGCCTCAAAACGGAGATCTTGACGTGTGCCGAGCTCTCTAAAAAATCACCGGAAAATATTCCCACGGAACCTTGCAGCAGCTTCCACGTACTTCCTTCCACGGCAGCTTCCATGCCCTCATAAAAGCGTCAATGAACACTTACGTGAGCTTTCATGTACCTCCGCTTCCACTCAACGAATCCTTTTACCCGTAGCGGGCGAGCTCTACAACGAACGATACTTACCCCAAAACGAACAAAAACCCGGGCTAAAAAAGATTAACAATACGACGTAGGCCATCCAAATTGCGACTCATACATACAGCCAGCAGCCGTGCCAGTTCCCAACTTGAAACAGGAAAATTCGACGCGACGCGAACAACCAACTACCCAGGTACCGCAACCACCGTGCAGCACGCATGACAAACGCATCCCCAAGGATGAATTTCCAAGCCCATTCTCTCAAAAACAAGGGAAGTGCGCACAACAAAAACGGTGGCGTTGGGAAGATCCCGTCGTCGAAATTCGACCCATACATATGCGTTTGCGACGTACCACTCTTGGCTGGGCAGGAGTTAGGTAGGAAAACAATACTGCTGTTAGTATTGAAACCGTCGAGCGTTACAACCCAAGGCCAACCCAAAACCAGACCCACGAAAAAACAGCCAAAAACATGGTAAAAAAAAAACCGTTTTCCCACCATACTTTCTTGTTTCTCAAACCTATCTTCTTCGTGGGTTGGTGGGTCTTGGGTGCACGACATTCGGCGGTTTCTACACTAATTTTTACGTGGTTTCCAACCCAACAGAGGTTGGAAATTGCACAGCCTATGTATAGGCGCATCGTTCGATGCTTGCTTTCTCCCAGTTATCGAGCAAATCCGCTTGGAGGAAAATCGCCAAGGGGTATCTGTTATCTTACGTGAGAGTCGCTACTACTGCTGATCCTTCATATGATATACCAGGTACCGGGTATATAGCAGGTGATGCCGCGCGACGATGCATCCGTACTTGATCCTACTTACCCCGAACAAAAATCGCGGTTCGGGTAACCAATACCTCTCATGCGAGAAGCAAGCAAACAAGAGCAATCCTTGTGTGTAAGACTGCCAAAAAAAAAAATCGAAACCCCAAGTGCTTTTGTCCTTAAAACTGCACAAATATCCTAGACTACTTTCAACTGATTTTTCCCCAAAAAACTTGGGTGCAGCCTCAAAAGCGTTAAGGTTGCCCTCTATCGACTCCCGTTGAAGAAAAAAAAAACGAGCACCAACGTTGCGCCTCGATAGCAAGAAACCGGTCCGTTTGCCACATCCCCCTTTCACTGTAATCAGCGCCACCATCGAGTCCTCTACAAACGCGCTTCGGGATATCATACCGGCGCCTTGCACCCCAACAACAAAAGAATATTAACGCTGCCCTCTATCGACTCCAGCTACAAACCCTCCTCGGCACAAACGGTGCCTCTCCCGCGGGAAACCGATCCATATTCCCACATCATCCCTTCCCTGTTAGTAATAGCACCACAATCGAATCCTCTCTACAAACGCGCTTCGGGATATCATACCGGCGCCCTCCCCCCAAGACCAAAAGAGCAGTAAGGCTGCCCTCTATCGACTCCAGTTACAGAAAACAAAAAACAGCAAAAAAGATGCGCCTCGCTAGCAAGAAACCGGTCCGCTTGCCACGTCCCCAACCCCAAGTCCGTTCGCCACATTCCCCTTTCACGGTAAACAGCACCACAATCGAATCGTCTACAAACGAGCTTCGGGACATCATGCCAGCCCCCTCCACCCCAATAATAAAATAATAACACTAAGGTTGCCCTCTATTGACTCCTGTTACCAAAATCAGCAAAAACGGCGCCACTCCCGCGGGAAAGCGGTCCGTTTTCCACACCCTCCCTTCGCTGTAATCAGCACCACAGCCGAGTCCTCTACAAACGTGCCTCGGGATATCATACCGGCGTCCTCCCCCAACAATAAAATAAAAACGCCAAGGCCGCCCAGCAACAATAGTGACTCTCGCTCGGGAAAGACCGGTCCGTTTCCCACATCACCCCTCCCCTGTTAGCAATAGAACCAACATCGAATCCTCCACACAATCCGTGTGTTTGATTTTTACATGACGCTGCGTCGATCCAAAAAAGAGCCTCCACCAAACCGACTCAAGACGGGTGGAAACCTATAAATTGGGCGAGGACTGGAAAAAACGGGGGGGGGGGTTACCGTCTAACCCATATCAGCCGGTGGGTGGAAACCTCCACCTCGCTCAACCCGCAGGCAACGCCATCTACCACATGACGCATGCTGCGTAACGAACGCGCGGGAATCCGCGCGCGGACAATCGACTACAATAGCTTAAACTACAAACTCGTTTGGGCTGGTCGGTGTTACTTGCATTACTTGTGCCGTGGCTATTTACTTTTTTCTTGTGCTTTCAAGAGTTTTGTTCACCCATTTTCAACTTATAACGCGCCCGGGATTTTTCAAACCACAGTCCAAAGGGATACCTTGTGCCACTTACGCTTGGGTAAGCACCGCGTGTATTTCGGCAACACCCTTTTCGAAAAACGCCGTAAAACCCAACTATGCACCTCGCCTTTTTGGGCCAGGCCTGGATTCTTCTTATGTGGGGCAGCGTGTGACCTACACAAACTCCAACATTAAAAAGATTTCTTACGTTTCGCGCAAAAAAATCGACCCAAAAAATCATCAATTCTCAATTTCTAGACTCCGAATTTCTCAAAGTGCTAGAGTAGTGGCCCCTCCGTCGTGCCTGTTTAGTGCCGGTCGACCGCTATAGTGCCTGTGAAATCGGTTGGCACCGATGAAAACAACCAGTAGTGGCCGTATGCGGAGTAGTGCCGGTTGCTATAGTGCCGTTATTTCCCTCTATGATGCACATATCGGCACTATAGAGGGGCCGCAAACTGTATCGCGGATTTGTAACACGACCAAGGGGGAGGCGTGCCAGGGATTCCTCACGGATTCTAGTTCTACAACAAGACTTTCTGACACTAATTGAAAGTATTTTCCCCAAACACGTTGGCGCAAGCTCGAGAGTAAGGTGGCATGAACAATCCATAACGGGTGTCAAGGGATGGCGCCCTGTGGCCTCAGATAAGCGCTACAACAGATCACCCACGCCCGAGGCACGTTAAGTACGGGACGCTAGTACACCATCGCCAAAGTAGTTCTCCAATTGCGGCGTCGTCTAAACCCCTTCCGCAGCCCACAGCAATCATCTCTTTCCGCAAACCACCTGCTGGCACCGACTTTCCGCAGAGCAACAATAACCTCTTGCCGAACAACCGCGTTCACAGGGGGGGATAGAGCGCGTCGAAGTCCTGCCACCTCGTGCAACACGCCGCGTTCACACCCTCGGCGGCGGCAGAGACGCGCCCGCAAAGTTAGGGTTGGCGGCAAGTTCTCCCTCGGTGGCCTGCCTGTCGTCCGATTCCAGCGACAGTTGCTGCTGTTGTACTGTCGTATTGTTGATGCGGGTGCTGGTGCTGCTCTTGTTGCTGCTCTTGTTGATGGTTGGTACTGCGGTGCTGTTGTTGGTGCTGCTGTTAGTGCTGTTCTTGTTGGTGCTGTCGGTAGTTTTGCAGCTATCGGTGCTGCTGCTGGTACCGCACTTACAGCCCCGGCGGCGGCAGAGACACGCCCCCAAAGGTAGGGCTGGCAGAACCTTCTGCGCCTGCGTCCTGCGGGTCCGATTCCACCTGCAGTTGCTGCGGTTGCTGCTGTTGCTGCTCCTGCTGTTGGTACTGTTGCTGTTGTTCCCGCTGTTGCAGTTGTTGCCGCTGTTGCTGTTGTTGTTGCTGCTGCTGCTGGCCAGGAGAAGCCGTCGGCCCAGGAGTACGCGGGGCCGAACCGCCCCCGCCCCGTTGGTGCGGAGTTCCCAGGGGAGCAGCCCTCGCCCCTTTCCCCCTCCTACCGCTACCCGCGACATTGATAGCCGCGGCAACGCTAACCGGAGAGGTAGTATCAGACCCGGGAGACCCCTCGAGCTTCGCGAAGCTAGGAGGGGCGATAAACGAATCCGAGAGCTCATCATCTTCCTCCTCTTCATCCCCCTCCGTCCCCTCCCCCCCGTCATCATCACTCTCCGTCCCCCGCCCCGAGTCCATTCTCCGTGGCGTGGGGAGGGAGGTGCTTCCCAAGCTAGCATCGCGTACTTCTATGCTGTTCCTTCTGCTCGTGACGGGAGATGGCGTTAAGTTGTCGTTGCCACCGATGCTGCCGCTTTCGGATGTTCTGCTGGTGCTGCTCAAAGGGCTTCGTCCTGGAACGGTAACCTGTTCGAACTAATCGTGCCGCACGTGAAAGGGAGGGCAGGCGTTAGCCATCATTATCGTCGAGTGATCGTTGTGTATGGGAGGGGGGGGGGGGGGGGGGGGGGCTCATTTGCTGCTTGACTTATTCATTTGACCATTGATCGCGCATCCCTTTCGAGATGGAGCATGGGGGGCGGGGGTGTAGTTAGTTTGTGCATGGCCGTAGTCGTGTGACCATAGACCCCCGCATCCCTACTATGCCGGGACGGAGCACGTCGGGTTTTCACCAACTAGGTAGACCATGCTTGCACCAAGCGCGAAGCGCCGTGAGGTAGTCGGCGAGTCGCGTGGAGGGTGAACTGCATCCTTCCAAGAATCGCTCATAAGACGGACTTCGGCACTTTGTGCCAACTTTCTTGCTTATGGATGACAGCGCCAACGATTTACTTTATTTTCTGGCGTGGCCACTCCAGAGACAGCAACGGGTAATACTATGTAACTGCCTCGTGGGTGCCTTACCATCTTCACACAAGGTGATGCAATCATTCCCCTTGTGCGGAGTTAGGGTTCTCCACCCCACACAATTTGATCCAACTCGATAAGCATCATGGTAACCGCAAAAAAAAAACAAAAAACGATATCCTGGTTGTCTAGCTCACGCAGTGATTGACACGTCTTACAGCGTCGTTGCCAACCAACGCCAACCCCAATATACATATAATGTTTTACAGCGTCGGTGCCAACCGAGGCCAAGTACTATATCTATTTTTGAATATATATAGACTATATTTTAACGGGGGGGTGGGGGGGGGGGCGCTAGCCAATCCCGGTCGTTTGGCGTGTACGGACTATGGGATAGGCATAAATGCGGTACAACGTAAGCCGATGAATGAGGTTCACTGAGTTCAAGACAACATGGTATCACGCATCTTGCACAGATGAGTATCGACTACTCAGTCGCTACTCAACCGGTAGAACTCAGAGCCGACATGCTTGGAATAACAGTTGAAAAAAAAGACAGCGGTCTGGACACAGCAGGTTTAGCATATAATATGTTCGTACCTCGAGCATCATGCGTGCGGCGTCCATCCGTCCAAGCTTCCCCTGGTCTAGCAATCTATCATCGCACAAAAGAAGCGGCGGTGGCAGCGGGAAAGTGGAGGCGGTGTGGCCGACCAAACGAGCACAACAAAGTCAGTTATCCGGCGGCTAATGTTCCACGGTTTTCCCAAAGCCAACGTATCGCGCGGCTTGCAAAAACAAGTCACGTATTTGGAAAATATTTTATAAACGCGGAATCAACATCGAATTGAAGCATAGTCTATGCGTTGTGATGATATATTTGATAAACTATTTCAAATACGTCAGCCGTCAGTTCAACAATTTTACTAGGGTCTGCACTAATCTTTGCAAGCTGCGTGATACACCGGCTGGCGAAAATTTGCATTGTTGTGCCTCTCAAGCCCTGTTCACCGTTATTTACCACGTACATACATTATTGTCGAGTTTCAATTTCCCAAAATTCATAACTTCAAAATTCCAAAAAATCACATTTCAATCTAAATAAGAGTTTTTTCTTACCGGCAGCCTGAGGCCGTAAAAACAAAAAAGAACACGAGAACGACGGGAGCTGATGTTGGAACACGCCTACATCGTGTTCCTCGATTCCGAAAACACTAATGATGCCAGGTCGACGACTAACCCACCCCCGGTAATTTTATTAGCTAATCCCAAAACAAACAACTTTCGCATACATTACTTTTCTCATCTGAAGTCGTTGGGTTCTTGGTTTACTCTGTACCAGGTATGTAGATTGTGTGAGTGGTACATGCGCTACACATTGTCAGATGGCAAAAGGAATATGATAATAACTATCAGGGATGCTACGCCGCGGCGGGCTGACGCCCGCCTGCGGCTCCGCGCATGACCGCAAGACAGGTAGCAACAAAGCGGAGAGGAACCGTAGAAGCGACAAATTACTGCCAAGGGGTGCGGTGTGGTATTAAATCAGTTTAAAAGTGTTGCAAGTATGAGGTGGAGCGAGTGTGGAGGGGGTTTGTGCATACTGAAGGGAGTAAGCAATGGAAAGGTCGGGAGGACGAGAAATCCATGATTGTTGTATCATATGCCCGATACATATATGCTAGTACCGGCGGATAGTGTGGCAGGACTACTACAACAGCAGCAGTAGTAAACGCCACACAACCTCGTATACCTCGAACGTACTGCTGCTGTATCATCATTGTTAGCAGTGCGACCAATGTACCTGGACCTATCCTCTCTCTTCTCCCCTGTGTGCGACTCCTCTTGCGACTCCTATGTACGTATTGGCCACGAGACTCATGAATCACGCAGCTTGCAACGTCGAGCCTAGACCGCTCAACTGTTGGAACTCAGTATCGACCGCTCGACGGTTAGAACTCAGTATCGACCGCTCAACTGTTGGAACTCAGTATCGACCGCTCGACGGTTGGAACTCAGTATCGACCGCTCAACTGGTCGAACTCACAGATGACGTATTGCAAATCATTTTGCGAAAAGCGAGAACAGCAGAGAGGCAGCCCGGGCACGGTGCAAGCACGCCCGAGGCCTCCTTTGTCGCAGTCGGGGTCGGGGAGCAAGATCAGGGAGTTTCGGGCCGAGGCATGATGATTGTTGATTGATCCTCATCGCAAGCTAGCACGGCAAAAGCTCAAAAGTACGTCTAAGAAAGCTGAGGAGCTTTCTCCGAGCACCAGCTGCAATTTTGTACATGTTCTTCGAAGTATTGACATAAATGGGCCCATCAGCCCATCAGGCCCATAAAAATTCGTGACAAGTTTGACGCGATCGACCGATCACGCAGACATCAGCGACGCGGCGACGCGGTAAGTCCGCTCTGCCTGCGTTCGTGCTGTGCAGAAGCACCAGCTGGCGGTGACAGCGAGGGCAAGTGTCCCTCAGAGGGGTGCTTGGAGGAGTTCCTGGCATGTGGGCCATGTCCGTCGGGTCACTGATGCTGCGTCGTCGGTAGATCGCATCGAAGTTGTCAAGAGTTGTTTATCGGTCTGATGGGCTGATGGGCCCACTTTTCTCGTATGAGAAAATATGTCATGCTCAAGGCGAACGCCTCCCGCAGGAGAAAAACCGGGGACATAACATGGACAGCACGCGCCTGACATGCAGCGCACAATACACGCACCGTATGCATGGCATATGACGCGCAGCAAACTAAAACATGTGTACTGTAGTAACAATATCGGCAACCCGTCTGTGTACAGGGTAACCACATAGTTTCGGGTAGCCATGTGATGTGCGAATAGATATCGCACAACCAAAACATATGGAAATGTACGTACCCTAGCAGAAAAACCCGGTTTGCATCAAAATCTTACGTACGTAACAGGTAAGGCCTCTCACGGGGATAGGGGATGCGGAAACCCAAACCCCGTGGATGTTGCGGAAACGCGGGGATTTGCCTTATCCATGCCAACGACCAAACACGTCAAAACGGCTTTACCACGCGCGACACACTGCACGGATCGCGCCCAAACCTCGGGCACAGCGACCCCAAGGTCCAACTTGTTGTGCCAACCCCCTCCAACGTTTCGGATAACGGTGAGAGCGTGCGAGAACACCGCCCAAAGTAGCCGTATACTCGCGAGTACCCGGATATTTCCCTCCCGAAATTAGCGGGTACCCGTTTAAGGCGGGTACTAGTCGAGTAACACCTTAAGTGGAGGCACGAAGAGAAGTGTCCGAAAACAGCGGCAAAAATAGCAAAAATTAACTATACATAGTGAAAATATTATTAATATCCTCCCCTTGGCATATATGTATACAACTGCGTGTCTTTGGCCTCAGTATTCATGCGGGCGGCCGGGCGTGGCATGTGCTCACCTCCAGCGCACTCAAATCACAATGTCGACAACAACCTGTTCCGCTGTCCTCGCTGATAAAAATGAAAAAATGCATCACCCCCTCTGTCTACGACGTACTCGTTCCAAGATTTTGTTATATAATTTAATAAAAATATTTCAAGGACGTCAGCCGTGAGTTCGACGAATTTCGGGTCAATACTCATCTTTGTAAGCTGCGTTGTTGGTACTTGTAATATACTATGTGGGTGAGTTTCTTCTGTTGAAAAAAAAACAAACACACATATATATACAAGTATATACATATTTTATAAAAAACGATTCAAGGACGTCAGCCGTGAGTTCGACGAAATTCAGGTCAACATTCATTGTCACAAAATACGTCAGCCGCGAGTTCGATAAATCTCGGGTCGATACCCACATCTTCGTAAACTGCATGATACACCGACCGCTCGTTTCTACATATGTGTTATCCTTTGAATATACTTCTATGACTCCGACTGTGGATGCCAGGCCCTATCCCCTAGATCGTACCGCCTCGTTAACACTATAATCCTTCAAGGCCATCCTGGCTCGTCGAGGGCACTCTGAGGTGTTCCTTCGTTGCTGACCCTCGAGCGTGCGGTTACGCACATTACCCAACTCGGTTTGTGTCCACAACACCCATCTTAAAGGAAGAGATTAACCTGCTGCGAGACTACCGTCCCACACTATGGATGTTGTCAGGGTAAACATCAACAAAATGCTCTCACCAAAAATAAAAACAATGGCTGCTACTATGTGTAATGCATGCCAACTTGGTCATAAAAGACCGGCGGACACACGCTACGACATGAGGTAGCACCTTTCGGCTCACAGGAGTTTTGACTGACTGTGCTCCTTATCCTTACTTCGTCAGAGAACTTCATTCTTGCTTTGTAACGTTTTTGTGACATGGCTAGCTACAGTAGTCCATGGGATCGTCCATCGGGTACAGCATATACTATAGAACGTTTTCTTCTCTCCAAATCAATAATTCCCTGGGTGAGGCATTTGACGAGAGTTTATCAAGCCACCATGAGCAAAACACAATGGTTGGTTCACCTCCCCCGTAGCACGCGTTGTGGGGTTTCCTACATTATTGTGCTTTTCACAACCATGGATGAAACTAACCCTAACCCTAGCCCTAACCCTAACCCTAACCCTAACCCATAGGAAATATACCGGTCGTAGTACCCCGTAATGATGTCACTGGGGTGAAATGGTTGAAAAAACACAATCATGTGTATCGCTGGTGTGGCGGGTCTACCAGTAGCCTCTAACGGGGTTAATGCTATAGGGTAGCTCATGGGTATTGCAACTGTCGTCAGCGGGCGCAAGCTACTCGCAATCCGAATACTGCAGCACTAGTTGCCACGCGATCCCGGTTCGTGCCAACGCGCTCACGGCCTCGGGGTGGCACCAGGTCCCGACCCAACCCGAGCCCTAAGCCCTAACCTAGCCCAGGCATCAAAGGGGGGGGAATCAGGGGGTGGGGTGGGCTTATGGTTGGCCAATCAAAACGAGGGTATGGTCGATTCGCGTTGGTCCGGCAACAAGTTCCACACTCAAAACACAAGAAAGCATAAGTGAAAATTTTGAAAAAATAGATTGTGGCTTGCAATTCAGTGCGGCATTCCTAGGGTTGCACGGAGGTCTATCGTCGTCAATTGTGCACGATGGTGCACGGCATCGAACAAAAAACAATCTTCTTCAGGGATTGTAGGCCGGACGGCGCAGATCTCCGTCTTCTTCAAACTAGCTGGTGCCTATAACCGTAGCTGCACTTCTTAAGGGGTGAGGATCGTATCAGAACTGGGCCCGCGTTTTTGTCAGGAGCAATGAGTCGGGACAAGGGGGGGATATGTTCTTCAGCTCTTAAGGCGTTAGGCGAATAACGCCACTAGCACCGACGTCGTCGCGCTGCCAACCTGCTTCACACGATAAGTCCGTCTCACGCGATAAGCTCACCGTTTCACGATGTACTCATCCGCAGTGAGCGGCCTCTCTTCTGCTTCCGGTGTTCCTCCACCCCCGTCGGCACCGTGAGCTGCTCGGGCAATACTAACGCCCGTCCTTTCCCCAGGAAGGCTACCTCGCTCACCAAGACTACTCCTTCCTCTAGGACTAATGCCTCTGCCTCGAGGACTACGGCCCTGATATTGCAGGTGCTGCGCGCCGCGGCCAGCATCGCTCTCCGAGTCAAAGTCCGAAGAATCTTCTGCACGCTCATCCCCTTCGTCGACTGGAGGAAGCTGCCCCAGGTAATCGCTACCGGTCTCTGCATCCTGTCCCGCCCGGCCCCCCTCCTGCTCGTCCTCGTCCTCTTCCTCTTCCTCTTCCTCCCCCTCCCCGTCGTGCTCATACTCTTCCCGAGCCCCTCCGTGAGACGGCGCTAGGATGTCCGCGCCGTGCACCGCGACACCGCCAATCGTGTCCTTTCCTGCCTCCCCTCGCCAAATCCCGCCCGCGCTCCAAGACCGGATGGCGCGAGGAGCCGCGTGCAAGGTAGAGCTGCCGCCGCCACGGCCCACCCCAAACTTGACCGGCCCCTTGATATTCGGGCCCGTCTCACCGGAACCGACCGCTCGTCGTTCTTTGTTGCTCTGATCCCAATTAACACTGCCGCTGCCGCCGCCATCACCGCCGCCACCACCACCGCCGCCTTCCCGCCCCGGCGAGCTTGTCCAAATGACGTTTTTACCGCCGGGTTGGCCGTCATCAGAAACCCAACCCTCGTCATCGGACTGCACCTCCCCTCCCAATGTCACCGTCTCCTCCTCTTCTTCTTCAATATACGTTGGTATCGGTACTGGTTTCGGCTGAGGCGGTTTCGGGGATTCAACCACCGCTTCCGCCGTTCCCTTAACCCCTCCCCGCCCTCCCGCTCCCGAGCGCAAGTCGCGGTCACCCACGCCACCACCACCGAAACGCGGCGTAACAAGGCTGGGTCCCACCACAGCGTTCGCCGAAGAAGCAGGGGAGGAACCATTGCCTGCTGCACCAGCAGCTGCCGCCCCAGCCGTGCAAAACGGACAAGGGCCGTCCGAAGCGTTAGACACGTCTCGGCCACCTCCTGCACCACCACCACCAACAACAACGCCACCGCCAACACCGACAGCGGCAGGAGAACGGCGGTGCAGCGATTTATTGCTGCCGGCACTTCCGTGTTCGAGTCGCGCAAGCGACGGTGGAGGCGACGCCGACGGCGACTGCCGCCTAACCTCGCCCTCCTCCTCCTGCACCGGTGGGGGGGAAGGTGCTGGGATAAAAGGAGGGGGTGCGAGGACGTCTGCGAGGGCCCACATGGCGCGCCAGTAGATCATGACTCCCACAAGCATGAGAGGGATCAGCACCGCACGGGTTGAACGGGAAGGGTCGCTGAACGACGGGGTTGCCGGCCTGCGTGTTGGCGGGCACGGAGAAGAAACACCGAGAGGGAGGGGGGGGGGGGGACTAAGCCACGCTTCCACCCGACGTTTAGACTGGTTCGGTGTAAAAGGCTGATGGCACGAAGCACGCACGTACCGGGCACACCAGATGCTCATTTCACGATCTAGACCACTCGGGGCAGATAGTTGCCTGGCCGATACGATCTGCATGATCTATAGATCGATCATCGTAACAGGAATAAACATCGCGCCATGGTTTCCACAGTAAGGGGTGCCGAGTGACGGGGTTGTCGCACCCCGTCTGTTGCGGGCATGGGGAGTGAACTGAGGAGGTGCACCGAAACTTGCTGAGGCTCCTTCCTGACTTCAGCGGCAATGAATAGTATATATATATATATACATGAGAATACTGCCGGTGGCGAAAAATTGGAAGTGCCATCGTGTGCACAAGTCCAGGGCCTAGGTAAATGACGAAACATGGAACACAAGTCTTTTACAGATGGAACGTGATATAGTAACGAGGACCAAAACATGGCTGGTAGAAAACAGGGAAATACAAAAGTGTTTTGTGTATCACATGGGTTCTACGGCGGAGTACGCAGCGTGGAATATGTGGTTTGCAAGACGCCCCCCCCTCCCCCCTGTGACCCAACTCGACCCGCGAGATTGGAAAACCTTCTGACCGGACCCTACCGGACCCGTGAGATGTCGAACACCTCCCGATCCAACCCGACCCGACCCGACTCGGCCTGCGAGCTCTAGAAAACCTCCTGACAAGTGAAAAGCTGACCCGAACTAACCCGAGATAAACGGAAATTCCTGGCCCGTCCCAACTCGACCCAACTCGGCCCGATCCGGCCCGACCCGACCCGATCTGACCGAACCGGACCGGACCGGACCCGACCGGACCCGAAACAATCCGACCCGGCCCGACCAGCAATATTTTGAAACTTCCTGACCCCATCCATAGGTTGGATAGTGACCCGTGAAAAATCCTTGCGAATCGCAACCCTTAACTCACCCTACGGTGGCCAGAGTCAAGAGCGCGGAGTACGCAGCGTTGATTACCGTGGGCTGCAAGCCCCCCCCTGTCGTCGGCCGCTCGACCTCCTCCCCGTTGTGTTGGCGACCATCCCGCGACGTGCGCAGGAACAACGTCGCGCATGTGATTAGCGCCATCAGCACGCCCACGAACGCCTGCAGAGCGTGCACGGAACGACGACGGGAGAGAGAAAAATCGAAAGGTGGTCGTTGGGTGAAACGAAATTGGTCGTCGGTCAAAACAAAAAAAATTGGTCGTTGGTTGAAAACAAAATTGGTCTCTAGGGACGAACTTGGTGGTAACGGTGACCGCCGGCAGGGACAGCTCGCGCTGTCGCAACCACGGGAACTGAAGGATACGCCAACTAGCGCTGGATGGCCAGCACAACGGCGTTAAACTGACACACGACGTGTATGAAAAGACGTGGAACTGTGGCGAGCAGACGCTTTATTTGTCCCCATCCGCCGGAGGATGAAAAATAGAAAAAAGATTGTCGCTAGGTCAAAACCAAAAATGATCATTGGTATATATTTAGTAATTGAGAGGGGGGAAAAAATTCGCAGGAACAAGGCCGCTCGCATGTGATTGAGCGCCATCAGTACGCCCACGAACGCCTGCAGACCATGCATGGCAAGGCGGGAAGAAGAACAAAAAAAGCCGGTAGTCGAAAGGGTATATTTTTAACTTCTTCGGAATTTTGTTCGATGGTCGTTGGTACATTTATCAAGGACCACGGCCATTGGACGTTGCAATAATTCGCACGTCCGAGAGATCACCATTCCCCAACATGACCATCTACGTCTTTCGGGGAAGACCTTTACGGTCTAGCTCATGTAAGCCGATGGGAGCCGTGCGATCTGCATGATCAAAAGCAGATATTTCCAGGGTTTGGATCTGTACTCCACATATACAGACCCTGCACAAACCATCTCGTAACGGCAGCTACATCATCTTCTGAATATCAAGACTATCTAGATCGTCATCTGTCCGAGGTGTTGATCTAAATCATTATCTGTCCGAGGTGTTGATCTAGATAATGATCTGTCCGAGGTGTGGCATATTTAACAACCCCTGTTGGGACGTCTACAACTGGGAAACCGTTTGGGGGGACAAGATTATCTAGATCGTGATCTGTCCGAGGTGTTGATCTAAATCATGATCTGTCCGAGGTGTTATCTAGATCATGATCTGTCCGAGGTGTGGCATACTCAACAACCCCTGTTTGGGACATAACCCCTCTACAACTGGGAAACCGTTTTGGGGGGACAATTTACCGAGGGCTCTTCACGGGTCTGGGATCACTTCGTGCGGGTACAGTCGGATCGGGTCAGGGTGTGACCCGACCCCGGTCCGCGAGATTTGAACGCCTCCTGACCCGACGGGACCCAACCCGTGAGATTTCCAATACCCCTTGACCCAACCCTACTTGACCCGAGAGGTTTTGAAAACCTCCTGATCGTGACCCGCGAAAAACCTTGCAAAATTACTTGGAATTGGAGTACGGACATGAGATGGGGAAAACGTGGAACAAAACTGTTACCCTCGTAGCAGTACTGTCGCCGTACGAAGCGCGTTTTCAATTAGCGCTTGCCTTGTGTTTTCCCCCCCAACGATGGGCGTACCGACAATCACGCTCCGCGCGTATACTTTTCCCTAAAAAAAAATGACAGCATTGATGATTGATAGTGCAGCCCTATGGGCGGAAATGCAAAGACGGGTTGATCTTCACGCGACTACCTCAACGTTCCCTGTACCCCCGCCCATTGGGGTATGCCTTCCACATAATATGATACTACGACTCTGGTCGGAAATGCAGGGACCGCTTGATACACATATTAACAAGCAAATGGTTGACATATTCCCGTCCAGAGTGGTGTGCAGCAATGTTCGCCGTGCCCACAGAGGTGTATGAATGAAGCACACCCCGTCATTTTCCCTCATTATTTTTTTCCCTTTGGTGTTCCGAAGGGGGAAAGAAAACTGCAGACGGCGGCATGTGGCGATTTTCACCGTGCCTACGCCCTGGAACTTTTTTTTTTTTTTTCAACTTTTTTCATCCTCCGGCGGATGGGGGGAAAAAAAAATTTTAAGCCCACCACACTTCCACGTATTATCATACATGTCGTGTCAATTTAACCCAATTGTATTCGCAATCCAGCGCCATGATAGGTTATGTATCCTTCAGTTCCCGCGGTGGCGACAGCGCGAGCTATCCCTACCGGCGGTCACCGTTACTACTCCAGCACACCCCAACTCTCACCCAGATTGCGTCCGCAACCCTCGCTGCTCGTTCCTCCTCCTCTCTTTCCTCCTCCTCTAAGCGAAAAGGCGGCTCGCTATCGTCACTAGCCGCCGCGCGATCACCGTCACCGGCACCGGCATCCTTACCACCCTGCACCTTACGATCGCGTTCGCGTTCATGCCTCGCCGGCGCTACCACCTAAAGCGGCAAACAAAACAACAGAACGGAGGGGAGGGGGGGGGGGGGGGGCAGGGGACGCCCGAAACGCACAGTTCGTTCACTAGGCATGTGCACGCCGGCAGGATTTTACGACTAATGACAAAAATCGCCAAGCGGTCAAGCCGACCAGCTGACTTTAGTAGGCAAGCCGGTTGGCAAAGTTTGAGCTTTCATTTCATATGATGACTGACTGACTACAGACTAAAGGAATACACTCGTCTGCGCTGGTCGGCATTACTCGCCCGGTTGCATGCAAGGGCGGTGGCACATTTTTTTCGTTAGTTTTTGCAAGAGCCTTGTCCCCGTTTTTTCAACTTGCGATATCCTCGGGGTTTCCAGAAGCCAGCCACATCCAGAACAGGGGAAGCTTGTAGACTCAGCTATAAACTCGTCTGCATCGGTAGGTGTTACATACTTGACGGGTGGCTAATTGACAACATCCGTAGGACAAACGAGCGGCTGGTGTATCACGCAGCTTGCAAAGATGAGTATCGACCCTAAATTTATTGAACTCACACTTGACGTGTCCAATTTTTTTTGTTTATTTTAAAAAAATTACCTTCCATTTCCATTGATTTTCAATTGTTCCCACCCCCTCTTTTTTCTACTTGCAACACCCCGGTGATTTTACCCCCCGGAATTTCAAGCCAACCACATCTCCAAGGGGAATTTTTCGCAAACATAAAACAGTTTGCGGCTCAAGTCGTGCTCCTACACAGCTCGAGAAACACGGCCGAGGAGAGGGTGCGAAGGGGGGGGTAAGGGTGCGACGAAAACGCGCAGACCATTCACGCACAGAAATATGGAAGATGATCAGAGGGTTTCCTCAATCGCGGTTGATGACCAAGTGACACTAAGGAAGCAATAAATGTGTACCCCCCCCCCCCTCCTTTATCTCCTCTGGCGCCTGGCGTCATCATTTGCAAGGAAAAATCAGGACGGAGGGGGGAGGGGGGGGGGGGGGGGGTAAGAAACGCTCGAAACGCACAGACCGTTCACGCAACCAAAGACGGAAGGTGATTGGACCGTGGCAATCCATGTCAATGTCAACATTTACCGGATACAAAAGCCATCAAATCAGACACATTGCAGGAGAGAAACAGAACATACTGAACAAGCGAACACACAAACAGACAAACAAGACACCAAACACAATTAAAAATAAAAACGGACAAACGAACGAACACGCAGACAAACCAACAAACAAACCAACACACACAAAACACAAACAGACTAGACAAACAAGCACAACCAACAAAAAGCGTACCTGGAAAAAAAAAACACACACACACACACGCTCACACATACACAAACGCACACACGCGGGCACCACCACCGTCGCTGTCGCATTCGCAGCGCGTCAAACCTCACCTGCTGCGACTTAGGTGGTGTCCTGGAGTCTCTCCACAGCAACGCCGCGGCTAAGGGGCCCATGAGAGACAGCGTGCTCGCGATAAGCTTACCGATAACGCTCCGGGGAACCAAGCATCGGCACCCAACCTTCACCAAAAAAGAAGGAAGAATGGGGGATAGACAGGTATAGGTAAGTGGTCGCGAGTATAGGTAGGTGTCGGTGAGTATTGGTGAGTAGAGGTAGGTTAAGTTTTTTGTATTATTTTTTGTTTGCATGCTTCTGCTTTCCAGCTTCTGGACGAGCCGTGGTCACAGGTGTCGTTCCTTCTTCCCCCCGGTTCTTGCCTTCAATTATTATCGCGCATAGGGCTCAGCAATCCCACTGCTCGTCGATTTTCCATCGAGTGTTGCTAACTCACGCGCTCACACTTCCCGCAAGTCAATTTGTGCACAAGAAAAAATCCCTACGATTTTATACGAGTATGCACTCGGGGGGACTCGAACTCACGAAACCTATACCAGGCTCGAGGATAACCTGATACACCACCAGGGCGATCGGTAAGTAATGATGAGCAGAGGCAGGTAGAGGTAAGTAAATGGTGAGTATAGGTAGGTAATGGTAAGAGTATAGATACGTGTCGGTAAGAATCGGTGAGCATACGTTGGTATCGGTGCGTAAACGGTGGGTACAGGTAAAGGAATGGTGAGTATATTCAGGTACAGGGGACTAATGGGGGGTGAGTATAGGTGGGTATAGGTAGGAAGTATTGAGGAGTATAGGTACAAGTAGGTACAGCGAAGTACTGAGGAGCATAGGCAGGTGTGCTCGCTTTGTTACTTATCCTCTGCATTATATGGATGCAGGTTCAGCACAACCGACCCATGAGGGACAGCGCGCTCGCGATAAGTTTGCCGACCACGCTTCGGGGGACCAAGCATCGGCATCCGATCTTACACAAAAAAGTAAAATGGGACAAGGCCGAACAAATGAAACGGACGGCGGGAGGCTTCAGCATTCGTGGAGGACATCGCTAAGGACATCGCTAAGGGCATACTCAAGGACTCCACCAAGGACGTTACCAACTGGAAAAATAACCCACACTACATCCAAGTCGTCACCCCGAAATATGTCGCTAAGGCCATCACCAAAGCCCTCGCTAAGATCACCAAGAACGCCGCTAAATGCATCGCCAAATACACCGCCAAATGCGTCGCTTTAAAGGACATAGGCAAGATCATCGCTAAGGATATCGCTAGGTACGGACGCGTGCTGCGATAGAGGAGTATGCTATACCCCTTTTTGGCTGAAGTATTTTCTGATGACGGGGCTCCTCAAAATCGCCGGACATGGTTACACTTATTTTGCAAAACGAACTAAATGGTGTACCTCTAGGGTATGACATGATGAATTACTCCATTGGACTTTACCCAGTCTACTCAAAAACACACAGAAGTTTTACCTCAGAAGGCGAAGAGCTCCTCATGCCAAGAACCTTGTAGGGAAAACAATAGTGCACCTCGACCACACTATTAGTAGCAAGTGTCTACGAGGCCATCACCCTCCACACCGCCGAACACATGGCTAGGTTTTCCGCTGGGGTCATCACCAAAACAAGAACGCCGCCTAGGACATCTTCGACAATACTGCCAAAAGCGCACCTCCGCATTTTTTCCGCTCGCACAAGGAAAAACCTATCTGACACCCACCGTCGAAAAAGTAGCCGCGATAAAGTAAGCGGCGTCAAGCATCTCCCAGCCTTCAGCCAACCAGAGCGACAAACACGCCAGAAAGAGGTACACCACGAAGGCAATCGACGCCCGCTGTCTCCGAACAGAGGGAGGACGCGACGTGCTGAACAACCTGCCGAAGAGCGCCACGGGCGCGGTGTTGGGTGGATGACATGGGGCAGGGGGGGGGGGGCAAGAGAGGGGGGGGGCGGGAGGGCGTACTCATTTGTTGCCTGCCTTAGTAGCCGATTGACCATTGACCACGCATCCCTTTCGAAACGGAGCACCGTTCCTACCCCTAATAAAGAGAGAAAGCTCCAACGATTGGGCGCTCAGTACGTTTCTTCCACATATTCCATATATATATATATATATATATTGCTTCTCGTTCCAGCCGCTCGACGAATTCGCAAAGACCCGCCAGATGACAGACGTCCTTGAGCCGTGCTGTTCAGCGACACTGACCTTCGTGCGTTCAGCTTTTTTGGCAAAAAAGCTGAACGCACGAAGGCAAAAAAGCTGAACGCCAAAAAAGCTGAACGCACGAAGGCAAAAAAGCTGAACGCACGAAGGTCAGTGTCGCTGAACAGCACGGCTCAAGGACGTCTGTCATCTGGCGGTTCTTTGCGAATTCGTCGAGCGGCTGGAACGTGCAGTGCACGCTGAAAAACGACGATGGCAAGGCAACTCGGTGTATAAGCACGGCAACGAGGGAATTACGGGAACTGGTTCGACGATCAAGCACTTGCGCAGATCCAAGGACGGATCCCACCAGCAAGCTGCCACGGAAATCGACGCAGAGAGCAACAAATCAAGCGCTCGCACATGGGCTCTTATGCTGCCATGTGTCGTCTTAAATGTTTTACCTTGCAAGACGCGTGCGTGGCCTGCCTTTTCGAGTGAAAACGGGTGGATGTGACATACTAAATACATTCCTGAATAATACCTACGGCTTCATCCGACACGGGTTCGCGTAATAATCTATGCCGATACGAGTATTCGCACCTACTGGCCTGCCTTTTCGAGTGAAAACGGGTGGATGTGACATACTAAATACATTCCTGAATAATACCTACGGCTTCATCCGACACGGGTTCGCGTAATAATCTATGCCGATACGAGTATTCGCACCTACTGCATAGTATGAATGTTGTACAAGCTGTGATGACATGCGATGCGAGTATCGGTACGACAGAGGCTTTCAGGCAGGAATCGGCAAGTTGTGCATTAATTTCGCACCCGCGGGTCAGACCCGCGGGGCGCCGGCTCGACAATGGTCCTTCGGCAGGCACCCGCAACAAAAAAAAGGCATATTCGACGGCCAGGTCCGCGGATTTGACCCGCAGGTCAGCCAAAAAAAACCCGCGGGTCACGGTGGCTTTGACCCGCGAGTGACCCGTGCTTCGCGGGTCATGACCCGACCCAACCCGCAAGATTTTCAAGCCTCTTGACCCGACCCGACCGACCCGCGAGATTTCCAAATCTCTTAACCCGACCCGACACGACCCATCAGACTTTAAAACCTCTCGACCCGACCCGACCCGACCCGCGAGATTTCAGCACCTCTTGAGCCGACCCCCGACCGTAAGTGTGAGAATATAAAACATAACGACCCGGCCCGACCCGCGACATTTTAAAACCGCCCCGACCCAACCCGCGGGTCGAGTCACGACCCGTTGAAAGCGCCGGAAATAAGTCACCGTTTCGACAAGCAAAGACATACCCGCTTGGGAAACGCGTATTATGTGGAAACTCCGAAATAGTCTGCTGGTGATTTGCTCCGGCTGTCTACGACTGCTGTACAGCTGTTCCTCTACATGCGTAGCTCCACAGGAAGGTGCGATCACACCTACTGCTTTACATGTCATACGTAGCTACTGGTACGAGGTAGCAGTAGTTTTCTGCGCAGCCTGGGTAGCATATGCTTTAGACGCGTTCCAAATCTATCGAACCCTTGAGTGAACACTCGTGTTTTTGGCTCGTTCGGTCGGTTTTCGTGCGGCTAGGCCGAGCGAGCTGGTTAAAACCGAGATAGCGGCCGCTACGATATTTTCCGCCATCGCCGGGGTACGATGTTCTATGGTCTATAGGCGTGGGCGCGGCTATTGCCCCGGTCGCCTCTCGCTGAGGTTCACGTTTTAGAGCGTACCTAGCGATCTGGCCGCGCGGATCTTTGGGGCGGTGGGCTGTTCGCGTTCGCAAGCTAGGAAGCACTTCCTGGTGGGATCGAGGTACGGGCGTAGACCCAACCCCTAACCCTAACCCTAACCCTAACCCCAACCCCAACCCCAACAAAACGAGCCCAAAACGGGCCAGAAACGCGGCTGCGCCGCTTTTCGAATTTTCTTTGTGATTCCTATCCGCGGGCCACCACATAGCCCTCGGCCAACGAGAGAGCGAAAAAAATACCCTCCAAGATCCGCGCGGCCAGAAAGTTAGGTCTGCTGGCGTTTTATCGCCTCGACCGCGGTCGTCGACGCGGCCGAATATCGCGCCAGGCTGCCCCGCGCCAGGCTGCCCCGAGTGTGTTGTCCCACCGTGAACATGCCACGTCATGTTGGGCCAATCTTAACAAATTGGATTTAGATTTCAATCCCCATCCCCAACGCAAAGCCGAAAAGCAACGCCGGAAATGGCTCCTAAGCGCCCCCTAACAGAGTCGTGATGTAAATCACGATTAGGTAGTCGTGATCACTTAATTCTCTTCGATTTCCCCCTGAAAACCATTTCAAGACTTTCTACCTGGTATTTCTTTCGTTTCAAAAAATCAAGATTCATTTGCCCCGAAATCGGATTATTGTTGTTGTTGTTGTTGTTGTTGTTGTTGTTGTTCTCACATTAACTCGCATAATCAAGTCCGTGGTCACAGGACAGGCTCCAGTCACTCTGGAGCTGAGGAATACCCCAGGGAAAAACACACACAACCCAAGGTGGTACACGCATCGGATTGTATGATGATGTTGCGTGGCGAGATCACTCAAACCCAAATTACATGTCACATTTTTTGCAAATCGGAATGTTTTTTAATCGGTAAAACTGGCTCTTACTAGGCTACAGGCTATCGGGTACGCAGCACGCAGTACATTAGTACATTCTGGTGTAACTGACGCTTGTAGGCTACACCACACCACTCCGGCCGAAAATATAATAACCACTTATAGCTTAATATGAAAATAAAATTGTCCTTATATTTACGTCCATCGTGGTAGTCTCCATACCGCGATAGATCAAAGATGAAACCATAGAATTGCGCTTGTTGTTGTTGCTTCACATAACACATAACTCGCAAAATGAAGTGCGCAGTCACAGGACAGTTACTCTGTGAGTAGTGGAAGAATAACGCAATTATTGCTCGGCCCTGGACGCTGGACACAATACAGCAGTGGGGCCTGGTCACAGAGCACAGATGATCGCGTACTGATGATGTTTGCCGCGGTTTGCAGTTTGCAGTAACACTCAAGTACCAGAGTACAGCTCTATCTTTGTACTACTGCTGTACGAGCAGTACTTCGCATGCATAGGATGCAATGGTACGCAAAACGAAACAGAACTGCAGAAAACAGTAGAGGCCTAACCAGTAACTTACACATCCAGCGGTCATCAATTCATCAGTTCAGTTCCGGCACAGCCTTGGTCCGGCGTTAGTGCGGTACCCTTTAGGGCGGTGTCCCCGTATAGTGCGGAGTCACGATCTTGCTCGTCATATACATAACGAAACCATGACTACGGGGGCATTTAAGATACATCTCCAGGTTTCAGGCCTCGCATTTCGGGCAGGGGTTAGGGTTGAAGATGGCGACAGAGGCAGGGTTAGGGCTAGATGTCTCGAACACTGCTGTCCGAGGCAGCGACGGGATGAGAATCACGACTACGTGGGCGACAGACTACGGGGGCGTTCAGGAGCCATGCCCGGGTTACAGACCTTGCGTTTCGGGTTGGGACTATTACTAGGGATATTGATAGGGTTCGTTAGGGTTTAGGGCTAAGTGCCGGTGGCGAGGGCTTTGAGAGGCAGCGACGGCATTTGGCAGGTCTTATACTGTGCGATTTACACCTTCATAGACGACGAGAGGCGCTGTGCCGCCGAGCTTCGTTGTCGTTGCACGCTATTCTGTCAGAGCTGGCCGGTGCGGCAGAAACGAGAGAAAAACACAAAGCCTGAAACCCGGGGATAGCTTTTAAATGCCCCTGTTGTCGCCATAGTCGTGATTATAATACCGTGCTCGCCGAATGTAGACGTGGTATTAATAGCTGTTTGCCTACGTACGTACGGATAGATTCGTCGAAAATATAAAATTTCAGCAGGGGTTAGTTTAGGCCGTAGTTCGCTGCTTTCTTCCTTCCTCCTCCAACAGCAGTCTATCATCTAAACTGCTGCTACAATCTACACATCGTATTGGGGATGCTGCAGTGCTTTGCTGCTTGCTTGCTGGGCGCACGACTCATGAACGAACCCGATGGTTTGCCTCCATCAAGACTACAGGCACCGGATCACTACTGCCTCTCCACACGAGCGAGATACTACAGTATCCGTGGTGAGGACCAATGATAGGGACAGCTTACGCTATACCTACAATGGGACTCGAAGGGTGCGCCAGCTAGCGTTGGGCTGCGAAAGCAACTGAGTTAAATCGACACACGACGCGTATGAAAATACGCGGAAGTGTGGTGAGCTAAAGCTTTATTTTTCCCAATCCGCCGGAGGATAAAAAAAAAAAAAAAAAAAAATCCGTGGGCAGAATGATCATGGACCGAAAGCGCCCTTGACCCTTGACAAAATCCAGCGGAATACAAGTAGTCTACATGTTCAAAGAAAAGAGTAAAAACACGCGACATGAGTATCACGCAGCTTGTAAAGGTAGTGTCGACCGTTATTGATCGAACTCACAGCTGACGTTGAAACAAATGAACAAGAAAAAGAGAAATAAGAAAGCCAGACTGGGATTCATAGGAAAATGGAAAATAAATTCAGGCGTTATACTATATTCAGTGTAGAACACACATTCAGTGTAGAGCACACGTTTTCTTGAATTAGAAATCCTACCTGAGCCAGCATTGCTGTTTCTTATTAGGTGTCCCTGGTCCTTTACTGCTGGATTGCGGATACTCCCAAGGCAATATTCTCCGCCAACGCCCCCGTCCTTGTGCCCGCCCCAAATGGCCGAAAAAGTGGTGAATATAGTCTAATATAACAAAGATGTGTTATCCCCGGGGACTGGTTTTTGACGAAGTCCTCCCAACCCCCAACCTCTGTGGTATCCCCGGAGGCAACTTTATGATCACATTAATCGCTCTCCCCCGGGAGATAACACGACAAAAACGATGTCGCCCTCCCCGATGAAGGGTGTAAGCATCCCCAAGCGCTGTCCGTCCTTTTGCTGCCTACCAGGTACGCGCTTGCTCGTAGATGCTGTTGAGACCCGACATTGCTGGCTGTTGAGCGCGAGGTACGCGGCGACGGGGAAGCGAGCTGCACGCGAGTCTGTGGCGGATGTGTCGAGAACACTGATTCTAGGAAGAAACTCCCCTGGCGTTGAAAAAAATATGACGAAGTTTCCCTACCTGGTGCTTTGTTTTCCCCGAGAACAACGCTTTGACAATCGAACCAAACGCTTGCCGAGGGGGCGTTGGAAGAGGATATGACGGTGTTTCGTACATACTGCTGTGCAAATACCATACCGCTGTGCCAGGTACGAGGTGTTACATACTTTATACCAGGGCTTTTCACGGGTCTTGACCCGACCCGCGTCGGGTCAAGGGGGTTTCAAAATCTCGCGGGTCAGGTCGGGTCGGGTCCTAACATTTTAAAACCTCACCGGGTCGGGTTGGGTCGGGTCACGAGGTTTCAAAATCTCGCCGGTCGGGTCGGGCCGGGTCAATAGGCTTCCAAAATCTCGCGGGTCGGGTCGGGTCGGGTCAATAGGCTTGAAAAATCTCGCGGGTCGGGTCGGGTCGGGTCAAGAGGTTCCAAAATCTCGCGGGTCGGGTCGGGCCGGGTCAAGAGGTTTTTAAAATCTCGCGGGTCGGGTCCGTTCATGACCCGCGAGATACGGGTCACTCGCGGGTCAAGCCATCATGACCCGCGAGTTGTTTTCGGCTGACAAGCGGGTCAAACCCGCGGATCTGGCCCACGGATCCGCCTTTTTCAAACTTCACAGCTGAGGGCCATTGCCGTGCAGGCGCCCCGCGAGTCTGACCCGCGAATCCATCCGTAAAACATACAAAACATACCGCTTCTTGCCTCTCTCGTGCCGATGCTCCAATCATTTATTTGTCATCACAGCGTGTAGAACAATCACCAGGCAGTACCCCTAGCTACACGTACGTACCATGGCATACAGTAGTGTGACGTGAATCCCGTGCCGGCTGAAGCCGTAACAGTAGTGATACTGTCATACCAGTACGAAATGTGACCAATTGTAAAAAGGCAAGGGCAGGCAACGCTAGAAATAGTAGGCTAGGGGTATAATCGTGCAAGGACAACACAACCCCAAAGTCTTGAAGCTGAGATGGAGAGGTGAGACACAGCCTGAGTGTGACCCTAGTTCGGCAAACGGGCTCGTTTGGCGGGTGCGCCTTTCTCTATGGAGACCCACCGTCGAAGGAGTCAAAAATGTACAGGCGCAGGCAAATTCCGCACTACCCAGGTCACAGAGCAAAAAGGGCAGTCGATTCCTGGGTGGCTATCTCACCTTCTTGGCCAACCCTCATAGGGTTCAGCCGAAGAAGGCCGGCAAGTCCATAGTGTTGACTAAACCGGAGCGGCGAGGTTAACACAAAGTCTGCGTTCTGTAGACGGACGAAGACTGGTACACAAATCAAAGTGTATGGAGCTTGAGCTTTTTTACCCAGATCTCCAGGAGGATCTATTAATAGTAGTAGCTAGCTCGAGAATTATGATACCACCAGTACGAAATATGACCAAACGTAAAAAAGCAAGAGCTGCTTTTTTTTCAACAGTCGTCGTCGAAGCAACAGCAGCAGCAGCAGCACTCTGGTAGCAGCAAGCACCACAGCAGCAGACAACGCATCCTCGCGGATCGCAGCCCCCCTGCTTGACAGATCCACCGCCCCAGTTGTGGGCTTGCTGCCGGAGGCGGCCCAGCTAGGCTGCTTGCCGGGGCCGGAGACTGCATAGATACTATTAATAGCTCGCTCGTCGGGTCGCTCGTCGGGTCGATCCCGGTGGTCTAGCGCTACGAGCGTGGCTAATTGCCCATGCGTGTGGGTTGCGGTTTCTTTATCATTTTTCGCGCGCACACCACCAAATGCTGCTGCAAACAATACTTATACCGGTAGGAAAGAACCGCCATAGAACACGACATCCTGGGAAAAGTACGAGAGACCAAGGACCAACCAACCGACCGAGGTATACGGCATGCTTTGACCCGTGACTTTTCGACTTTGACTTTGACCCGTGAGAAATGTCACGGGTCAAGTCGACCTGACCCGCATGAAATCCGCATCTTGCGGGTCACCCGGATTATGGCGGGTCGGGTCGGGTCGGGTCAGGAGGATTTCAAAATCTCGCGGGTCGGGTCGGGTCGGGTCAGGAGGTTTTCAAAACCTCGCGGGTCGGGTCGGGTCGGGTCAGGAGGTTTTCAAAATCCCGCGGGTCGGGTCGGGTCGGGTCAAGACGTATCAAAATTCTCGCGGGTCGGATCGGGTCGGGTCAAGACGTCTCGAAATTCTAACGGGTCGGGTCGGGTCAGCTGACCCGACCCGACCCGACCCGCGAGATTTGACAGACCCGTGAAAAGCCCTGCTTTATACCATCAATAACCACCGCTTCTGCTGCTGCTGTACGAGATGCCTGCTGCTGCTGTTACAGCAGTGAGCAATTGTTGTTGTTGTTGTTGTTGTTGTTGTTGTTGTTGTTGTTCTAACATTAACTCGTATAATCAAGTGCGTGGTCACAGGATAAACACTCTGGAGCTGAGGAATATCCCAGGGAACAAACACAAACAAACCAAAGGTGGCATGATACAAGCACACGTATATTTTAAAAAATGTAGTCTGTATACCTGGTATCACAGCTGTAGCCACAGCTGGCGCAATTTCTCCGCCAGAAACGTATAAAAAGTGAAATCGGGAGTCAGCCTACGATGTCAGGTCCATACTATTAATAGGTGCATACGTCTCACTACTCGCGCCTGGAAAAACGGCTTGCCCCCCAAGGAAGACTACCACGTACAGTATATATTACACGTACTTGTAGGTATAGTACCTGTCACTACGCATAATACGGCAGTTCAAGCACGTGATACGTGCTGCTACCTCGTGAGGGAGAACCTATCTGTATCAACCGCAGTGTGTACTGGTACATCGGGTGTACTGGTTCATCGAAACGCATTGCAGTTTCGAGCTCATACTGATATTTTGGTATGATGGGTGGCATGTTTTTTGTTTTTTTTTTGTAGGTGGCATGTGGTAGGTATGTAGACTAGAGCTATCGAAAGCAAGTGCGCCGTTTACCGTTCTACTTTGGGCAGGGCAGGTCTTATACCAGGCACAAACGTACATAAGGTCACGGTGGGGATTGAGGTACTGCTGCAGTATTGGTACTGTACAACGAGTATTACTGATGCTATGATATCTTACACCGGTAGGCCGGTTGGCTTTATTTAGTAAGAGCAGTCGAAAAACGAAATGCCTCCTGGTACTTGGCGTTGCTTGCATACTGCAATCGAGAGTAACCCAATACAGCTCGTAACAGCAGGGCAACACTCGAAGTCAAACGGCAGCATAAAGACGCAACGGAACCCACACTAAAATCAGTATAAAACAAACCACCTGGTGCATGAATACCAGTAGTTTTTCGTTCTCATGTATGTGTGATCGAACAAGCGATCCCCCAAGCTTATTGATAGTCGTCTCGGCACTCCATTCCCATGTACAACACCAAGTAGCCATGGTCGTAGGGCATGGGGCATCTATCTCAGTCATCAACACAACTTGCGTCCCCTGTCCATCTGCGATTTCGCACTCGATGTGCAGCGACACGAACATGTATCAGTTCGTAGTCCAGGCGTCAGTTGGTTGTCAAAACAAACCACCAAAAATTCTTCGTAGAGTCGTGGTGACTGATTAGTGCGGTGCCTTGCCATACGGCAATACCCGCACTAAAACAGGAACCCACACTGCCAGACATGCAGTAAGTACACCAAATTAGGCACAAATATAATAAACGTTACAAAATAAACCGCAAATGTATTTCAGGTCTATGAAGTGGCAATCTGCAAGATGAGGGCGTGTGAGAAGCACTTATTACCGAATTAAACGGGTGGTATGCACTAAACGGTACCGCACTAATGCGGTACCACGACTACAACGTGTGCCAAAAAAAGAAAAAACGTCCTGCACTGGCCACCAGCCTATGCTCCACGGCGCACCTCACAAAAGCATCCAGTGGGTAGGACAGGGCCACCGCCAATGTCAGCGCCGCCACAAGCCCCAGGAACAGCAGCCGGGCCGTCCGAGCCCGTTCCCCCAGCGGAGGGATGAGATGTCTCAGCTCGCTAAAAGCCCACAGCTGCAGTGAAAATAGAGAGGCCGCGTGGACAACTCGAGGCCTCGCCGAGAGGTTTGCTCGTGCTCCACGCCTTGGTGAGACCACTGGCATCTTGGGAGAGTGCCCATGAATCATTCGCGCTAGGTGGATGAGGGTCCGTCAGAAGCTGCGGGGCATAGAGGGGTCACTCTACGCTACTGTGGTGGTGCTGCTGCTGGTGCTGTTGATGTCTGTCTTTTCGCAGTAGGAACTGGAAACTTGAAACAGAAGGGAAGGGAGAAAAGACAAGAGAAAAGGAAGCAGTCGCTTGGTCGGAGCAAAATTGAACAAGGGGGAAATCAATTTGTTTCAATCCGAGTATCCGATTCTTTCATTCTTGAACGAAAACGACGACACAAAAAAATAAAAACGGACCTCTCGCCGATCTAGCGCAACCCGATATGCACTCCTCCATCGTCTTCCGTTCGGTCGCTGCGCATTGGCCATAGGCCATAAGCTAAGAAAAACGGACTTCGGACGGGAAAAGCTTGCACCAAAAGACCAAAAATGACCACTATGATACACACGTTTACAGCGTCGGGCACACCAAGCTATTACGGAGGACCATAGTGTGTGTGTGTGTGTTCTTCACATTAAACCGTTCTTCTACTCGTCGACATCCAGCACACCCAGTGTCCGTACTGATTCTTCACCCTAGAAAGATCAGCTCTGTGGTCACAAGCTACGACACAGAGATAATGCATCGTAATGCATTCGACAACGCAATGTCATGCCCTAGTACTGGGTACGACAGGCACAACATACATACGTCAGCAACAGAAATACATTGGAAGAGAGAGATACGAAATAAACAAAAACAAAAACAAAAATAGTACTCAGGACCCAAGTATATGTATGTGCAAGTACAAAGTGTAGACTAGTCTATGTGGGTATCCTTCCAAAGAGAACTTCAGATCTCGGCCGCCTCGCCTTGCGTTGAGTCTCACGGCGCGACGCCTGGGTAGTCCACGCGGCCTCTCTACTCGTGTACTGCACGCAGAAGGAGATTGAAAAGGGCAATAATAGCGACTATTGTCGTTGTTGTTGTTATTGTTGTTGTTGTTGTTGTTGTTGTCGTTGTCGTTGTTGTTATTGTTGTTGTTGGTGGTGATGGTGGTGGTGTTGCTGTATCGTTTTTCTGCTCGTTGCCAAGTGTTATAAGGCTTAGTTTGGGTACGCTATTATTTGTTAACCTTTTGCAAGTGGCCAAACGGACTATTGAAAAAAATAAAATGAAATAATACCCCACTAAGGCGTCGGCGACAGACAATGTTTTTTTGGGGTCGTGGGTTCGAGTCCCATATCCACCATAATGCACTTATTCAGACTTTCCCCATGTCGAACTTGAAAAATACTCTCCCCGGTATCCCCAGGGAATGAAACCGCTTAGATATTCAGCATTGACCGAGGTCCGCCCGCATATCCGGCCGACCTCCTATCCCGCCGTTTCAGGGGGGTCGCTCAGCGCTGCCGACAGTTTTTCTGTGTTGGACGAATTAGGTCGATCCATTCGCGTACCTCTTTAGCTAACCTGACTCTCCGTTCGTGTTGGTTGAGTTACCTTGCTACGCTTGCCGGTATTGTCCCCAGCACAAACAGGCCTCGCGAGACGCCACGTTGTTCGCTCGACCAAGTGGTCCTAGCAGCACCTTAGTTTTAGCGAGCCTTACGGCAACCTAGCTGCGTTCTTTTTGTCTCACGTGCTATTTTCCATTTTTCTTCGGGCCTTGACCACACGGCTACGCGTAATGCCTCCTGGTCATATATACTTTCGAATTTGGGTGACGTTCCCTTTGCGAGCTTTCGAGTGACCGACCCTGTACGGCGAACGACTCCCCGTTCGCCCCTCCCTGGGTTCCACATAGATCGCTCCGGTAATATGTTTCTGTCTTTCCCTTTCTTTGTCCCCACTTCGATTTCTGCTTTTCTGAGCTACCTTCGCTTAGTCTTCAGATTTCCTTTTTCGTTTCCTGATCCGGCTGCTCTACTTAGGCTGCCCCATTATGGGCCTTCTGTCTTCCTCTATCTTGCTATGGTCTTTCTTTCCGCGATTTGCTCTCGTGAATGGTCTTATCCGTGGCGTTTAAGCCTCATTACGAGGTGTGGGGGAATCTATAGCCTCATGCCTTTATTTCGAATAGCCACATCTTTGATCCCCCTTCCCGGTCTTTTAGGGTGAACTTTGTCATCACCCTTCGACCGTCTTGAGGTCTGCATATACGACTATTCAGGGTGGGCTAATGTAATAGAGTGTCAGTATAGCTGTAAATAGATTCGGTAAGATAGCCCGCAGAGTCATGGTACATTGGCCACAAGAAGGTTATCTTAAACGGAAGATTCTGAGTGGAGAAGATGACCCGTAGAATCTAGCTAGCTTGTACCACAAGAGCGTTCTCGGTGATGGAACGTTCCTCCTCTGGAGAAGATAGATAGATGAAAGCGCAATAAGCTCTCATAGGAGTATAGAACATCTAGGAGAACGTTCCTTGAACGTTCCATAGGTAAAGGTCCAGAAGAGAGCACAGCAGCAATGCTGGGGGGAAGCGAACTCTGTGAGCGTCACCCCACCCCCATGCTCTCACTCCTCCTTTCCTGTCTCCTCGAGCTTCTCATACCTCAACTCCAATAATAAGAAATCTACAAAAAAGAATCGGTGCTGTCTCCAAGCAAAGCTGATACCCCTGCGTCCCTTCCCTCACACCTTCCCGGCACCACGACTCTTCACAGGGGGCGTTATAAGGATTAGTTTGAGTAAGCAATTGGTTAAAGTTTTGCAAGTGGTCAAACGGCTATTACCCCTCTGAATCCTTAGCACAAGTCCGCTCGCTACTTCGACGACGAGTTGACGTGTTGGTATCGCAATCTCTGAGTAGTAGGGAGGATCCACTTTGTTACACCCTCGCACAGCACTATATCAGCCGGCGCTGGCCGGCGTCCCCGTTTTTTTTTTATTTATAAAGATGAAAATACACTCCTCCAGCTGGGAGATCGAAGATTTTGTCGAAACTCATCTTTGCGAGCTGTGTGTGATACTCTGATCGCGCGTATTACTTGATCGCCACCTTTCACCAGTGATAAGCGGTTTTACCTTCGGCGACCTCCTGGACAAGCCGTGGTCACAGGTGCTTCCCTTCTCCCCGGTACGTGTTAAGTTGCTAGGGGTGGGACACAAAATTAGACGTATGGCCTCGGGTCCGTTGCCTTCGAACCAGGGTATAACGTAGGCGTGAGAGTCGGAAATCGCTCCTTATTAAAAATTGCTTATTCACCACCTCCTTTATAGGTTACATATTAGGACTATCCACTAGAAGACCGCTCAGTCACCGTGACTTGGTGGTCCAGTGGATATTGCTATAACTAACATGCGCGTGGAAGCGTCTTCTGCGCGAAGTCCAAGGGCGTCGTCCATGTGCAGCGCAAGGTCAGGGCTGGCGCCAGAAGCTATCTCCAATGCTTCACGGATTTTAGTCGGCCGGCGCGTCCAATAATAGGTCGAAAACTCCGAAGAAGGATCTTTGCGAGCGCTGGCCGTGGTTAACAGCCCGGCCGCGACACTGACGAATTTATTGGGTTCCTGCATTCGCGCTGTGAGTGCGGATCCGACCAGAGGACGCCGGGTGTGCCGTCCCGGTCTCTCTTTCGCGAATTGCTTCGTGAACGGCAGAAAGTGCGTCACCGAGCAAAATTTGAATTTTCGCCCTCCACTGGCATGGGCCATGGGCCCATTAGCCCGGAGACTAATGCCCCACACTAGGGGCCCAGACGGCTGGCTTCAGCCAGAAGCTTATTGCCAGTGCTCAAAAGGTGTTTCTTCATGGCTGGATTCTGTGTGAATTTGATGTGGTAGGTGTCAGATAACATTGCGTTTGGCTTCTCCCTGTTCCAAACAGCTGGGTCGAAGTTGCGCACGCCTCGGCCGATGCGTTTATGTGTGCTTGGGTCAGCCGACGACATGATAAGCTCCACTGCTCGATGGTATTTAAAAAGCTTGGCCTTTTCGGCCATCATATACTGCTCCGCGCAACATGATGATGCGTCGTCCATGACAAACGACGATGCGGACCATTTGTTGCGAAAAATAGAATGGCGGCTGCCAGAACAACACCACTTTGTCTGTGGAGTATTGGATAGAAGGGTCAAAAGCCGTCGGCGCCAATCCGTCGGAAGTCGTGTTGGGAATTTGGGCCTGCAATGTCCTCGTCCGGGAACACCAGGCCTCGGCACCTTGCGGGAACACCAGGCCACAAGAGCACGATGCGAATGCGAACCCGCGGTTTCTTGCGTCGGTTCCTCTTCGTACGTTGGCGGAAAAACGCAAGAATCTGCTTTAACTGCGCTCGAAAAGTGGCAAAAAAACGACGGGGTCAACCTGTCGGAGGCCGCGTTGGGTCGTTGGGTCGGCAATGTCCTCGTCTGGTAACACCAGTCCTCAACACTTTGGGCCTGTAGTGTCCCCTTGCGGGAACACCAGGCCGCGGGAGCATGATGCGAGTCCGAACCCGCGGTTCCCGCCTCGGGTCCTCCACACTCGCTGGCGGAAATCCGCAAGAAGCTGTCCTAACTGCGGCCGAACAAGAGTCAAAAACCGACGGTGCCAACCCGTTGGTAGCCTCGTTGGGCATTTGGGCCTGCAATGCTCGACGCGAGTCCGAACCCACAGTTTTCGTGACGTGGCCTCTTCGCTCTTCGGCGTAAAATCGCAAACAGCTGCTGTAACTGCGCCCGAAGGAGCAGGCGGCTCTGAGTTGCTTCTGCTTGACGAGAGATGCGATTCTTCCGTGAGAACGACACACTAGCTATAACTTCGCCCGTTCCCCGTCGGAACCAGGAAAACGCTGCCTCCCTGGTCCCCGCGAAGACGACGCTAGTAGAATTACTAGTAGAATTACAGTACGTGTACCGCCGGCACCAGGCACGCGCGGCGATCCTGGTTCGCACGGTACACTTGTCGTATTATACTGCGTGCGAATCCACGACTCCGCACCATTGACAGCCACCCACCACGTTCAGGAGTGACTCCAAGGATGTGAGGGATGCCTTGAGGTGCGGGCACAGGGTTCCAGGACCTCGAGACCGTTGCGATCGATCCGCTCGTGATCTTCGCGCGCAAAACCGGGAATATCCCACTGCGCCTTGTCGAAGAAAGAGGCCTGAATCTTGTCAACTCCGGCGTTCCTCACGACCAGCGCCGCACGAGTGATTATCCTTTGGCCCGGGCGTACCGCCGGAGGCTAACAGGAAGACGGCTGTACCCAACAGGTTTTAGCCGAAGCTACGCCTTCGGCGCAACTTTGCGCCCCATATCCGGACGAGACTCACCGAAGTGATTTGAGTATACAGACCTCGTGCGCCACCCTTTCAGTGCTGACAGCACCATTTTGAATGGACGCACTCGAATTTCCCGACCTATTGGCACACGTCTCGCCCACTCGATCAAAGTGGACTGGCCAGGAGCCCTCTGTCACTTCCCGTGTGATTTCGGACCCGCAGCAATTACCAGTTCACGCGAATGCGCCTCATGCCCAGGACCCGAGAAAGTGGACGCGGCTAGGCTAGAAACAGGCTGGGATCAGTCCTCTCAGGGGAGAGATGCTCAACTGTTTTCCGCAGACATTTTCCCTCCGCCTCAGGTAACGTGACGGCTAATATCGCCGCGTTCGATTCTACCCAGGAATGCTGCGCGCAAGATTGTGAATATTTCTGGAAGCCCCCCTCTTGTTTCTCGCAATGAACACCTTCCCGTTTTGCATTAAAAAACATATCTTCTCCTGCGGCGAACAATATATCGCCGCCGAAAAGAGTCGTCTTTTAGAAGACCACCCGACACTTCAACGTCTCAAGCATGTGCCCGACCTTAGCCTACACAAACAATACGGACGAAGAGCACGAAATTTTGATATCGCCTGTGGGAGCACGAGCGGCTAAATTTCGCGCTTGTCGGCTCTTACACCTAGTTTTTCCAAAGCCCAGAAATGGGAGATACCATCTCCTAGACACTTGCAACAGGCTTCTCGTGCAAGCTGGCCCATATTATCTCACGTGAAATATCGGATACAGAGCTGACCCGCCCTCGTGGCGAGACTCAACTTTGCCGGGCAAGGCCTTGCAGCAAGTGCAACGCCGCTTTCGCGACGACGCGCCATCTCCGGCACATCTCCAACACCATTCTTCTCTCCTGGGCGCTCCACTCTTACAGAGTAGAAAATATATGCATAAAGTGGACCCTTCCACATGAAAGCCACCGCGCCGAAGTGACGCGGTAGAGAATATCGTGGGTTTACCCTAGAGTTCGACGAACGTACCACAGGACCACGGCGGCGATGTCCTTGCAGTTATGCCCACCACCTATTACACAGACTAGTCCCCGCCCAGAGCAAGGGTCGTGTCTCGTTGCTGGAACAGTAACGCTGTATGATGCTTCCTTTAGGACGAACATTAACATCCAGAGCGACCCCGCGGCCATGCATCCCGGGTGTGTCGCCCTCTTGGGTACCGGGTCACCGCAGACTTTCATCAACAGCAACGCTCTGAAGATTGTAAACGCCACAGTAGCGGCCACTGTGGTCTGTGAACGTCGGTCCCTTTGCGGTCGTTGGGTGGTTTTGGGGAGTCACCCATCCAGACAGACAGGTTGTTCGCTATAGCTTGCAGTTCTTTCACAACAACTCGCTAACAGCATCACTCGCCGTTTGTGGGTATATCGCCCCGTCCGAGGCCATGCAGCACCCTGTACTCCTTGGACGCGACAGATGGATGCGGTCCAATGACCGATCTTACCGACCGCTCTTACCGTGAGCTTGCTCCTTGCCCGGGTGATAATCGTGAAATGGGTGACCTCACGTTTTATCACGTAGGGTTCGATGGACCCGTCACCTTTGTCGCCGATACTTCGCCTCCTACCGGAAGTTTTCGCCTGCCGCACGCATGTGTTACCGGTGTTTCGGTTTCACGCGACGCTCTACTCATCGGAGTTGCTTTAGTCCGACGCGTTGGTGCTCCGGCCTTCGCCGGCTGCAACCTGGTTAACATGATGCAGGCTGCCGTTGAATGCTCGACGGATGCACATCTTCACGAAAACGGTGACCAGTTCATCCCACTAGCCGGAGTCGCCAAACTAGAACCGGGGGATCTGCTCGACACTTCCTCCAGCACACTGCTCCAGGTACCTATCGAAGCGGTTCTGCCAGGTACTCAAGCGCCCGCACCGTTTCCCTGTGACACTAGTGTGCACACGTTCACTGTCTCAGGTGCAGCCGCTGCATATGCAGATAGTGCACAGCAGCATCTGCAGCCGCCACAGAGTCTGGACCCGTTCGTGCATCACCTCAGCGACAAAACAAGCGTTTTTCGTAACAACGTGATTACCACGCCGCCGCCTGATAACCGCGCATTCAACCCTGCCCTACTCGATCGCGTAAGCACCGACCAGCTCCCGGCTTTCAAAAAGGAACGGAATCGCTTATCATTGCGACAAATCGCATTCGATTCGAATTGACGCCGGCCATCATCACCCAATTAGGCAAAATTCTGGTGGAGTTTCCCAAAGTATTATCAAAGTCTTCAACCGACCTGGCTCCTGCTTCCCTTTGAGCATTTGGTTCCGCCGAACAACTCTCCGGTTACATGACGCCCATACCGCATTTAATCCTCCGACCGCCACGACAGGTAGTGCGATCCTGGAAAAATTATTGCGTCAGGCTTAAACCGGCACTCTATGCCGCCATGGGCGAGCCCGGCAGTTGCCGCACCGAAGACACCTGGTGTCATCCGGATCACGATCAACCACAAGAAGCTGAACAAATTCAGCATTCTTGGCCAGACCTCCATCCCTCGCGCCGACGAGGTCCTTGACAAGCTAGGGACCAGTCGGATAGTTTACAGTTAGACATCGCGTCGTTGTGTTACCGAAGAACGGTGCACAAAGGCACCAAACCCTTCACGGCGTTTTTCACCCCCACGCGCCTCTTCAAGTGGCTTTCCATGCCGCAAGGTAGCAGCGCTTTGCCAGGATTATTTGTTGAAGAAATTAATGAAGCCGTCACACGCGTCGACTGCGTCGCCACCTATCTCGAAGACGTTATCGTCTTTGGTTCCGGCCCCTCGGCACACGTGGCCGGCATGAAGAAGCTCTTCCTGCGCTGGCGAAAGCACAATACCAAGCTCAAAGGCTATCATTGGCGCCCCGGACATGGATTTCGTCAGCCACACCGTCTTCTCCGCAGCGTCAAGTGGCACGCCGGCAAGGTAGAGGCCCTCACGAAAATGCCCATGTTAGACGATGCCAAACAGCTACGCTCACTTATAAGCGGTATCGGCTGTTGCAGAGAGTTCTTGCGCGACCTAGCGAGGCGAACACGCTCGCTAACCTCGCTCCCTAAAAAGACCGCCAAGTTTAATTACACCCCAGCCATGCAAGTCATTATGCGAATAGCTCTTACAAGAGCTATCAGAGCCTCCGGTCCTGGTGTACCCTGACTGGGACATCGTCACCGACAACTCTAACTCGTTCCTCCTCTACTACGATGCCAGGAAGGGCGGCTAAGAGCCACTTTTGAACAAGAGCAAGACGATATGCCCCTTCGGCCCATCTTGTTCATCAGCCGCGCCACGATCGAGTCTGAATGTCATTGGACTCCACTCTCTTTGGAAGCGGCCAGCATTGTCTGCAATATCAAGCGCCTTTGTGGCTACTTACGAGGCACCACGTTCTGTAGTTGCTGATTTTTTTCGACCACAACGCGATTGAACGTCTTGGCAAGACCACGCACCACAACCGACGCGTGCAGCGATAGTTGAAACTTTCCACCGCGTACAGGTACACCAGAATCCACGCTTGCAGCGATGGTTGAAAATTTCCACCGCGAACAGATACAGGCTGGAATATCGCAAGGACAGTAGTGACAACAGAAATGCCAATTTTCTGTCTCGCTTACCACTGCCCGCTACTGAAAGTAGCCGTACCGGTCGCAGCGGTCTGACTCCGTCAGACGACGAACGCGGTTTCCTCGTTCGCCCCAAAGGCCATTTCTCGGTGGACCCCAAATCATGCGAGTCGTCTTGGGTGGGCTGGCACCGCCAAACCCGAGCTCTGGCTTGGGAGGGCTCCTCATCTCTCGGCACTATTTTCGATTTTTCCGCGAACAAGGGTCCCGAATGGGGGTTGGCGACTTTAACACTCGTTCTGGAGAATTCGTTACCCGCCCCCTTTGACGCCACTCTACGAAGGTCCAGCTGGTTTTTCACTACCTCCATTTGGGTCGACGACAGCACCTTCGCCTCCGTGTTTGTAGCTTTTGTTGCATCAACAACCCCAGCTAGGGGCGCCGGTTTCGGTCAAACCACTGTTTATTCCGAGCCTACTCCCTCACTGCGTGATGGTGTTTCGGCCACCACACTCGAAAAATTGGCCTAGGGAACCATCCCTTCTGTACCCCTTGTCAGTGCAGACCCAGCTGGGCGTGCAGTCGACTTCGGTCCTCAGACGCCCTCTGTTTTGTTTTTTCAACCTGCCGTTCCCTCTTCCGTCGGGTTTCGTTTCGACTCGGACGCACCGCCATCGTGCCGCCACCGCCCGGTGCGCCCTAGGCTGCCGTGGACTACGGATCCAACCACTCGGATCGTACTTAACGCCACCAGATCAGTCGTCGTGAGGACGTCGCGCCCGGCTTGGATAGTTTCATCCTCGGGCATTTCGTTGGAAATTTCCATCGGCCCTGTTTGTACAGTGCCGATCCAGCACGCCACCCACGCAGCCATCAGCGATATGGACCTTTGCTAAGTGTGCTCTCGCACGGACCCACCTTCGAGCGCCAGCACTCCCGCCGCTCCCTCAAAGATACCCACGTCAGCAGAAATCGGGTCGGTGGAATATGTCGAGCGATACCCGTACACCGGCTGAACACATGAATAACACGCCGAACCGGTGTGTGAAGCCGCCATTTGGTATCTTCTTTCTGAAAGTCCTTCGGTTTCACCGGGCGATTTCTATTACTGTTCCGCCCCACAAATGCCCCCCTCTGCCAGAGGTGCGCTCTTTAGCGGGAAAAGGGCGAACGACGGTGTAGTTCTTTTTCTCGTGCGGAAATTACCGCCCCCCGCCCCTGCTTGTTCCGACAAGTACGGCGGGCGTTCGGCCCGCTTCTTAGACGACGAGCCCACGCGAATATACGCCTCGCCGCCCATGCGGCCGTGGATTATGCAATGATTTTACTTTAACGTGTACTACCACCTTGGCGTCATTCACACACGTTCTATGCTTGAATGCTTTACTGGTGGATCGACATCAACGTCTGCACACAGTGGTAGCTTCGTCGCTGCCTGGAGCACCAGGCGCGCAGGCCTCTCGGCAGATGGTGCATTGACCCATTGTCGCCCTTCTGTTACCGGTGTCGATGTGAGCGTCGACTACTCCGGCTCTCTCCCGACTATACCACGCGGGAACTATTTTTTCTTCCTATTTCATGGATCGGTACAGCCGACGCACAGAGTTGTGTAAGCCATTTTTGCAGCGGATTCACGACGGAAGGTACGAACAATACTGTGGTAAATCAGTACATCCCTCTATGAGGATGTCGACCTTGCCTCCTCCCCGAAAACAGCCTTCAACTCTTCTCCAAGCTGGCACCCACCGTGTGCAAGCTTCTAGGCATGTGGAAAATCGCGTCTCCTGCTTTCACGGATGACGGCCATGACGTTGGTAAATGTTGGGAACACGAATTCGCTCGCCCCGACTACCTCTTGTTTACGAGTTGCCTGCGCCCCCTAGCCACGAATTATTGGGCGTTCTCCTCTTCCGCTTGTTGAGAATGACGGAATGTTCAGAACACGAATACGCTCGCCCCGACTGCCTCTTATTTACGAGTCGCCTGCGCCCCCTAGTGACGAATTATTGAGCATTCTCCTCTTCCCCTTGTTAAGAATGACGGAAATTTTCGTAACGCCTCCATGTTCCCTTCGTAAGAGTCCCTTCGCCCCTTCCAGGATCGGCGCGAACGCTCGTACCCTCTTCGTTTCCTCTTACTTTTTCATCTGCCCTTCTCCGCCTTAGCAGGCGGAGTAGTAAGCGCTAATCTAGATACGCATACATCCGTACGGTGCGCAGGTTGTTTAGGTCTCTCCACGGCATCATTCTGGCGTTTCCCCTCCAACTTATTGCATTGCTGATCTAGGCCCGACGTTATAGAGTTCGTCCGTCAACGACCGTTTGCCGATTCAGCGTCAGCTAAATTGATCGTTGTTCTTGCGCCCCGCCTTCCCACGAGCTGTTGCGTAGATCGTGACGCTGACTTCTACTTTCTATGTTATTTTGTGTTGATTTTCGCGCGGTCAGAGTAGGCCGAAATTTCGCGATCGGTGGTCCCGTCACCTTGATCGCGCGACCGAACGTTTTGCCGTTTTTCCAGCTTGAGTTTATCAGTTCCTATCCTCACTGCTAGAGTGAGCGGCGTCGCGAAAATGCGTTTTCAATAATCTGCCCCTTTCGTTGTCGTGGCTCGAAGTGCTCCGCGCCTTCGCCGCGGATTGCCCTGGCTCGTCAAAGTGCTTCGCGCCTGTGACCTGAATCGGGTAGCAGAGTTATGTGTCATGTATTTAGATTTTCAGTTGGTGCAACCGCGTCAGGTAACAACGTCGACACCCAGTCCAATGGCTTGGTCGACTGCCACAGAGCCGGATACCTCTTCAATGTTAAGTTCGTGTATTATCCGTTGTCCTACACTGGCGGAGAGAAAGAGAGGTAAACTCAATAAAATTCAAATGTTTCATCGGTTAAAAAATATGTTCACCCACTGGTGGTTTCACCTCGTTTTTAGCTCCTCCTCCATGAGGACAGTTGATTGAATATCCGTACTTTCCTCGGAAGGCCTTTTCACTCTGGTGTGAGCTATCCGAGTCGGAGTCGAGTCACCCCATTAATCGGAGCGATTTAAATCAGAAGCGTCAACTCAGGATGAGGTGTTTGCTGATATTTTACCAGTGTCACATCGGTTCGTACTGTCCTCCAACTACTTTTTTTCGAAGCAAAAAACGGCCAGAAACTCGTCGCGCTCGCCAGATATACCGGTGACATATCGGTGATAATGTCGAGTTGTAGTAGTAGTAGTAGTAGTAGTAGTAGCAGTAGTAGTAGTAGTAGTAGTAGTAGTAGTAGTAGTTGTAGTTGTAGTTGTAGTTGTAGTTGTAGTTGCAGTTGTAGTTGTAGTAGTAGTTGTAGTTGTAGTAGTAGTATAGTAGTAGTAGTAGTAGTAGTAGTAGTAGTAGTAGTAGTAGTAGTAGTAGTAGTAGTAGTAGTAGTAGTAGTAGTAGTAGTAGTAGTAGTAGTAGTAGTAGTAGTAGTAGTAGTAGTAGTAGTAGTAGTAGTAGTAGTAGTAGTAGTAGTAGTAGCAGTAGTAGTAGTAGTGATTGTTGTTGTAGTAGTTTCGGACATATCCACCTTACTTACACAACCCCACCAGCGGCCCGGGCTTCTTCGCTTGGGCGGCGCTGTAATCGTCAATTTGTTTCGACAAGTATTATTACGCCCTCTGAACTTCCAAAGAAGGGTTAACAGGAGGACACTGTTGTAATATCCAGATACCCCTGACGCCGAGACAGGGATCGCTGCGATCTGATCGATTGACCGCTGTGAACCCGTTATACCCCTGCCAGATCCATAGACTATAGGCTAGACTAGTCTATATGAATAGAGTCTAGATTTTTTACAGAGTAGCCATTTATTATGTGGACAGCGGGTTGTCGTTCGATGCTTCTTCGGAAGTGTATGGGGGGGAGGACTTGGCCCTTGCGGCTGGAGGGGGCAGGGCCAGGATATCAGGGAGGTACATCTAGTATTCGTAGTTTTTGGTTGTCGGACATATCGTTTCACGCTTTCATCTGGATGTGTTCTTTCATCATGTTTATGGATTTTGACACTCACGCTACATTGTTGTCAGATGGTAAATGAAATAATAATGTGTTAATCTGCCGATAACGCCTGGCGATGCACCCAGGATATTCCCTGACGATCACAGCTTGCGGCAGACGGCAAACGGCAAGTAGTAAACGCTCATTGCGGTGTAATCAGTACCGGTTCGAGGCTGAAATCTCAAGCACAGTGGTGGAGTCGAGATATTGATGTTCTCAAGATCTGAAGATCGGAAGAATATATCTGAAGAGATGAAGGTCTCTGAAATCTGGAGAAAATATCTTTGAACATACCTGTGTATTACGGTATACAATCACACTGTTTTACCCGTCCGTTGTATTAATAGTACCGTGTCAGATCTGAAGAGAAAGTCTCCGCAGATCTCAAGATGTGAAGACTGGAGATCCGAAGAATACTATGCCTATCCGTATCTAATCCGTATCCAAAGCCAAAGGTTGGGTCCGTGTGATCCATCCATGCACATATATATGTATACATGTACATTGTCGGCACTCTCCCCTACACGGCGATAGGGGAGCGGTTGGATCTATGGAGGCAGGCTATTCTGGTACTGCTCTGCCTCCTCCTCTTGCTTGTGCGGCATGTTCACTCTGCTTTATTACCCATTTGTATCACAGATACAGATAGTGGTATTACTAGTATCATGCCGCAATTCAGATCCGCAGAAGATCCGAAAATCTACCGTAGATTTCCGTGAATCTGATGATCTGGAGACTGAAGATCTGCGGCAGTTCGTAGATGTATCCATATCCAAAGATTCTTCGTAGATTCCAATCGGTAAACCCATGTGATCCATACATAAACCCATCATGTGGACACCTCCTGTAGGACGATAGTGCTCCTATAGGACGGTAAGACGGTCGGATCTATGGGCACAAGCTTCTTAGTACGGCTGTACTTCTTGTTCTTGTGGCATGTACCACGGACCATCGCCGTTGCGACCTTCGCACTTCCTCGCGAAGGCATCGGGCAGGAATCGGAGGAATCGATTGTTTCGTTACCCGTTGCGGTATCCGCGGCGCAACCTGCCGACTTGCTCCATCGCGATGATACACGATCGATGGCTGGCGACACTTCGGAGTCCTCGTCGGGGTTTGGTGAGCGCTAAAGGTTAACATCTGATGATTATGATCGCAATCATTGTGGTTGCAGGGCGTCATACCCACAGCACTTCCTTTGGTGTCTGTTATTGTAACACCACCTGTAGATCATCGGCATTTGAGTGCCTACCAAATAAGCCAAGTGCGCGTTGAAAACACACATACATATAATAGCATGCATGCATGTGTCGGGTACGTGCGGCAGTACTATAGGATACCCTGTGGTACTCTGGTCCTGGTGTACTCGTATGGTACTGCTGCTGTACCGATGCATTGATCTTGCCACATCTGCTTACTGCGTTGGCGATGTGTATCTACAGTATGTCCCGTAGTCTGTGACCGCTCTCTAGGATGAAGCGTCGACTTTGTCTCGCTAGCATTAAGAACCGATACGGAGTCTACAAGGGCTCCGCGTGGGTGCTAGCATTCGCCGGCGCCCATGCTCTAGATAGGCTAAAATCCCTGTGTGTTTTTGTCTCGTCATGTTTAGTCTAGATATATATCTGGTTTAAACACTTTTGCCAGATCAAGTATATAGCAAAAGTGTACATACATGGTAAATGTTTAGCGTGCAACGCGGGTGCTAGTATTCGCCGGCGCCCATGCTCTGGATAGGCTAAAATCCCTGTGTGTTTTTGTCTTGTCATGTTTAGATATACATCTGGTTTAAACACTTTTGCCAGATCAAGTATAGTCTAGTCTATAGCAAAAGTGTACATACAAAGTAAATGTTTAGCGTGCAAAGGAATGTTTTGCCCCCTATTTGGTGGATATTAGCAAGTTTTCCGCTGTGCGAGCTGCTGCTGCTGCTGCTGGTGTGTGCACAGCAGCAGCGAGCGGTAGTGGTTGCATGCGTCTGTTATGCGTGTATGATGGTGGTTGACTGCTGGGCTGGCGAATTTCCCCTGTTAGTTGTAGGGGTTTCCGCTGGGAATCACAGGTAGTAATTGTTTTCTCAGCTCGTTTTCTCGACTTCGCCTGGCCATTAGGGTTTTAGGCGAATTTACGGCGACTGGGGAAGTGCGCGTTGGACGGCGGGTTCGGCGGCACCAACCATCCCTCCTCCCCCGCTGTATAAACGCCTGCACAATGACATCAGCACAGCCAGTGTGTGTTGTCTTCTTATAAGACCGTTATTTCTACCCAACGACATCAGTACACTCAGTGCCCGTGCTGATTCTTCATCCTAGAGGGGTACAAATTATGTGGTCGCAGACTTTGAGACGGAAATAATTTTTTTTTTCAGCTGATCAAGGTAAATCAAGCGAAATGCTAGCGTACCGGGCAGGAGAACTCGACAAAAACTGCTGTGCTATACAGACAGGCATATTACCGTGCAGTAGAAGAGACGACCTGACAAAACTCGATGCATTACTCAAGATTCAGTGAAATACCAACAGTACCTACGCCTTCTCTACGCAAGTTCCTCTTCCAAAACCGGGGAGACTTCGGTGTCACCCTCCCATTAGAACGCCGGCCGGAGGCCGGGAAGCGGGACTCGCGAAAAAGAGAGCTTGGGCCGGAAAGGCATGAGAGCAGAAGGGGTGTTGTTGCAGATCTCGAATGCCGTTATATCAACCCAGACAGAGTTTTCCTCGTAAAGGGTGATGTTCAACATCTAATACCGGTATATATCAACCCAGACAGAAGCTTCCTGATAACTTTTTGTGGCAAGCTCGTCGCGCAAATACAACAGTGTTAAGGTATTGGAGGGGTTTTCGTCCGTTTGACCACTTGCAAAAGGTTACCCAATAGCTTACCCAAACTAAGCCTTATAGCACTCTCCCCCCCTGAAACGGCGGGATAGCAAGTCGGCCGGATATACGGGCGGACCTGTAAATATCCAAGCGGTTTCATTTCCTGGGTATGCCGGGGAGAGTATTTTTTAAGTTCGACTTTAGTTACTTTGTTTTTTTCGGCAAAACACTTCCCCCCCTCGCGGGGCTGTACGTGCGGCCACCTTCCATCCCGGGTATTTGTCGTTCCTTCGCCTAACCCCCCGCCAGGCCGATGGCCCGCGGGAGTTTTTTTTTTGCATGACTTCTCCCGTATGTTAGCGCCTGTGTTCCCCTCCATATCGACGACGGCTCGCTTCGCCATAGTACCTTTTCTGTGGGTTGTTTGCCGTAGAGCCTTTCCTGCCCCCCCCACCACACCGGTGGTATGCGACGCGATCCTCTACTGTGCTACCCCCCCCTACACTACTGTTGGGGCAGATGCTGCGCGTTTTTTATACTGTTGGCTGCGCGATCTTCTACTGTGCTCCACCCCGCTACACATTTTTTTTTTCACACACATCTACTTTCCAGCTTCTGGACAAGCCGTGGTCACAGGTGCCGTCCCTTCTCTTCCCCGGTTCTTGCCTTCAGTTTTTATCGCACATAGGGTTCAGCAATCCCACTGCTCGTCGATTTTTCATCGAGTGTTGATTACCCACGCTCTCGCGCTTTCCGCAAGTCACTTTGTGCGCAAGAAAAATTCCCCACGAATTTATACGAGTATGCACTCGGGGGGATTGGAACTCACGAAACTGGCCTATACCAGGCTTGAGGATAACCTGATACGCCACCGGGGCGACCGGCTACTGTTGGGCGACCCTTACTGCGCTACCCCCCTACACTGCACCTAGGTAAAATGCTGCCTGTTTTGGTGCGATGAGCGTCGGCATGTTGGGCGAGCCTTCACTGTGCTGCCCCCCTACACTGCACCTAGGTAAAATGCTGCCTGTTTTGGTGCGATGAGCGTCGACGTGTTGGGCGACCCTTTACTGTGCTGCCCCCTTACACTGCACCTAGGTAAAATGCTGCCTGTTTTGGTGCGATGAGCAACTCAAGCTACCGCTGGACTCGTGCATTGAGGGTCCCCACTTTGCCAATGCTCTCGTGTGTCGTATGGCCGGAGGATATGCGGAACTTTGCTCCCCACAGTACCCTCGGAGGCGTTTGGGAGCCCAAACAATGCTGCCGGTCCCCAAATCTAGAGGAGTCCAGTGCCTCTCCGAGTCGAGCGTTGCTCGACTGATATACGCGATTTTCATAGTAAACGAAACGCGGTCCAGCGTCACAGTACCCCCGACGAAACAGGGGCCGTGTTCTGAGAGTCTTGGTCTGCTTTCGGGTCGGTTCTTTCCATTTTTTCTGTTCTTTTTCTTTTTTTCCTGCCGACGACGCCATTTGTTAAAGTATTAGTGGGGTATTAGTCTGTTTGACCACTTGCAAAAGGTTAACCAATATCTTACTCAAACTAAGCCTTACAACAACAGCTCGAACTAGTATCTTCTCCAGCATCGAGCAGAGCCGGGACGTCTCTGCAAGATCCACCGAGACGAGCTCAGTCTGAGATCGCCGCGCGCCGCGGCGGCGCGTGGTCTCGTCACCGTGTGCGAGGGAACATATCCGGTAGAGGTCGAGGGACTCGGCCGCGGAGGGAGCGGTCGAGAGGTCAATTTTCCCAGCTGGGATCGGAGGTGGAACGAATGCTAGTTTAGGGGCGCGACGAAAAAGTATAATTAACGTTTCCGGGGTGTTCTTGAATTTCACGGAAGATTGTCGATACATCTACGTGCTGAATGTCGACGGGTACAAAGGAGAAAATGCACACACGCCGGTACCGACCTATCTGTGTCATCCTGGTACAGCCGTATCGTGATGCAGTTAGGGCGTTGTTGGAGTTTGCCGGTGTATTAATAGATGCCAAAGGGAAGATGCTTGCAAGATACTCGTTCAAAATTACACGTTTCACACTACCTGTGTTCGTCGCAACCGTTTCTAGGAGTGAAAGGAACGATACTTGAGGGCTACTGATCTGGAAGTCATCCCACGGTATAGGTTGCACTTTTTGCATTAAAACGTCCCTGGCCAGTTTAGCTCCTCATGTGAGGAACTACCTGTTGGTGAAGCAATTTGACGAGTACATCATACTTTAGGACTAAGGCATAGAAGCTTGGTCAGGTTGTTCGAAGGAATGCCTTCGAAGTCATTTTTCGTGTGAGATATTGAGTTCCGCATGTGAGGAACTCAAGGACTTTCTGCTGCACCCGTACCGTGGGATGGCTTCTGGATGGGAATATAATGACCGCTTGGTATTCGTATTAATACCCAGCGCTTTCTTTATCTACCTCCAGAGTGGTGCCAAAAAAAAGTTCACGGTGCTGCAATCGCGTATCCTAACTACACCGCATAAGCGTGTTACTAGGTATCTGCGAAAGGAAGTGCAATGGATACTAGAGAAGGGAGACAGATTCTTGGGAGATATACAGCGTCCACTATGTCCTGTCACACGCCCAAACTGCATGCATGCATTACATATTAACAAGGCACACAGCATTATCAAGAAATGGCGTATCCTGCATATCAACTGAGCATGTACCCATGCTCACAACGGTACCTATTCTCACCACGGTTTCACCCACCCCAATAATATTCCCGCCCTAATTCCAAGTAGCTTTGTGCCCCTAACGGTAAAACGTAGGTAGGTGCCATCGTAAAGGTGCGACGTTGCCCCCCCAATCGCCATACCTCATATATCGACTCGAGACACCGATCCAGATAACGGCTGATCGTTTCAGCGGCGAGTGGACGCGGAGGTCAACGGCGTGCCGTATCACCTGAACCAAACGTGCCTTTATTCTCACGGCTGTCAAGAAGTCCCCGAGGGGAATGCAGGGTTGTCGGTGTTGGGAAGCGTTCTCCTCATGGTTCCCAGTGTCTTTATTCATCTCTCCTTTGGCTCGCTGCATAGACACAGGAGGCTGATATTATCCATATTCGAGAGAACAATTTAGAACAGGCAGTGACAAAGTTGGGGCGTCCTGCCTGGGCCATCACAGTCGCTTGCGTTCCCGCCCATCTATGATGGCCTTGACGCAAATGTGACATCTACTATCACGTGGTTTCGCCCCAATCATGACATGGTTGTCGGCGGTATTGATAATTGGACCAAAGTTTCGGGTATTGGAATAGACTATGGACTTTGCAGTCCACTCGTATTTAGTCCACGTAAAGTCACTACGATTGAGTACACTGGGTATCTTGTTCTAGATGCAGATGATTACAGTAAGCGTCGAATTTTGTTCCTTCTTACCGGTATACTCAATATTCAAGTTGAAGCTAGCTTATCACCATGAGTGTGGACTGAAAATTCCATACTCCAGTATTGGGGACACACCATTCGAAATTAGGATCACTTCATATTTGGACTACGAATAGGGTTATCAAAAACATGACGTCGCCACACCGCCATCACTTCAGAGATCATCAGGCTAGGCTAGTGCTATGGTATTGCAGTGGAAAGCCTGTAGGCGCCTAGGATCTAGGACCTAGGGGACAGGTTCAGCCGACGACACACCGCCAAAACGCTAAGGATCCTCAGAGTGGGCTAATGTTATGGTATTTCCATGGGAAGCCTGTAAAATCCGATGATCTAAGATCTAGGGGGGTCGTGCTGCCGACGACGCCATTATTTTTGTCATTATAGGGGATCAGTCCACTGGACTACTGGTGAAAGGTAAACCGATTAGACTACCCACCCAAACTATGCCTTACAAAAATGTGTATCCACCCCCACCCACCCAAACCAATGCCGGGTGCAACCGGTTCAGGAAAGAGCAGCGATACTGCCCAGCGGCGAAAGCATGCGGAGGTCGACGACCAGGTCTTCGTTCCGGCGCCGGGGAGCCCCACAACTGGCGCTTCAGCTCCAGCCACCGCCATGGAGCATGCGATCCTGCTACAGCGAAAGGGGGATCTTCAAGCGGCGTCGGCCTTGTACATCAAACTGCTCAGGGTGAGCGCTCGAAATAACAGCTGGTGTTGGGACGCATGCTACTATTATTACGATCGCGGTAGTACCACGGTTTTCCGAGACTTCCCTCTTGGGGGGCCCTATATCTCGCCCAAAAAATGTCAAGTTTCGAGAACAACTGAAATACTTATTAATAGTGTAATCCGATGCGCAAACCTACCTAGGGCCTGGGTTTGAAGTCGCATGCTATATGCTTTATGTCATCGTAGTAGAAACACAACGATGTTTGCTAGTTCTTCTGTTGAGGAACTGTTGAGGAACTGTTGAAGAACCCCGCCATTAGGAAAATGAATAAAAAAAAATACCTCTATGGTACCACTTGTCCGTGATGGGCGAATGGATACCCCCGAAGAGGGTGCACACTAGGATCAGCCCAGACGCCTGCTACGATAGCCGCTATGGACTCGCGCATACTTGCAACTGTCGTCATCTTGTGGGCGTTGGCGGAGGCGACCCACTCCAACACAACACAACAAAATACAGCACAACATGTTGCTCCGCGGTCGAAACCAGCTGTTTCAATCAAGTAAAAAAGAAGGCCTCAGCCATCTCGAAAGTAGTCCCTATTTGATAGCGCCGTGAAAGTTAGAAACTTGCAAACGTCGGACATATCACGATCTAGATAATCTAGATCACCTAGATCATCTAGATCCTATATCTTTCGTTTTGATATGTTGTCCAGGTTTCTGTGGTGTGTAGCACGAATCCAATCTAGGAAACAACTTGTGTTGCGTCATGCAGATCGTACGGCTCCCACCAGACAAAATTACATATAGGCGAGTCGCTCTACGGCAGCCCCCCCAACTTTTCTTTAACGAAATCGGCCGGTTTTGAAACCAGCTCCCGGCCGTATCTCCTGTACTACGGTGCTCTTTTCCACCCTACCGTCATCGCTCGATAGCCCTTTGCAATCAAGAAAAATTGTGCAGATCTTTTTTTCGTAGCATCCTTCCTCGCATCGATCAGCCATGAAACGTTCAAAGAAAATCGCTGTTTTATTTTGGACGGGGGCGGGGGGGAGCGTACTCATTTGTTGCTTGAGTCATTTGACCATTGACCACGCATCCCTTTCGAGGCGAAGCACCGTTCCTACTACTCCTAATGAAGACGCCTCCAACATCTGGGCGCTCATCACGCTTTGTCCATACACTACATTAAAAATGTTTGTTTATCCCCTCCACGTTTTGTTTCGCCGTCTGTGGCCACCATCTATCTCCTAGGATGGCGATCGTTTTCTCGCTACTCTCTAGTTTACCAAACTCTTCCATGTCACATTCGTCTACTACCCGCATCTCCTCCTCTAACGCACCCTGTTCCTCCTTGTATATATCACATTCTCCTACTACGTGAGTCGTACTCTTTATTGTTGTGCCACACGGGCACATACGTGCATCTATGTCCTCCTCTTCCCGACTACTGCTATATATCTTTCTTCAGTCTGGTAGGCCCAGGTCCCCTACACGAAATCGTAGTTTATGCTTTTTCGCGTAGTCTATTGCACCGTGCAAATACGTATTCATTCCAATATCTTCCCTCAACCCCCCGTGTATCCCTTAGTGTTTCTCCTCGTTCACCTTATTTCTTAGCGCTAACATTTCCCTTTCTTCTATTCTTTCTTTTACTTCTGTCTTGTATCCGCCAAACTTCTCTAACGATAGTATATCTTTTTGGTCTTCATCTAAGTCCTTCCATATTTTCTCGACTACGTTATCCCATCTTATTCCACCTCGCCCTTTTGTTATTTTCTCCAATACAGCCCTATCGAACATGGCTGGCAACCTCTTTTCTGGCATATTCTTTACTTTATATTGCCCTTTCAACTTTCTCGCGTCTCTATTTGTTTTAGGTGGGTACATTCCTAGCTCTGCTCTTAATACTGTATTACGTGTCGTACTTGAGCATGCTAGTGTCTTTTTTGCTGCTGTCATGCGCACTGTCTCCAATTGTTTTACGAACTTCGCGTTCCCTTCCCATTACTTATCGTGCATATTCTAGCTTCGGTACAATTATATTCATCAGGATACATGTTTTAAGCCTAGTGTCAAGGTGCGAGTCTGTTACGATCGCATCCATCTTGCCTACTTGTGATTTACCCTTTCCTATTACTTTCGCTATGTGTGCATCCCAAGAGCAGTCCTCTGAGATCTCTACGCCAAGGCACGTATACTGGTCTACGATCGGTAGGCCATCTTCTCCCCACTTGCATTTGAAATTTACCGGATTCACCTTATCTTCGATACATACAACTACTGCGCACGTTTTCACGTTTGCTGTCACTCTCCATTTCGTAGTGTACTCTAGTGCCTTCTTTATCTGTTTGTGCAGCCCTTCGGGTGTTTCTGATACCCCCACGAAATAATCCGCAAACATCAACCCCGGCACCGTATCTTCCCCCATCGGGCGGGAGGCTGTTGTAGAATCAGTCAGGCGATACAGACGATGTAGACCAGGGATCTGTCTTCCTGAGTAGCACAAACCATGATCTGTCCGACGCGAGGAATCTTGCACACGTTTGATAGTTCACGATCTAGATCATCTATAGATTCTATATCTGTCGTTATGATATGTAGCCCAGGATCTGTGATTCAATCCAAAAGACAACATGTGTTACGTCATGCAGATCGTACGGCTCCCACCAGACAACATGATCTATACGCCGTACAGATCATATAGACCAGGGACCTGTCTGCCATGAGAGACACAGATCATCTATAGATCAATAGAGATCTGATCTGTCCGACGTCTGGAAACTTGCATTTCGCTCGCAACAAAATCGCACAGGCAAACCCCGCCAACGCGGACGCACTGCGTCTGCTCGGCATAGCACGGTACAGCCAGGCCAAGCTGATCGAAAACAGCAGTGAGGACAAAACTACGGCCTTCGACACGGCAAAGATGCAAGGTAGGTGGCGTCTAACGAAGTGCCTTCACGTTTAGGTGGGTACAGTAGTGGTTCCTCAGTTGCAGCGAAAACCGGCACTCACTACTCCGCACACTACCGAGTCTTACTACGGTGGCCCCCCCAACTTTCTTGAACGAAATCGCTGGCTTTAAAACCATCTCCCGACCGTATCTCCTGAAATGCGGTGCCCCTTGTTACCCCGACGCCATCGTTCGATAGTCCTTTGCAAAAAAGATCATATGTGCCGATGTTTTTTTCGTAGCGTCCTTCCTCGTGTCGAGTAGCCACGAAACGTTCGTTGAAGAAAATCGCTGGTTTGGGGGGGGGGGCTATGGTTGAATCAGTCTACCACTTCTGCATTTTCCCGTATGTGCCATGCGACTTCACAGGCACTATAGCGGGAAACCGGCACTATTCAACCAGCACCATAGAGGAACCTCTGCTATATGATAGATTATGGGTCCACGAAGAAGAAACCAACCCAATACAAAAGAATGGTCAATTTTTCTAGAGTAACCCAAAAAGATCCATTGACCCAATTTTGTACCTGGTACTTTTTTATGGACGCTACGATATTTAGATTGAGAAATCGTGCTCACCGGCGAGCGCTTTACTGAACCCTATGTACTACTGTAGAATATTCTTACACAAACAACTGCGGCGCAACCTGAGCCGAAAAGCGGTGGACTCTGAACCAGTGAGCGTCAACACATGCAGATAAGCTGCTAAAGCGTAAGCATCCGATATGCTCGACGTTGTTCAAGGGTTGGTGTCACCTTAGGGTTCCAAGCCTTGCTCAAGATGAGGCATTTCCTGTTGGCCGGCCCGTAATGCACCCCTGCATCGACTTACGTGTTCACCGTATAAGTTTCTTGTGCAGTAGGTGCCTCTCCTCTCTTGTGCCGGTTGAGTAGTGCCAGTTGCCCGCTGTGGTGCCTGTGAAATCGCTTGGCACATACGTGAACAAACAATAGTGACAGTATGCGGAGTAGTGACGGTTGCCGCTGCAGTGCCGACATTTCCGGCTGGCACAAACCGGCGCCTTAGATCGACCACTACTGTATAATCAGCGCCGACTATTAGTAGGCGACCCTTGACGCGTCCTACGACAGAGGTATTAGGGTATACCACTTTTGGGCTGAAACGGTTTCTGAATGACAGGACTCCTTAATTTTAACCTATTCAAGCAATATCTTCAGAATTTAATTCACTGCGATTTAGTCATTTTCGTGGTACACCGGGACCATGGGATTGTTCATCGGGTATTAGCAGCACTCCCCCCCTTCGATTTTTTTTTTTTTTCTTGGGAAAGGCATTACTCAACGTGGTTAGGAGCCTCAGAACACACACATGACGCACGTTAACCGTAACATGCCTTCCAACACACCACCACCACCACCACCAGTGTCACGACCCACGGCACCTCTTCTTGTGTTTTCCTCCCCCTTTTCTTTTCACGCTTTGTTTTTTTCATGTGCAAGGTCTGTTCAAAGAAGCGCAGCGGCTTATGTGGCAGGCCGTGCTTTGCGCCCCAGACAAAAACTCCGCCTTTCTCGTGGCGGGCGCCCTGGGAGAAGTACTGCGAGGTTCGGGGAGTAGGGAAAACGCCGAGCAGGTCTTAAGGGGCGCCCTCCGTCAACAATCCCTTCCGCCAGATGTAAGCTGGAATCCCTTCCTATCAACAGCAGGTGGGGGGGAGGGGGAGAGTTTTTTGCCCCTCCAGTTCTTATAGATAATCGCGCACGGCTATAATAATTATATTCTGATTCTTCAACATGTCCGCCTTTTCTCTAGTTCAGATTTGCCGAAGCTTTGGGAAGAAATACAACGAGGGTCCTAGAGTATAGGAGAAACGCCGAGCAGGATTAAAGGGAAACCTTCCGTCCACAAACGCTTCCGTCTTGATGTAAGTCGGAAAGCCTTACTATTAACAGCGTTAGAGATGCTGTACAAGAAAAGCAACAAGAAACAGGAATTTCTTTCCTGGTGCTGGAGATTAATAGTGCTAGAGATGCGGCACAAGAAATTTACTAAAAAAGAGGGATGCTGGCTCAGGCCGTATTTCTTATGTAAGAATACGTGCGCTCTACTACAACTTCAGTATACCGGCTCCCGAGGATATATTTTTCCCGTCAGTTTCAGCGTGACCCTCTCATTGGAATATTGTCTGTGTTGTAAACCATAGCGGCTGAGATAACTTTGAAGCTGTTGCGAGGGTCCGGGAGTAAGAAAAATCGCCGAGCATGTTTTGAGGGGCGCCCCCCGTCAAGAAAAGCTTCCATCCGATACGAGCTCCTAGCTAGACCCGCGCTACTACTTTTTTTCCCCAGGATGACGGGGCTCCCGAACCCAATATCGTCGGACGGACATCTTTGATGATTGCAACGTGTTTGCTTAGAGCGGCGAGTCGGCACGACTTGAGTCACCAACTAGATATTAGTCGGCCTCGTACTAGTTAGTCGTTTCCCGCGAGTGCCGACAGTCCGACTTATTGAGCCGGGACGCTCATCACTTGAGGAACCCTCTGCCTCACCACTCGTGCAGGAAGGATAATATATACGTAGCGGGATGCGTTTCTTTTGCCTTCTTGGCCGGGGCCGAGGGGGTCTGATTCGGCTTGCTTCGATCGCCTGACTAAAGTCGGCAAGTCGGCTGGCCATCAGTTGGTTTACCAGCCGACTTACCAACTAAAGTCAGTTTGTTGACTAAAGGCACCTGCGGATTAAGCTGTAAGTCGTCAAATCTGGCCGACTCACAGCTCTACATTTTTTTTTTTTATGTACCAAATACCTAGGCAAACACATTGTTCATCGCGCTGCAGTTTCGTTGTTTCTCAACTGTTGTGACTTGCTGAGTTTTTTATTTCATATTTTCATGCATCGCTTTTGACTTTCCAGCTCAACTCGTAACAGCTTTTGCCCTCAACGACCTTCTGGACAAGCCGTGCTCACAGGTGCGACCTTCTGGACAAGCCGTGGTCACAGATGTACCCCCTCCCCCCCCCCCGATACCTACTTCAATCTTTATCGCGCATAGGGTTCAGCACTCTCACTTTTCAATTTTTTTTGCTCGTCAATTTTCACCGCACTTTTTACTAGCTCACGGTCTCTTGCGCTTTCCGCTCGTCATTTTCTACGCACGAACAAGCTGCTACGAGCACGAGTATGCCCTCAGGAGGATTGGAACCCGTACCCTTTTACTGTAGTATTTCAATAATACAGTTCTACCTTACAGTGTAGCCTTGCTCACACCATAACCACTAAGCCGTACAGTCAGCGCTAACTCTGGGTCACACGGTGGATTTGGTGCACGTTTTACATCGTGCTGTGTGCCTTGGCCGGCAACAGTTTGCGCAGGAGTCCCACGTTGAAAATATAATCCACCACCATTTAGCAGCCCGAGTTGGGTCGTCGATAACCTGACGCTGCTGTAACCGTCATTTTTCACTCGTTATTTGCTATATCCTCCTAAGTTCCAATAGAGGGGTGATCGCTATAATAATCGTGAATCGTCACTCGTTAAACTGTTACTGAGTTCGCCATCCAGGGCAACAATGTGCAGCGTAAGATTGAACGTTGACCACCCCTAACCACGCGTAGTGTTATGATAGTAGAGATATGTGTGTGGTAACTTTGTTCAAAAATGTTTCTTGATGACGGAACACCTTAGCCCCACATCGTCGGAATGTCATATTTTATGTTTTTCGTTTTGATTTTCGTTTTTGTTTCATACCCAAGACATGACATTGTTATCGGGTCGCGTTTACATTTTTTATCAAAAATCAGCTTTGTTTTGGGTGGGTTATTGAACTCCTCAAGCGAGGAACTTCAGAATAAAAAAAAACGGTGCGCCTCTACCGCTGTTATACTGTATCACGTGTCTACAGTAATCGGTTTTGTCGTTAACCGTGGCACGCTTGCCTCGGTTTTGTTCGCACTTTGTCCTGCGCACAGGTCCGACGAGAAAACGAGTTGAACCTGGCGATTACGCTCATAGAGCGTGGCGTAGAGAACGAGATGGGCTTAAAACGTCGGACTCTCGGCAAAGGTCCTTTGCCCCAGAGCGCTTTGGACAGAGAGGTGGACAGACTGCTGAAGGGGATCATTAATGGCCCGGTGGACTCCACGGTAGGTGGCTAGAGAATATATAGCCTTTTTGGGTGAAATCGTGTCTATTATGGACGCGTGCTCCGATGAAGATAGCAGATTTTGGCCAGGGTAAAAATCTGGGAAAAATACGGGGCTCCCTGACCCAAAAACGTCGAAAATCTCATCTCGTGTTGTTTTGCATTATTAGTGCATTTTATACCTACTGTAGGACATGAGTCTGTTCGTAGATGTTGCACGGTCGGTTTACTAAAAAAATAGTGATTAGATGCGGATTAGAGCTCTCCAGGGTAATAGTCATAAAAGCCTCAGAAAAAAAAACGATGCACTTCATCATACCGTATCGTCCGTAGCGTGTTTCTCCAACGGGGGTCCTCTCGTCTCAGGAACACCTCAAAATCGTCGGATTCCATTCTCCATCCGGAATTGCCGTGTTTGACGAACAGATGTTGGGTGAATTGTTCGTGAAAAAAGGGCCTCGTTCGTCAAGCTCCAATTTCGTCTTTTTTGCTTTCTCCACTCAAGTTTTGGTCTGAGGTATTAATAGTACGTCTTATACCAGTATTATACCAGTATCATTAGATGAGATGATAGCTCCTCTCCGTGAAGGGCCTTGGGAAAATTCGGCGTACCCCTGCCGACGCCTTGTTCTATGTGCGGTTATGAGCGAAATCCTTAGCAAACCTTTTGTCAATGGCAAATTATCTAGCCGTGCGTGCATGCGTGCGTGCCTTCGTCCATCGCGCGTTCGTCCGTCCTTCGTCGCAGAGCTGCCGAGCGACGATGCAGCTAGCGCTCGTGATGAGAGACCGTGGAGATCAAGCTGCCGCGGTGCACTGGTTCCAGAAAACGGTATACCACAAACAATGCGGTAGATGCCGCACAACCCATTGTTTTTCTGAGGCTCATAACCGCTCGTGAGGAGCGTTACACCTCACCCAAAAGCTGACTTGTTAATAGTGTGAACTGAAATGGCAACCCGATGATCAAACCCATGGCCGAGGTATGAAAAATGTAAATGTTGCAAAATCAAGAAACTATTTTTTTTGGACGATACTGGGTCAACAAGAGCCATCATTCAGAAAATATGTTTTGCCAAAAAAACGGTGTACTTCTATCCTAGCACGCGTCGTGTCCATAAAAACCCGTCAAATATTGATGTCAGATTCTTGACACACATTTTTTTTTTTTTTTTTTTCGACGTGATGTTAGAGAATTTTCACAGAATATCAGAAATTCGTTATTTTTATTTTTTTTATTTTTTGGCGTTCGTTTTATAGGAACGATCCTTAGCGTTTAAAAAAAACAAGCAGATTTTTCTGACTTAATTAACCCCGCGATGCTCGTTATCCCTGCTTTCCCGATGCCTCTCTTGGGTCGGAACTCTTCTTCAGGCATGGTTGTATTGGTATACCGCGGCTTGGAGACACTCCTCCAATCTGTCAACGAACCAACCAAGTGCTATGACTACCTTGCAGTGTGCTAACCGGACATCTCCTCGGTGCGTCTCTTGTCGACAGTTGGAGCTGAAGCCTCATAGCCCAGGCGCGATGCAAGAGCTGGGGCGGGCGCTGTCAGCCTTAGGAAGATTATCAGAAGCCGAGAGCACCCTCAACCAGGTATTTCGCACCTCCTTTGTTGGGTCTTGTACGAGATGAAAAAAAACGAGCCCCACTCTTGCTTGCCGTCACGGCCCGTATAATCGCACTGCACCCTGCTCGCTCGTGGTGCACGGTACGACACGGGTAGAACCATTTTTTCTTCCCGAGGTTTTCTCAAACTTTGCAGAGAGCTCTGTACCCTACCCCAAAAAAATAGCTTAACCCCTTTGGCCCTTCAATAGGGAAAAAATTACGACGAAAATTGACGATTACGGCACCGGCCACTGCTGATCGGCGATGATACGACAACAATGCAAAGACTCGTACGGAACGGGACGGGTGCAGCATGATCCTACTCGTTCGTGCTGTCGCGTGCTCACGCTACTGGCAGACGCTTGAGACTATTGCAGTCGACGTTTTCTTGCTTGCTAAACTATAATGAAGATATCATAGCGTCCTTAGTTGAGGGACCACCCGTCGATTTCAGAAAAAAAAAGTGCTTTAGCTAAAACGTGCTACCCTCTTGTATCGGCAGCACGCAACGCGTTTCAAAACCATGCTGGCCTTCACCCCGCAGGGGAAAAAAGTGCTGTAGTCAATTACGTGCTATCATGCGGTGGAGGTGACCCGATTGGTTTACGATTCTCTTCACTTGCGGAGCTCCATGTCTTAATCCCCCCCCAAAAAAACGGATGTGGACGAAAATGAAAAAAGGGCTACACAAGTATATACAATACCAGATGTGAGAATTATATGGCCTGTTGTTGTAGGCACACAAATAGCAAAAAAAAAAAAAAAAAAATCCAAAGACATGAACGATTTTTTTTTGGCGATTTTGTGTTTGGGGGGTTTAAGGCACCCCATCCCGTCGATCCGGAAACGTTTTTTTCTTTTCAGCCCAAGAAAAGTGCTACCGTTGTTGTAGTACGCGTCTCCCACAACGTGCTTACCCGTCTCCGCAGTGTTGAGCATTATTTAGTATCGTGCCGTATCACCGGGGACATAAATATATATATACACCACTACCGCGTCGTAGCATCGACGTCATCCCAGGGTACTGGTTGCACGTTTTGAGCCAAAAAAAGGTATACCTGGCCGGTTGAGCTCCTCAAACGAAAAACTTACCTACCGGTGAGTCATCAGCCTAAAACCTTTACGAGCACGATTTGTTTTACGGACTAGGGCATACTAATAACAAGTGTGGGGTCGGGTTGCGCGAACGAATGCCTTCGAAGCCACGTTTCGGACGATGATATATTGAGCTTCTTATGTTAGGAGCTCAGAAACTTCTCAGAAACTTCTTAGAAACTTCTTAGGAACTTCTTCTGCACCCCTGACGTGGGATGGCTCTGTCTTGGCTGACCTCTCCTGGCCGGGAAGACGACCCCAAATGGTTTCCCGGCCGGACTATGCCGGGGGACCTTAGAATATGACCAGGGACAATAGAAATCAGAGCTCACGGTAAACACGAAGTCTGTCTGTTCTCCTTGTTTTTTTCATCTAACCGTTTCTCTTTCTGTGACCAAAAACCCAGAACCCACAGACCAAACGAAAGTTCTGTGTAGAGACGTGTGCGACGGCCACAGCGAGAATAAATACCCCCGCTTTTCAATACCGGTGTTGAGGCTTTCATCACTCGCCCCAGTGACTCTGTTCCTCACAGATTTTTTTTCTTTTCTTTGGCGCGGCGTATGTAGCTAAACCATTTTCCACTGTGGAAATCGCAAAATGTAAAGAGCACGAAAACTCAAAACCGCAAAGGCGCGAGTGACCCCACGGAGCCATTGAAAAAAGGCCCTGAAAAGCGACCCCGCCACCGTAGCTTTCCCCCCCCGCAAATTATACATGTAATAGTTGGCCTCGGTTGGCACCGACGCTGTAGAACGTTGTATGTATATTGGGGTTGGCGTTGGTTGGCAACGACGCTGTAAAACATACCGTTCACTGAGTGAGCTAGACAACCGGGGTACCTTGTTTTGTCTTTTTTTTTGGCGGTCGCCATGATGTTTATCGAGTTAGATCATATTGTGCGGAGGGGAGAACCCTAACTCCGCACAAGGGGAATTATCGCATCACGTAGTGTGAATATGGTAAGGCACCCACGAGGCAGTTGCATAGTAATACCCATTGCTGTCTCTGGAGTGGCCACACCAGAAGACAAAGTATAACTCATTGGCGCTGTCATCCATTAACAAGAAAGTAGGCACAAGTTGCCGAAGTCCGTCTTACGAGCGGTTCTTGGAAGGATGCAGTTCACCCTTTATGCGAATCGCCGAACACCTCATGGCGCTTCGCGCTTGGTGCGAACAATGTCTGCCTGGTTGGTGAAAACCCGACGTGCTCCGTCCTGGCATTGGAGGAATGCGAGGGTCTATGGTCACACGATTACGGCCATGCACAAACTGAGTACATCCCCCACACACCACAGCTTTGACGGTGCTCCGTCTCGAGAGGGATGCGTGGTCAATGGTCAAATGACTAAGTCAAGCAACAAATGAGTACGCTCCCTGTAACATGCTCCCCTTAACATGCCCCCCTCAACATGCCCTCCTCAACATGCCCTCCTTAACATGCCCCCCTTAACATGCCCCCCTTAACATGCCCCCCTTCACATGCCCCCCTTCACATGCCCTCTCAAGATTTCAAATACCGCCATAGTTTGCAAGAATTGAGCAATACCCTACTACACATTCACTTAATACATGTATACAGGTATACACTACGTAATACATTCATACATGCACACATGCATACATTTATAAGCCCCCCTTAACATGCCCCCCTAAACATACCCCGACCCCCCCACCGTGGAATTGGTCGGTTCTGCTTGCGCGGTGGCTACAACTTTTTTTGTCAGCTTTTACAATAGCTTTGTCCCCTTTTTCGCAACTTGCGACACCCCCGAGATTTCAAGATAACCACATCCCGAACGGAAGGCTTGTATCCTGCCCCTATTTACTAACCACATTTGGTCCTTCTGGATAGCTACGGCATGCTCCTCCGCAACAGCTTAGCACGATAGGAATATTGTCCTCGTAACCCAACAAAGCTGTTCATTGTGGCGTGACCGCTCCTTTTAGACGCGGCGGGCCGCCACCCAGCCCGCAATCGACAGCCCGTGTTTTTTTTTTTTCTGGGAATCCAGAGACAGACCCAGGTGTAAACCCCCTGCCCGCGCATGAGCCGTGCTACATTGGGAGTTGCACGTTTGAAAAGGCATGCTACAGACCTAGGTTGCAGCAAGGGGGGTAATTTTTTGCGGCCTTCATTTTCAGCGGCCCGGGATCACTCGCGCGAGCGAGCCCCTGTTCCTTTGAGGTCTTGAAAATCTAATACTGCGTCGATACACGACAGCTAACGGACCTCAAAATTCTCTGTCTTCTTGTCGTACGAACAATCTCGCAATGCACGAAGTATACCAGACGACTTTTAGCGTTATCGAGTAACGACAGTGATGGCTACGGACTATTAATAGCATCATCTCTGATATCTTCGTGCTAGCTTTATCCTTGTGGCATGAATCCACAATGGAATGGTTACCTTAGAACAAGGATACGGCTGGGGGTTTCAATTTTGGGGACTTTCTTTTCAGGGGGCTCGGGGTCACTCGCGCGAGAAACCCCCGGTTCCTTCGAGGTCTAAAGCTTTCGTGCGTTTGATTTTTGCGACATGAACCCGCAATGGAATGGTTGGCTACTACGCTGCGCCCAACAAGTAGCGTATACCTAGTAGTGTTTTTTGTCAGCGAGGTACAGAGTCACTCTTGGGATTGGTGAAAAGTCGGTAGTGAAGAGAGGGTAGCCCCCCCCCCTATGGTATAGCCTTGGTCTTCTTACTCAACCAAGTTTAATGTCCCGAAAACACCCCGATGCTGGACGTTTTGGTTGTTGTTGGGCATGTCTTTCCAGTGAAATAAATAGACGACAACATTGGTGAGATCAGGAACGGACATACCACGTCGCTCGCACCACCTCCCGTCCGCTCTGCGATCCCGATAGGGTTTTCGTAGTTGTTTTGGCGCACCCTCTTTATTAATGATGTTTAAAAGCTGCAACTGTGTGTGCAAATATCAATCAGGTGTTGGAGATGACCGACGGAGCGACGGATCAGCAGTCCGTCAATTGCAGAAAATTTGCCTTGATGAATCTAGCGTCCTTGGCGGCCATTAAAGGAGACCCCGAAACCGCCGTGAAAGCTTACCGGGACATAATCAGGAAAGTTTGGGGGGGGGCGTGAGGGAGGCGGGGGTAACTATTTTTGCGATTTGTGTCGCGTGCTGAGACAGCGGGGACCTTTTTAAGCCAACATATGGCGTAGTTGGCGGGTAAAAAATGACATGCCGACCGACACCGAGGTGGACGTTTACCGGAACATATCAGCCCTTGTGTGAGCGGGCAGAGGCGGCGAGGGGATGGTGGGTAAGGGCAGAGATTGTTGCGGCATTCCACTGCGTGTACTCATGCCGTGACCTCAGCTCGCTTTCTCCCATGCACGTTTTTTACCTCGTGTAGTACCTGTCGTTTAACGTTTTTTATGGCTACGCACAAGAGGGTTCTCATGCTTCCCCTCCCTAGCTTCAATCAAATCGCGCGAGAAACAAAAATCATAGAAATGCATTCCACCCGCTTCCTACCACCGCGTATATTTTCCTGGCGTGCCTTGACCTACATCTGCCCTTTCCCACACACAACATGTGTTTTGCCTCGTGCGGCACCGGTCGTCCTCCGCCTTTCGTGGCTCTCCACAACATTGTCATCGTGCTTGTTTTCCTACAAGCTAGAGAGGTTAGTCGATGTTCCTTATTATTTGAGTAAGCCACTCCCCTTTGTTTTCCTACAAGCTAGAGAGGTTAGTCGATGTTCCTTATTATTTGAGTAAGCCACTCCCCTTCTTGGACTTACTCTCCTTCTGGGGTATTTTTTTTTTTTTTTGCCTCTATTTCCTTGTTATTGGGGCAAGAAGGAGAGTAATTTTTCGGGTGCACCCCGCACTGCTGTCACATACGTCACAACCGCGCATAACTCTGCCGCCGTGGCTTTACCTCCGTCCACTTATCCCCCGCCTTTTTTTTTTGTAATCCTCGCGCAGCACCTATCATCCTCCACCTTTCATGGCCCTCAACAACCTGGGTGCGGCGTTGATATCGATGGGACGAGAGTCAGAGGGGTGGGGGTATCTCAGTCAAGTGAGTGTGTACAGCGGTGCGACGCGTGCTATGATACGGTTATGATACGGATATGATACGGATATGATACGGTCATGATACGTCTATGGTACGTCTGTGATACGGATATGATACGTCCATGATACGGCTTTGATACGGTTATGCTACGGTCATTATACGTATATGATACGGCTATGATACGGCTAGAGTAGGGAGGATGTTATGATATTCAATACCCCATTTTTCACGACTGGGTTTGAGCTATCACATCATATCATCATATCACATCATCATATCATATCATACTATGATATCATATCATACTATCATATCATATCATACCATCATATCATATCATACTATCATATCATATCATACCATCATATCATATCATACTATCATATCATATCATACTATCATGTCATGTCATACTATCATACCATATCATACTATCATATCATATCATACTATTAATATCATACTCGCACAAGTTGATTCTGTACCTCAACGACAAAAAAAAGTTTCAGGCGATATGATCTTTTCGGCGAAGCGCAGCTTACGATATAGAGGTACACCACTTTCTTTTTCTAATACTACCCCTCAATATGGGAGCGTTAAGACATGTTCTTCTTAACCCAAATACACTGATTAGAAAAAAAATAAAGCTGCTACCATACCGGATGGAAAACCCCCATGGCATACGTAGGCATACAACGAGAATCGTGCGAAAAGTAAATGGGGCGTATTTTCCGACGATTCGGGGTTAAGGAGCCACGTCATCCAGAAAATATTTTCGCCAAAAAACGGTATACCTCTATCGTAGCACGCGCCCAAACGAAAACAGCACGAAAGCTTAACCTCTTTAGGCCCCGAAATCCCTCCCTATACTACCATCAAGCAAATTTGTCTCCAAAAAGGACTTCCAGTATTGTGAAGGCGTTAATTCCGCAAACGAATATGGGGGTCACTCGCGCGAATGAACCCCGAGCTACTGCGAAAAAAAAAAGGTCCCATAAGTGACCGACTTGCCTGCCTTTGCCTTTAAGACGGGCTACGGTCTATAGAGAGAGGTGCACCGATTTGTTTTTAAGACTGCTGACTTGAGGAGCCGTATACCTTTCGCCTTAACCTAATTTTTTTCTTTTGGTGAGAAAAAAAAAGTGCAAACCAGATGTAAAAGTCCTTCGTATGGCCTTCGTAGGGTGTACCGAAACAAATCCTACTATCAAAACAAGACCGGCATTCCGACGAATTTGGGGAGTTAGCTTAACCCCTTAAGAGCCCCCAAATCCCTCTCTATACTTACTTCAAGTAATTTTCCCCGAAAATGGTTTCCAGCTGTCAAGGCGTTAAGGAGCCCCGCGATTCAGAAAACTTTTTCGAAAAAAAGGAAGTGTCACCCCTACGGGAGCACGCCTCCGCTTTGTTTGTTTTTTTTGCTCAAATTCGCATGCTACTACGATCGGGGTGGCGCCTTTAGACATTTTACTTGACGCGGCGTACTCTGCACCGTCCCTCGCTCTTCGACGTGGGCCTTCTACCTAGCTGCCCAAACGTCTCCAAGCAGTGATCCTCACCAGTGGTGGTGTACTCTTGTACTACAACACAAGATCATGATACGAAACATCCATAAATATTATCCTATCGTCTGCAAGTTATGCTACAGGCTACCCCATGTACTATCCTCTCGGTTCCATAGGCGGTGTGATCTTTCACTTTTTTGTTTTCTGGTCGAGAGGTTGGGGCGCCTTTACCGATCTTTAACCCGCAAATCGTACCAGATAAAGTACCAAATACACTTCGCTCTTACGAGCTTTTTAGGCTGGTTACTGTGTTGTTGTTTTTTTCCCATCAAATCGCGGAAGGGCACCGATCCAACCTAACCCTCATCCTAACCCTAACCCCAACCCCAACCCCAAACCTAACCCTAACCCTAACCCCAATCCCAACCCCAAACCTAACCCTAACCCTAACCCCAACCCTAACCCCAACCCCAACCCTAACCCCAACCTCAACCCCAAACGTAACCCTAACCCTAACCCTAACCCTAACCCTAACCCCAACCCCAACCCCAAAAACCTAACCCTAACCCTAACCCTAACCCTAACCCCAACCCCAACCCCAACCCCAAACCTAGCCCTAACCCTAACCCTAACCCTAACCTCAACCCCAACCCCAAACCTAACCCTAGCCCTAACTCTAACCCCAACCCTAACCCCAACCCTAACCCTAACCCCAACCTCAACCCCAAACGTAACCCTAACCCTAACCCTAACCTTAACCCCAACCCCAACCCCAAAAGCCTAACCCTAACCCCAACCCCAACCCCAACCCCAAACCTAACCCTAACCCTAACCCTAACCCTAACCCCAACCCCAAACCTAACCCTAGCCCTAACCCTAACCCCAACCCTAACCCAGGCCAAGGCTCCGGCCTGACCGCCGCTTCGCCGCGCGCTTTGGAAAAACCGAGAAAAAGTGTGAGGACCACCTCAAAAATCGAAATAATGTTTCGCACTTTATCTGGTATAATTTGTGGGTCGAGCACATCGCGAAGGCTGCTGGAGCGGCCTCCTCAACCCAACATCGTGTTGTGACACCGTTTGTGTCCAAGCAGAACATCTTGTTTTTACGCCTAGGGCGATGGGACTTGGTCATCGGTTTGAAGCTTCACTCTGTCTCGACGGCATACCTTAGGTGAAGGTTCTAGCGGCCATCAAGTTCAGAGCTCCGGGGGGAAAAGTGGTGATCACCCCTGCCGCAGCACGCCTCGAATTTTTTTTTCTTCTCTGGGTCATCCCACCGCTTGGGGTGCCGCAGATTCTGATAATTTTCTGAGCTCCTACCACGACGAGCTGAATATCATCATCATCATCATCATCATCATTCGTCATCCATCATCCATCATCACCCGAAACATGACTTCGAAGAAATTCGTTCGTTCGTGCAACCCGGCCAGCATTGCTAGGGTGCTTGCCCTACAAAAAACGTAGGTTATACTCGTAAAGTCATCATGCCGGCCGATAGGTCACGCTTGAGGGGGCTCAACCAGTCAGAAGGTCAGAAACGCATGCCCCAAAAACTGCAAGCCCTCACCGCACTTTTTGTTTTTCACTCACATCTACTTTCCAGCTTCTGGACAAGCCGTGGTCACAGGTGTCGTCCTTTCCCCCCCCCCGGTTCTCGCCTGCAATTTTTATCGCGCATAGGGTTCAGCAATCCCACTGCTCGTCGATTTTTCATCGCGTGTTGTACCATAGAGGGATGACTCCTATAGAGCTCCTCAGCCGAGAAACTAGCAACCAATGCTCCTGGAATACCATTTGTGATGTCTATGAAAATATTCGTCTATTTAGTATACGAAACGAATCGAGTTTCTGGTTTCCGTAGTTTTTTCGCGGGTTCAGTTCTCGCGGGCCGTGCCGGTTTCGGGTCGGCCTGACCCGACCCGTGAAATTTCGAACACCTCCCGATTCGACCGGATTCGACCTGACATGTATTATGAAATATTTCTGACCCGGCCTCGGCCATGATCCATGAGTTCGGGACAAATCGCTTGGATTTAGTGTGGGACACTTTGGGTGTGGATTGATGTTGTGTTGTGTTGTGTTGTGTTGTGTTGTGTTGTGTTGTGTTGTGTTGTGTTGTGTTGTGTTGTGTTGTGTTGTGTTGTGTTGTGTTGTGTTGTGTTGTGCTGTGTTGTGTTGTGATGTGTTGTGTTGTGTTGTGTTGTGTTGTGTTGTGTTGTGTTGTGTTGTGTTGTGTTGTGTTGTGTTGTGTTGTGTTGTGTTGTGCTGGGTTGGGTTATGTTGTGCTTTGTTGTGTGTTGTGTTGTGTTGTGTTGTGTTGTGCTGGGTTGGGTTGGGTTGGGTTGGGTTGGGTTGGGTTGGGTTGGGTTGGGTTGGGTTGGGTTGGGTTGGGTTGGGTTGGGTTGGGTTGGGTTGGGTTGGGTTGGGTTGGGTTGGGTTGGGTTGGGTTGGGTTGGATTGGGTTGGGTTGGGTTGGGTTGGGTTGGATTGGATTGGATTGGGTTGGGTTGGGTTGCGCTGGGGTTGGATCCGATTGGAACGGGTTGGGTTCGGTTCGGTTTCGGACTTTCCTGCTCCCGACCAACGTTTGCCTGCTCCCGACCAACGCACGCACAGAAGTTCACGACAGTTAGAAATATCCACGAAACGCGAGTTCCCAGCGAGAGCTACTGTATTTTACCTCGGAGGACATGAGGTTGTTGGTCGGGTTGTAGTTTTATTTTTCAGTAAGAAATCGGTCTTTCGGTGGTTAGATGTAGTGAGTACTTTAACACGTAGTAAGATTTAGTAAGATATAGAGCTCTCAAAAGGTGCGGAGCCTCAGAAACGTTTAATCGCGCGCGCCATCGTAGCATGCATCAACGGTGCGACACGTACGTTCCGACGCGTGCTTTCGATAGAAGGAGCAATTTTCGGCCATTTTTCTCTTTCTGAACGATAGCGTTCCTTAAGCCCTTTATTTGAGCCGCCAAAGTCTCTCCCCACACTAAATTCAAGTAAATTTGTCCCCGAAAAAGGGTTTCCAGTAGCGTGGGCGTCAAAAATACCAAAATCGTCAAAATGTCGTTCTTCGTTTCGCACCATTTTGTGGTACACTTTTAGGCCATGGGATCGTCCAGTCACAAAAAGTGTACTCTATTAACCAGTCACTTTTTGGGTGAGGCAAAGAAAAAGAGCCCGTGCACCTCCACCGTGGCGCATAGCTTCCATGCGATCCACACCGCTCCACACCACTTGAAAATGCCGCAAACCGCCTTCACAGAATTGCTCCAAACCGCCTCAAAACCACTCCAAAATCGCTCCAGACCGCCCCAATCCGCTCCAAGTTGCTCCCAACCGCACCAAGCGGCCCGAAACCGCTCTAAAACCTCCCCAAACCGCTCCAAACTGCCCCAAACCGCCCCAAACGGCCCCAACCCGCTCCAAACTATCCCACACTGCCCCGAATCGACCCAAACTACTCCAAGCCAGGCAAAACCATTCCGAATCGATCCAAACCGATTGCAACAGCCTCAAACCACTGGAAACCGCTCCAAACCGTTCCAAACCGCCCTTAAACCGTCCGAAAACGCCCCAAACTGCTCAAAAACGGCTCGAACCTGGGCCAACCCCGCTCCACGCTGCTCTAAACTGCCCCGAGCCGATTCAAACCGCTCCAACACCGTCCCAAACCGATCCACATCGTCCGTAAAAGGCCCCCAAACTGCTCCAAGTCGCTCTATAGTGCCCGAAACCGCTCTAAACCGCGCTCCAAACTTCCCTAAGCCGCTCTGAACCGGCCCGGCCCCTCGTTGGTTTGTGATTCTCAGGCTGCCCTCGCAGACCCGTCTCAGCCGGAGCCCCTTGCCAATGCCGCAATGCTGAAAAAGAACGACGGGAATCTCGTCGAAGCGCGGGGTTTGCTGACCCGGTAGGAGGCGTTTATTTGTTGTCCCGGTAAGGTGCAGTATAAGAACTATACGAGCTATTGGAGACGCGTCTGATCATCGGGGTAGGGTAGCGGGGGCCTATGTAATGTAGTATAGTGCGAAGGGACTTTGGATCGCACTGTACGGAGAGACCGGTCTATCCGTATAAACAGTTGTACATGAGGTCATTAGATTAAGGCAGCCACTTGATCTAAGGCCGTTGGAATCGGTTCGCACGACTGTAACCTTGAATACGACCGCCTAATATCGAGTGGCCGCCCTGATTCTGACTGCCTTATATAGGCATACAGCCCCCACTGTCGTACTGAATATTATATATTCGACCGCCTTATATCGAGTGGCCGCCCTTATTATGACCGCCTTATATAGGCACATAGGCCCCACTACTGTACTGTATATATTAAATCGCCTTATATGGAGTGACTGTCCTTGTTCTGGTCGCTTTATATTGGCACATAGGCCCCACTACTGTACTGCATATATTCAAACGCCTTATATCGAGTGGCCGACCCTATTATAACTGCCTTATACAGGCACATAGGCGACACTACTGTACTTTATATATTCAACCGCCTTGTATCAAGTGGCCCACCTTCTTCTGACCGCCGTGAATACGCACATAGGCGCGGTATTAATATTGCTTTTTAACCCGTTCTTCTTACGGATGGAGCTCGTCAAGGGGGGGAACTACCCTGTGCCTTTGGTATCCCCTTTGACGCGTGTTACGATGGAGGCAGTCTTTTTTTGCCAAAGATCCATCCCACGCTATGGGGGCAGCAGAAGTTCCTGGGCTCCTAACAGTGAGGGGCTCAATATCACCATCCTCGCCCGAAACCTTACTTGGAAGGCATTCGTTCGCGCGACCCGGCCAAGACTTCTATGCTATGCTACAGCACTATTTATAGTCCCCAAAACAAGTAAACAACCCGGCCAGCGAGGAGCCTCATAAAGTCAAGGTACCTGCTACACGCTTATGCATGCGCCAGAGTGCCTGAATCATCCGTCACAAGTCTAAAACATCGACGCCTACAGTAATTTATAACGTTTCACAAACCAAAACGTCAACGTACGCGAAACCTCAAAATGAAAATGTCAAAATGTTGCGCGTGGGGCAGGGCGCACGAGCTGACACGGGACGACGGCCTACTTGTGCGAATGGCCCTTTTCCTTTCCCCGGTGGCTGCCAGTGAGGAGGAAATGCTGGCGGAGCGGGCCGCACTCGTTCAAGAGGTATGTGGATAATAGCCGCTTGGTCCTTTCCAGGACCCTTCACGAGTCAGGAAGCTTTCAAAGTCCTGGGTCGGGTAGGGTGAAGTATCGACAGCTAAAAGCAATTTCCGGTCGGGTCGGGTCGGGTCGGGTCGGGTCGTGACCCGACCCGACCCGACCCGACCCGTGAAAAGAGCTCTGCTGTTTTCCCCTCCCCAGAAATGCGTGAACTCGTGTACCCTCCGTGGGCAACTACTGTAAATGTACGCTTGGTGTATCCTCCTCCCCAAAAGCCCTTGTTGGTGGTGGCTGACATGCCGTCGGGACGTACGTATTACAGGCTGTAAGAGTCCCGCGCGTGGATGATATGCGTCGACGTGACAGCCAGAAACGACGAGGCTGGTTGTACCAGCGGGCCGGTCTCACCCAGGAGGTCCGGTCTGTGGGTGGGCCAAAGCCATGGTGGGGGGGTGGGCTACGATCGAGGTGCACCACTTTTTTTCTAATACTACCCCTTAATTTGGGAGCTTGAGACACCCACCCCCCCCCCCAAAAAAAAAGTGATTTTGACAACAAAAAAAAAACTGCTGTGACCGGATGAAAAAATCCCATGCCCTAGGCACACAACGAAAATCATGAAAAAGAATGGCCTATTATTTATTTATTTTCCGACGATTTTTGCGTTAACGAGCCGCGTCGTTCAGAAAACATTATCGCCAAAAAAAGGTATACCTTAATACCTCTAACGTCGCCTGCGTCTTAATACATACTAATACAGTACATGCTAATACCCCCCTTTTTCACCACCGGATGCTGACGTTTTCACCACTCGCACGAACGAGCGGCTCTGTACCTTCACGGACACAAAAATAATGTAGCCCAATTAAGCCGAAGTTTGCTTGGCGCAGCAGTGTACGCATAGCTGACCATTCCAATGCCGATCCATAGCGAAAAATTACCACAGAGCACAAAAACCTTAAAAGACCGCAAAGAAACAGGGTGGTCACTCGCGCGAGTGACCTCGAGCCGTTGCAAAAAAAACGGCCCAAAAAATGACCCCCCTATCGTAATCTTGGAGCAAAACCCCGGGGACGGAAGAAGGCCGTCCCTGGGGTGGGAGAAAAGCCTGCTAGCTCTACAGAAAAAGCAAGACGATCCCACTTGCATCGTCGGCTCCCGTACAGCAGCTCGAGATAGTAGGAAGCGTTTAGGGGAAAAACAGACCATCCCGCCCGCCCATCATTGTGCGCGAGACACGCCGACAACGACGCTAGTTTTTATTTTTTCGTGTTTGTTTTACCGGGGTAAGTACTCTCTGCGACGATTTGCCGCGTTGATTACCATCAAACCAACGCGGGGGTAGTACCCCTGGGTGAGAGTCTCAGGCTGATCGCAGCAAAGAGACCTCATCGATCCCAAACTAAAAGCGTCGGCGAAATGTTGCAGCATTAACTTTGATCGGTGATCTATATACCCGTTCAGCATTAACTTTGATCGGTGATCTATATACCCGTTCGGTGTTTTATACGGCTCTTCACCAGTCCTGAAAATAGTTAAAATAACCAGTCCCAAATTAACGAACTATTTATTCTCTCCGCGATATTTCTTATAGGTTAATCGGTTAACCGATCTTCAGAGAAGGGGTCTACTATCGGTGCGGAGCCCGGGGAAAGAGCTGGAGCAGGCCCCTTTCTATTTGGTCTACGCGGGAACAAATCAGCGTCCAGCGATGGAAGCCATAAACAGGTCAGCTTTTGCCACACCCGTGCGAAAACGCTACCAACACAGCTAGCTCTGTGCGTTCGGCTTCACGTGATAAACAACATCCATCATAGGAGTTACATACGGTCAAAGGATAATACATCTATCTGTATTACGCAATATTTACGGATGAATATCGACCCTAAATTTATCAAACTCACAGCTGACGTACTTATTATATTGTTAAGAAATAACGTCGGCCTGAAACAGGTGCACATCGTCTCGCCACGCCGTGTGGGAACAAGCCAAAGAGAGCTCTTCTGTGCGTTCGATGCACGCGATAAGCAACAGCGGCACTGTATGTTACGCTAGCGGTAGCACCATTTTGTTCGAGACCCAGTACTCCCTCGAAGAGACGCGTGCTACGATAGCAGCAGTGTATGTGCAAGGGCCATAAATAAGTGCGTGATATTGACTATGGAAACAGTCAAAACCAATACCCTGGTACGTGCGAATTCTAACATGATCGACTTTTTTCTGCATTTTTTTTTTTCTTGCCGGTTGTTGTTCGGGACAACTTCCTTACGGGGTAGTCCAAGGGTTGGATTTGGGGTTGGCGTAAGGGTAAGGGTCAAGGCTAGGGTTAGGGTCAGGTTTAAGGGGTGTTTTATTCTAATTCCCTTCTCGAAATACTGGAACCACACGCCATGCAAACAAAGCGGTATTTTTTTTTATACTTTTACCCTGCATTTTTTCTTACATGGCCTGCATAGTCAGTCGGCTCTACGTTAGAGACAGTAATAAATGGCAGTTTTTGGCAAAAAGTATGTTTTCCGAATGGCGGGGGGCTTCTTAAACCAAAGTCGTCGGAACGCCATTCTCGCTTCGCAATATGAATTCTATTAATGCAATTTTTGGCAAAAATATTTATATATTTTTGGTTGGCGGGGGACGTCTTGATTGACCCGAAATCGTCGGACCTCCATTTTTGCTTTCCAATATGAATACTATCAAAGCAATTTTTGGCAAAATATATATATTTTCTGGTTGGCGGGGGGCTTCTTAATCCAAAATCGTCGGAACGCTATTCTTGCTTCGCAATATAAATACTAATAATGCAGTTTTTGGCGAAAAGTATGTTTTCCGAATGACGGCGGGCTTCTTGAACCAAAGTCGTCGGAACGCCATTCTCGCTTCGCAATATAAATACTATTAATTAATGCAGTTTTATGGCAAAATATATATATATTTTTGAATGTCAGGGGACATCTCAACCCAAAAAGGTCGGAACGCCATTCTTGCTTTCCAATATGAATACTGTTAATGCAGTTTCGGCGAAACATAATTAATGAATGACGGGGGGCTTCTTGAACCAAAATCGTCGTGACGCCATTCTTGCTTCGCAATATGAATACTATGAATGCAGTTTTCGGCAAAAAATAATTAATGAATGACGGGGGGCTTCTTAAACCAAAATCGTCGTGACGTCATTCTTGCTTCGCAATATGAATAATATGAATACTATGAATACTATGAATACTATCAATACTATGAAAGTTATAAATACTCTGAACTATGACTACGATGAAAACAATGAATAATAGTTTACATCTAGGCCATGGGTATTAGTGATTCGGGTTACACTCTCATTTTGCTCCAAAAAAGGTGTTTTGGGTGTAGTGTATTGTAGTGTAGAGCTTCTCAAAGCGGTTATGAGCCTCAAACGAAAAAAAGGTGTACCTTTTTACCGTGGCACGTGTGAGGAGAGCTCTATATATGATACCTCCGACCAAAAAACGACCTTCCTGAGAAAAATGACAGTGAAGACTCCGATGAACAACCCCACAGCCTAGGTTTAACGTTGAAAGCTGCTGCAAAACACGACGGAGTCACCCCTCAATAATGCGGTGAGGGTTTTGCAGTTTTTTGGGGTTAACTAATTTTTTTTTTTTTTATCCTCCGGCGGATGGGGAAAAATAAAGCTTCGTAGCTCACCACACTTCCACCTATTTTCATACGCGTCGACGAGTCGTGTGCCACTAATGTTTCTGGCGTTCTGATGGGTTGATTGGTTGAGATCCTCAAGCGAGGAACTACCGGTTAGCCTAACACTTCTGACGAGTACGTTTGTTTCAGCACTAGCGCACGGAAGTGCACGGAAGTGTTGATCGGATGCTCGAACGAACACCTTCGAAGCCATGTTTTGGGTGGGACATTGAGCTCCCAATATTAGGAGCTCATAGACTTCCGCCGCACCCCTGTTAACAGCGTGGGATGGCTCAACGATGTTAAGTAGTACCCTGGTACCTCACGCGAGGATCCTCGTCAAACAGAAGCAGTTTTCACTAAAAATGTGCCGCCCTTCACGTAGCATAGCTCTGTAGGCGGCGTGATCTGCAGCTACTCCATTTTTTTGGATGATCCGAAATAATATCAGGCGTGATTTCGCCGCGGTGGCGGTGCTTAATACCTACTTGGTGCGCCCCTGCTTGCCCCTGGTTTTGCCGTGCTACATGCACAGCGTTCAAATTCCCACTTCTCCAAAACCAATATTTCGTACCAGGTGGGTCGTATTGACCAATGTCTCTATGCAGTACGACTGCGCGCGTATGCTTGCTTGAAGTTGTGGAAGCGTCCGAAGGCCCTTTTCTCCCACAATCAGTGCTTCGCATTTTGTTTTTTTTCCAATTTATCCAAGTTGTGGCTATTGCTATTAAGGAGGACCATATCGTGATCAGAACCCACGATAAACCCTGAACCCTGTATATACCTTCGACGAATAATGCCTACAGCTAAGGTGAACCGATTTGTGTCCGAGGCTCCTAACAACTTGAGGGGCTCGATGCCAAAATTTTAAAGAAAACTGCCTCGGAGACAAAACACACAAGTCCTACTCGATGCACAATCCCCATGGTCTGGGGTATACGAAATAAATCTATACGCAGCGCATGGCGAAACAAGAGTAATAAAATTGTCTGACGAATTTGGGTTAAGAAGCCGAAGTCATTCGAAACAAATAATCACAAACAAAAAACACGGCGATCTCTATCGTAGCACGCGTTTATTTCCGAGGTTCTTCACAACCTGATGAGGAGCTCTATGGCTCACTCCCAAAAAACTATTTCGGAGACAAAACACCAAGTCCTGCTCGATGCACCATCCCCATGGTCTAGGTATACAACGAAGCTTATACTGCGAAACAAGCGTAATAAAGGTTTGACAGCTTTGCGTTAAGGAGTCGAAGTCATCCGGGAGAAACATCGGCAAAAGAATAAAGTGCGATGTTCTCCTGTTGTTGTTGTTGTTGTTGTTGTTGTTGTTGTTGTTGTTGTTGTTGTTGTTGTTGTTGTTGTTGTTGTTGTTGTTGTTGTTGTTGTTGTTGTTGTTGTTGTTGTTGTTGTTGTGGTTGTTGTTGTGGTTGTTGTTGTGGTTGTTGTTGTTGTTGTTGTGGTTGTTGTTGTGGTTGTTGTTGTTGTTGTTGTTAGTTGTTGTTGTTGTTGTTGTTGTTGTTGTTGTTGTTGTTGTTGTCGTTGTTGCTGTTGTTGTTAGTTGTTGTTGTTGTTGCTGTTGTTGTTGTTGTTGTTGTTGTTAACAATGTTTGGTAATGATTACGACCAAGACTACGGTATTACTATGTAGTAGGGGGAATGTTAACGCATGCTGATAAACGTTAATACTACCGGGTTTTGCGCCACCTCTTTCAAATACCTCACACGGACGAAATATATATATGTATATTGACGGTTTGCTCGGCGCAGCGTAGCTACCCATTCCATTGCGGGTTCATATCGCAAGAAGACTAAAACAGCACGAAAGCTTACGACCGCAAAAAGAAAAAAACGGCGTCACTCGACCGCGAAAAAAAACGGGGGTCACTCGCGCGAATGGCCCCGAGCCGCTGCTGAAACAAGGCCCCTGAAACTGGGAGCACCCTACCGTAGTCTTGTTGGTACCAGGACTGCACTGGTACTACAGGACTACACTGTGATGTCGTGTAACGACCGCATCGATCATGATTTAGAGCAAGCGTCGTTGCAAGTGCACTGATTTGTACGTTGCCCGCGGCTTGTTCACCCACCAACAGAATGCAAGCATCGATCGCCCCCCACCTCTTGGCCGCGGCGACGCATCTGAGCGGTGGACCAGGACAGAGCTTGGCTCCCGGATCAGGAGACGACATGGCGGTTGTAGCCGACGTGGGGAACCGGCTCGCTCGGCCGTTTCACGTCGGTTTCATTTCGAAGCTCTTCGGGGAAAAGGTTGGTCCAAGAAAAAAATCTCCTCGGATTGTTTCGGTTTTGTTTTGTCTTTTTATCCCCCGAATGGGGGGGGGCGGATAAAGCTTAAGCTCACCACACTTCCACGTATTTCCATACATGTCATGTGTCAATTCCAATCAGCTGTGTTGTTTGCAATTGGCAGCGCTATAGCTGACGTATCCTTTAGTTCCCGTGATAACGACAGCGCGAGCTGTGTCCCTACCGGACGATCCCCGTTACTACTCCAGCAGCGCAAGCTGTCGTTGTACACTGATGTGTTCGAGACTCGTGGCATCCGACAATGCGCGGCGTGAGTGTCAATCACCAAAACCTCACCGAAATAACAGAAAAAAGCTAGTCCACGAAAAGTGAAAAGCGTGAAACAATTTTTCCAATAACCAAAAAATATGAACAGGCTCTCGCGTTAATTGATCTTCCCGTGAAAATGCAACCGAGAATTTCGGCACAACAAGCAGAAAGTTGGCATCAACTTTTTTTTTTTATTTCCCTGATTGTTCCGGTGCCGTCACTACTACTACTTCGAAGTATAGACACATTCTGCGGTAGTGGAGATGTTATGTTATTCCCCATTTTTCACTTGTTAACAGTATTGGACACTCGCGCGATTGGCTCCAATAATCTCTCACTAAAACACGGGCTTAGAAACATAAGCCGTTGCCTCAGCGAAAAAGCAATACTGGGAGGACCGAAAAGCACACGCCTGGGTATAGGTAGCTACTCGTACGAGTGGCTCTAAGTCGATGGAAACCGACGATTTAAATGTGAACCCGCTGCCGTACGTAGCCTTGATCCATGCGAAGTTAACGTTTACCTACACACTATCACCTATATTCAGAAAATGAACAAATACACTTGAGCTGTGACATCGACCAGAAAGGAATTTTTGATCAAAACTCAGCTTTGCAAGAGCTGCGTGTGATACGTCGATCGCGCCTGTTACGGGATGTGTATACCCTCGTGAAAGGATACAGGTCGGTGACTCCGCTGCTAATACCACGGTCACCAGGACTAACGCGTTCAGCCTTGTTCCGTGCACGGAAACTGTATAACCCGCATTGAGGAGGACAAAACCAGACATCTGTGAAATTCAGTATGCATAAAACAATTGTATTGGTGTTGAGTTGGCTTTTGGAGTGCACTATTGGTGCCTACAGGGTTTGTACGCAAGTTCCTGTGTACTCCCTGTATATGTGGCAGGCCAACGGAGCTTCAGCCCAGGCCTGATGCTCGGGTTTTTTGTGCTGTCGAGCCATAATGGAACATGCGGCGGACGTCGATCGCTACCGTTCCGAAGTGATCTCTCGTCTGCTCTTGATGTAATGCAAAGGCACGCTCACACACCTGTATTGATCGAATGAAGACCGACGAGTGAGCTATATGAATTACTCCCACCCACAGAAAAAAAAACTAGATTCATGGTTTATGCATACGGTACGCATTGATTTATGTTTTCCCCTCACATCTTCACCCCGCGGCGACGTACGTACAATATCAGGATTACCTACCTACGGGATGTTGCTGGGGACGGAGGTGGTTGAACAATACCGTCGCCCTCGTTTTCATGCCACCACGCGCGCCCTTGTCGCCGCGTGAAACTGTCGTAGGCCGAGTCCCCAACACGCAAAAAATAGTTGAAAGAGAAAACCCTACATGCGGTCTGGTTTCGCGGCACGCTCCCCGTTGCCAACAAACCTTCTCCGACACATCATGCTATTAATACTGCCAATGGTATTAATAGTATTAATATTACTAGCAGCACGCTAAAGGTGTACCTTTTCTTGGTTTTTCGAGGCTACTCAGTTGAGGAGCTCCAGTATACCCCGCACAAAACTCGACTTTGAAGAAAACAATGAAGAGCACCTCGGTTAACAACGCCATCGCCTAGGTATATATACGCTCCCGGGGCCTCTCTTCAACGCCCCAAGCTTAATTAATTCCTAGTCATCCAAGACATGCATTCTTTCCCCAGGTCGAAGCATTGACGACGTCGTTTATAACGATTTTGAGTAGTTCCTCGTTTGTCAGCCAGGAACATTGTGGCAAAAAACTGTTTACCTCTATCGTAGCAAGCGTCCCCCCTCCCCCCCCCCCCCCTCATCGTCGTGGTGTATCTACCTCTATAACAACTCCGGGAGCCCATGGGGAGCTTGTGAAGAGGGTGGTTGCGTATACCTCCCCTGATCTCGCCTTCGTGTCACCACATGACGCATGCTACGCTGGAGGTGCACCATTTTTTTCTCAAAGGTTCTTGGCTTGGAGAACGCCATAAATCTCACCCAACCACCGGTTATGGAGTCATCCCACAGCAGGGGTACAGAAGGTTCTAAGAATTTTCTGAGCTCCTAATGTTATGGTATTCCCCTGGGAGCCTAACAAGGCGTAATATATGGGATACATAAAAGGGCTTCACATGCCTTTGAAGGCATGTGCGTATAGGAAAAAGGGGATGATGCTTTTGCCTCGCGGAATTGAGCGCTATTCAGTTCGTCCGTGGCGAGTGTGGCGCTAATACAAGAGCCTATCTAGTATAAGTGAGTGACTGACGTGGAACCTGCCTAGTAGAGAAACCTGCAAAGGGTGGCCTGTGTCAGTAACAGGCCCTCAATATTATTTTATTATAACATTTTAAGGACGTCAGCCGTGAGTTCGACGAATTTCGGGGCAATACTCATCTCTGCAACCTGCGTTGTTATTATACATGGCGTCGACGGCAGGACATTCTCTTTTGGCAGCTCTCCCGTCGATCGCTCATTGCTCCGACTTACGAGTAGAGCACGCAGCTAGCTCTCGTGTTTTTTTTTCACGAGGAGCGCAATATTCCACCTGAAACGCGACTTCGGAGGCGTTTCGATCGCGCAATCCGACCAGCACCTCCATGCGGTAGTCCAAAAAGAACTATACTCGTTAAAGTATCATACCAACCGGTAGTTTCTTATTTGAGGAGCTCAACCGCACCTTAGAGGTAAGAAACGTTAAACCCAAACAGTGCAGCACCTACCGCACTACAGAGGGATGGCTCTCATATGAAAGTGCAACCGTAACATTACCAGAAACGTTTCGGCCACAAAAAAGTGCAACCCCTACACTATACCGCACTATACCGCACTGTAGAGGGCAATGCGATGAAAAACCCCATGGCCTAGGAAAAAAAATAGTAACGTTCCGGCGATTTCGGGTTTAACCCCTTCAGAGCCCCGACCCCCCTCCCTTTACAAAATTCAAGTAACTTCGTTCCCCAAAAAAGGGTTTCGAGTCGTAATGGCGTTAAGGGGCCCTGCCATGCATAAACGAAAATAACCGTAAAGTGCGCCATCTCTGTCGTAGCGCGCGTCAAGTGCGCCCTATCACCGCATGAAGCTGTCCTAGGCCGACTTTAACAGAAAAAACCTTGTTTTTAGAGATAGGAATCTCAGCCATCGTTTTGGTATGTCAAGATACGCTCCCGGCGCCTCCCTTGAAAAATCAACCTTCCCTCACACATCCATCCACCCCTTGGCGACGCATGTACTCCTGGAACCAAAGGAGCCCCATGGGATGCTTCTGGAGGGGGTGGTTGCATTCCTGCCCCGTCCTCGGTTTCATGTGACCGTATGCGCCCTCGGGGGTAGGGTTTCCCGAAGACTGGAGGCGGGGGCGGACAGGGTGGTCCGTCTGCCTTTGACCCTAGACGGTGCCAGGATAGAGCTAGAGGAGTTACGGTAAGTGCTCTGAGATTTTGTCAGGGTTTTTCAGCGGTTGAAGAATTACGGTACCTACGTACGGGCGGATTTCGGCTTAGTCAGGAATAACGTTTTGAGGAGTTCCGGTACAAGTGCAAGTGCAAGTGCTTGAGGGGTTGATCGTCTACCGTACGGTCCAAAAACAGATTTTGATTGCAAACGTGTTTCGTTTTTTTCATCCGTCACCCCTATTGGCCAACAGGTGCACGCTATATACGTTTAAGGTACAGCAGTACCTCTTTTTGACCAAAACATTTCTGACTGGCGGGGCTCCTCCATGAGACCAAATAGATTAACAAGCTACGGTAGATTAACAAACTAATGGCACATCAATTAGACTACCAAATTACGATAGGGGAACTCTGTAGTAGTACCTCTTTTTGACCAGAACATTTCTCACGGGCGGGGCTCCTCAATTAGACCAAATAGATTAACGAGCGACGGTAGGGGTACAGTACCTCTTTTTGATCAGAACGTTTCCCATGGACGGGGGCTCCTCAATCAAACCAAATATCTTAACGAACTACGGCAGGGGTGCAGTAGTAGTACCTCTTTTTGGCCAAAACACTTCTGACCGACGGGGCTCGTCAATCAGATCAGTTACAGCAGAGCAACAAACTACCCAATATCGTTAAGATTCCGTGTTCTACGATACGGGTACAGTAGTACCTCTTTTCGGGCAAATTATGTCTCACTGACGGGGCTAGTCAATTAAGCCAATTAGACTAGAACTCCATGTGCCACGATAAGGGTTTAGTAGTACCTCTTACCGACCAAAACACGACAGACCGACGGGGCTCCACAATTAGACCAATTAGACTGACGGACGCGCGCATACGACAGGGATTCGGACAGTACCTCTCTTGTGACCAATCCTACGGTGTAGGGGGGTTATGTTGTTTTCACCGTACGAATTGGGGCCTTTCTTTGCAGTGGCTCGGGGGTCACTCGCGCGAGCGAACCCCCCTGTTCCATGCGGTCATAGGGCTTTCTTTCGAGCTGTTTTAGTTTTTCGATATGAATCTCCGGTGGGATGGTTAGCTGAACTACCAGGTACACCGCAACCAAAAAAAAATCGCCGAACGTGTTTTGGTCGGCGAGGTACAGAGTCACTCGCGCGAGTATGGCATGGCATGGCATGGTAGCTCAGATCCGGTCGTGAAAAACTGGGGGGTAGCCCCCCCACACCGTAGCCTCGACCAAGTACCAAAGCGTTTCAGCCTGACGGGGGGGCTCCTCAACTGGCGGCTACTTTTCTCGACATCGCCAGAACGCCTTTTGGGGCGCCTGTTACAACAGAGGTAACACGTTTTGGACGGAACTGTTTTGTGAATGACTGGGCTCCTTACCCCAACATCGTCGGGATCTCAATGATACTTTCGCGCGCGAATATTTTCCTTCTTTTGTATCTCTGGGCCATTTGGATTGCTCGTTGATCGGCTGGGTTGCGCTGGACCATTTTGTCAACTTTTTGGCTGTGGGCAAGGCATGCAGAGGTCCTCATGAAAGGAACCCCGAAGAAAAAAAATACGTGCAACCTCTATATCACAGCAGCATGCGTCTTTTGGCTTTTGCAGTATTGTTTTTCGTTGTTGACGTAGGCCATGGGCATGGTCCATCGGGTTGTTCGTTCGTTTTCCCCTTAGAGTCGGGTGTTGAGTCACCTTACGATCGGGGTTTGTAACCGGTCGCCCCAGTGGCGTATCAGGTTATCTTCGAGCCCGGTATAGGTCAGTTTCGTGAGTTCGAACCCCCCCGAGTGCATACTCGTACAAATTCGTGGGAACTTTTTCTCGTGCATAAATCGACTTGCGGAGAGCGCGAGAGCGTGAGTTAGCAACCCTCCATGAAAAATCGACGAGCAGCGGGATTGCTGAACCTTTATGTGCGATAAAAATTGAAGGCAAGAACCGGGCGGGAGAAGGGACGACACCTGTGACCACGGCTTGTCCAGAAGCTGGAAAGTAAAAGTGTGTGAAGAAAAAAAAAAAAAAAAATTGCAGTTGTCGGACCAAGCGTTTGTGTGACCGATTGAGCTATATCGGTTAGTGGCGCATGCTACAATAGAGGTATACCGTTTTCTGGCGAAAAAAAAATCTGGATGACGGGGGTCCTCAACCCAAAATCGCTGGAAAAAATAAATAATGGGCGATTTTGTTTTTTCATGAATCTAGTTGTGTACTCAGGCCGTGCACGGGATTTTTTTAATCCGGTAGCAAATTATGTTTTTTCTCCAAAAACCATATTTTTTTTTTGGGAGGGGTCTTAAGCTCTCAAAGTTGAGGAAACCACCTCAGAAAAAAACAACAATGGTTGGTACCCCTCTATCTAAGTACGATGTTGTTACGGGTGCATTTTTTGTAGGAGTGTTATCGGCGCACAGAAGCGTTTGTTGGTCGAGGTGCGCGAACGAATGCCCTTGAAGTCATGTTGCGGGTAATATTTGACGGATGATGTTGGTACTGACTTCCTCCTCGTGTCAGGAGCTCGCTCAGAAAATCCTTAGAACTTTCCGCTGTACTCCTACCGTGAGGGATGTAGTGCTCCTCAAATGAAGAACCCCAGGAACGTCAGCTTGCGCCTCTATCGCGCCGTGCGCCACCTTACCTCTGTCCGTCCTTGCACGGAGATTCCTCACAGACCACTTTACAGTTTTATATTTTCGTGACGAGCTACGAGGGAGGTGTAAGTTTTTGGCTCTAACGCCTTTTTCTGAATAGCGGAGCCGCTCCTTTCACCGTCTACCCCAGTCGTAGGAACTTTAGCCTTGTTTTGCGATTATTTTCGTCGTTTTCCTTAGAGAGAGATGAGGAAATAGGCGGATGGGACGTGGAGAAGTTTGGCGCAGTAGGTAGTAGCGAAGAAACGGTCGCTGTCCTAGGAGATAGGTTGTGGCTACAGACGGCCTAAACGGGGGGGAGGTAAGATAAGCAAAAAGTGTTTACGAAATATACGGAAGACACGTACTGACCGCCAAAATGTCGGAGGTGTTTCTATTTGGAATAGGAACGGTGCACCGTCTCGGAAGGGAAGCGTGGTCAATGGCCAAATGACCAGGGCAAGCAACCAATGAGTACTCCCACCCCCACCTTCGATGATGTCATCCATTTGCAAGAAAGTATGTCAAACAAGGTGCCGAAGTCCGCCTTGCAAGCGGTTTTTAGTAGGATGCAGCTCTCACCATTCACGCGACTCGCCGAACACCTCACGGCGCTTCGTGCTTGGTGCACGCGATGCCTTCCTGGTTGGTGAAAGCCTGACGTGCTTCGCTTTGACGTTGCAGGGATGCGAGGGTCTCTAGTCCTACGCACTACGGCCATGCATGGTTTGGTCACTACACCCCGCCTCCCCCCGCCCCGCCCTCTCCCCCGCCACTGGCGTTTCGTTTCTTGTTTTGACAGACTGGACGTATTGATATTTGCAGACACCACTTGCGAACCCGTGTCAAACTTTCTGGCTCTGGGTCGACTGGCCCCGGTGCAGGCCGCCTTTTGGGGAACTCCGATAACAACCGGTGCGGTGCGCCCCGACCTCTCTGACTGGCGTTTGCCCTTTTTGCTGCGGGTCATGTTTCGACGTTCTACATTTTTAGGCCGTGTGCGCAACTGTTTTTCGTGCAACGCGAAAAGTGCAAACGATCTAATAATTTCGTCCTCACACTTTATGTTACCTATCTGGGTATGCATGTTTTCATTTGCGTACAAGTGAAGCATAAATAATGATAGTATGGTGGTGTATTTGCCGTTCTAGGTGGAAATTAAACGAGGGCTAGATTCATTGTGAACAAATTACTTGATGTTGGGGATGGTGGGGGAGAGACTGGATGGGGTGGTGCCCACGCTGTCCCCCCCTCCTCTCGCCTCTTTTCTGCTTGATTTCAAATCGGCTGACTCTTGTCTATAAATGCTGCCAGTACCTTATGGCACCAAGCACATGCAGCGCACGTCGCGCATACAGCGTTTTTCGCACATACAGCACGTTTCATTTTTTTTTGTTTTGTTGAGCAGGAAGCCCCGCAAAGGACTCATTTCGTTTTCCTTTCCTGCGTGATATTTCTTCGCCCTACTGCCAATCGTTCATCGTAAGTATTGGCTCAAACGAGACCCCGAGCACCAGCTCGGTAGGTAGGCTTGAAAGAACTTAGTGATGACACTAACTTCTCCTATCCGTTTCGTTGTTACACCTTTGGGTTGATCTGATCGGGTGACGATATACAATTGATCAGGAAGCCCCGCGGTGGACTACTATATCTCCGCGGAAGTTTTGGAGGCGCCAAACCGGACGACCACCATTTCACCAGAGAACGACCCCTACACAGAGCAGGCATGTACGCTCGCCGTCCGTGACGCCGTGTGTGTATGTAGACATGCCGTGCCTGATACAGTACCTAGACAAATAGAGCTCTAGGCACGCCGCGCACGATAGAGTAGACATGCCGTTACTGATAACGTACGCATGTCTTGCGTGATAGGGTACACATGCCTTGCGTCATTGGGTCAAACATGCCGTGCGCGGTAAGCTAGACTTGCCGTGCGGGATCGTTTGACGGGGTGAGTGAGGCTCAATGTTCTCTAGGGTTATCGAATAAGACGGGCTTTGGACGGGTCATGATCCGGTCCGCGGGTCGGGTCAAGATGTTTTCAAAACTCACGGATGGAGTCGGTTCGGGTCAGGGGGGTATCGAAACGCCATGTAATGTGGGTCAGCTCGGGTCGGTTCAGGTGGTTTCAAGTCTCGCGGGACGGGTCAGGTCATCGCGGTTACGACGCGCGCTACGATAGAGGTGTACCACTTTTTTTTCTAATTCTACTCCTCAATTTGGGAGCTTATGACCTCTCCCAAAAACTGATTTGGAGGTGAAATAAAACTGCTACATACCGGACGAAAAACCCCATGGCCTAGGTACACGACGAGAATCACGAACAAAAAAAATGGCATTTTTTTCCGACGATTCCCCGTCGTTCAGAAAACATTTCGGACGAAAACTGCTACTTCAATCGTAGCACCCGCCTTTTTTTTTCCTGTCCGACCCGCGAGAAGTGATCTGACCCGTACGTAAAGCTGGCATAAAAGTAAGACCGTGGTGTTTTTCTTTGACGGTAATGCATTTATGAGTGATCGATGTTGGAAACCCATGCTGCGCATTATCATATAGCAAACACAATAGCAGCAACAAATATATAGGGTAGGTTGATTTTGCTCTCTGCCGTGCCATTCCTGCAGGCAGACCTGATGGTCATAATGATGATGATGGCGAAGGGTATGGTGTTGGAGTCACTATCGGATTACGTTGAAGGCTACCCTATCTCTCTTTGGGTTGGTTTTGTTCTCTGCGTGGTCATTCCTTCACGGCAGACCTGGTGATCATGGTGATGGCCAACAGTGCGGTGTTGGGGTCACAATCAATCTATTTGAGAATATGCACCGCCATTGTAAGATCATATTGTTTGTTAGGCTGCGCCAACCACATCAGACACAGTCCGTTTTTGAGCGACGTACAGCGGCAATGGCCCGATTGGCCTATACTCGGTACTGTGGTGAGAATGTGGGTATGAATATATGGAGGGTTATCCAGAGGTCGCACGAGACCAGTCAGTGAATGGTCCCGTTCATACCAGATTTTGAGCCGTCTTCGAGATGACTCTTGCTGAGGTCCACCTCTGGGCGCGCTGTGTCCTGGACGTGCCTCACCTTGCTCGCCGCCTCCTTACTCTGCCGGGAGTAGCCTCGGCCGTTCTCGTGACGTGTCGTGGTGACCCTAGCTAAATCACGTTTTCGGATAATTTTCTGTTCCGAAATGTCGACTGCGTAGTCGTAGGTACAATACCAAAAAAATTATCTCCCAAACACAATACAATGATGGTAGTTAGGCGGCTAGACACGAACTGTATGAATTATTGAGTCGCGTGTTCGAGCCTCACGATGAACGCTCTGTTTTTTTTTGCAGTTTTTATATTTTGGTTTGGGTTTCTTCCCTTTTGGTCCAGGCCTCGGTGTGTATCCGACATAATAGTTTTGCTTTTATTTTCGTTTTTCTTGTTTTATTTCCTCATTTTTTTTTTCTACAGTATATCCAGGAAAAACACCACACAGAAGCTAGTGTAGAACGCACGCTTTCAACGTACGACAAGGCACCCAGTCTGGGTCCTGCATTGAACAACGGCAACAGAAGAAGATCATAAATAATAGTTTACTATAGGGGGATGTGGTTAGTTTTAATTTTCTTCGCACGTATGCCATGGTAGATATACACCGTTTTTAGTTTCTGGAGTGCGCCGCGTGAGAAGCCCTTTACCTCACCGAAAAACACACCGAAAAAAAAAAAAGCGATTCTGACTAAACTGAATAGTGCAACCCGACAAACAAATCTCATAAGGGCCTACGCTTATAGAACGCAAAACGCTCAGACCGAAAAACGGTGACGATGTTCCGACGAAAATGGGTTAAGGAGGGTTAAGGAGGGTTAAGGAGGGTTAAGGAGGGTTAAGGAGGGTTAAGGAGGGTTAAGAAGGGTTAAGGAGGGTTAAGGAGGGTTAAGGAGGGTTAAGGAGGGTTAAGGAGGGTTAAGAAGGGTTAAGAAGGGTTAAGGAGGGTTAAGGAGGGTTAAGGAGGGTTAAGGAGGGTTAAGGAGGGTAAAGGGGGCCCCGTCATTCGGAAAAAAGAAAAAATGCTACCATTACCGTAGCACGCGTCCAAGAAGACACTCATAATATTTTTATGGTACAGGGCGACGATATATGCTCCCAACTTTCGTCGCCGGCAAGCAGCAGTAAACTCGCGTCTTGTTTACTTGTGCTTCGGTAGGTGTGTTATATTTAGGCCACGATAAGGGGAGGGGGTACCGCGATTTTCTCTACTGGATTTGTTTTTAGACCACCCTCGCGCGTGGCTCAGTGCCTCACTGAAAACACGGACTTACAAAAAAAAGCGCTGGCTCAGTGTAACAAAACAGTGCCACGGCGGCAGTGCGCAGGTAGCTCCTCGCGCGATTACCTCTGAGTCGCGGTGCCTTAAACGTGATCCATTAAACGTTCCTCCTTACCCTTATCGCGCCATTCGAAGCTGTTAGTATTCCATGCGCATGATAGTACGCACAAGGTGTCGGAGTCTTGCCTCGCAAGCGGCACTTAGTACATCGCAGCTCACCTTCCATGATCATCGCCGAGCACCTCACGGCGATTTGCACTTGGGGCGGCCCATGTCTGCCTGGTCGGAAAAAAAATGACGTACTACGTCCCGTCATTGTAGGGATGAGAGGGTCTACGGTCCTACGGACTACGGCCATGCATGATAACTAGTAACCCCCCCCCCCCCTCCTCCCCCCTCCCCACATTAGTCCAACACAGCCCCCCCCCCTCCCCTCCCTCCCCCCCCCCTCCCCCCCCCCCCCTCCCCGCCTCATTCCCTCCTCCCCTCTCATCCTGTCGATTCCTTCCTCGCAACAGGTTGTGTTGCTCGGTGGTCAAGGCATCTGGTATCCTGCTCCCACCCTCCCCCAAGAACTGGCCCCACCTCTTTGTCCGCCGCCATCGCCGTCCTCAGCTACGCCAGCCACTACCTATGTCGACCCAGTAGACACAGAACGAATGTCGGCAAGCCTACAACCGGGTGGGTCGGTTGGGAATGGCGCAACAATTATCATTATTGTAATTTTTTCTTCCTGTTCTTATTCTTAATCTTGGTCCTGTTGTTGTTGTTGTAGTAGTTGTTGTTGTTGTTGTTGTTGTTGTTGTTGTTGTTGTTGTAGTTGTAGTTGTAGTTGTTGTAGTTGTTGTTGTTATTCTTGTTGTTGTTGTTGTTGTTGTTGTTGTTGTTGTTGTTGTTGTTCTTGTTGTTGTTGTTGTTGTTGTTGTTGTTGTTGTTGTTGTTGTTGTTGTTGTTGTTGTTGTTGTTGTTCTTGTTCTTGTTCTTGTTGTTGTTCTTGTTGTTGTTCTTGTTGTTGTTCTTGTTGTTGTTCTTGTTGTCTTGTTGTCTTGTTGTCTTGTTTTTGTTCTTGTTGTTGTTCTTGTTCTTGTTCTTGTCCTTGTCCTTGTCCTTGTCTTTGTTCTTGTTCTTGTCCTTGTCCCTGTCTTTGTTCTTGTTCTTGTTCTTGTTCTTGTTCTTGCTCTTGCTCTTGCTCTTGCTCTTGCTCTTGCTCTTGCTCTTGCTCTTGCTCTTGCTCTTGCTCTTGCTCTTGCTCTTGCTCTTGCTCTTGCTCTTGCTCTTGCTCTTGCTCTTGCTCTTGCTCTTGTTCTTGTTCTTGCTCTTGTTCTTGCTCTTGTTCTTGTTCTTGTTCTTGTTTTTGTTCTTGTTCTTGTTCTTGTTCTTGTTCTTGTTCTTGTTCTTGTTCTTGTTCTTGTTCTTGTTCTTGTTCTTGTTCTTGTTCTTGTTCTTGTTCTTGTTCTTGTTCATGTTCTTGTTCTTGTTCTTGTTCTTACTCTTAATATTAGCGTCATATTTTATTAGTGTTATTATGTCGTGTTTCGAGATTTTTTTTGCCATCCGAAAAGGTGTAACATGTCGTCATATGAACTTCGGCGTCAATCGCTCACATGTAAACATTTTTCATTCCGAGAAAGGAGAAAAAAACAAAGGGAAGCCAAAAAAGGAAATCTACAATATGCACGAAAGTGTAACTCATTTTTTCATCTACTTCCGGCTTAGCATCGATCGACTCCATCTGCTGCTCTTGCTCCACCCGCCTTTCTCAATATGCTCATCGACGTTATACGCCTACTCCTATTGAAGGTGGTAGGCGCGCTTCGAGGGAAGGGAGGAGAGCCGTGCTTCGAGCCGACCTCAAGGAAAAGATTGGGGTAGATCCGGGAAGGTATGTCCTTGATGCGCACAGCGTGTGTGTTCGCAGCGCTGGCGGGTCGACTAGTAAGACTGGGTTAGGGACACACAGCATCTCCCAGACGGTTTGCTTACAGACGGGACCATCGTCGTTACACACGTGTGTTCGGTGCTTAAAGTTTTGAAGACAACAGCTTACTCCATTTACACGCTCCGATAAAAGACACTGAACTCTGGTGGGCTACCAAATGCCCACCAGTTGTTCCCCTCGGAATATACGCGTTCCTGCCCCTGTTGAAACCTTCCAATGATTTGTTCCCATGTAGTCGCCGATATCTACAGGGAGTTAGTTTCCAACCTTCCACGGCAGTACCACAATACGACGACCTTGTTTTCGTTTCGCCACCCCCCTTGGCAAGCGAGTTGTGTAAGATACGTATGTTTTCGTCTGCGTGCATAGGCAAGGACATGCTCACAGGTCGCTTTTGGGCTTATGCGGGTTGAGCTCTAGCGGCAAACCGCGCCCCGGTTTCACGCCCTCCTGCGATGGGTGCTAATTTAGAGGTAGCCTAAGACGCGTGCCACAATAGAGGTGTACCTTTTTTTGGTGAAAATGTTATCTGATTGACGGGGCTCCTTAACCAAAAATCGTCGAAAAAAAATAAATAATAGGCCATTTTTTTTGCATGGTTCTCGTCGTGTACCTAGGCCATGGGGGATTTTGTCATCCGGTATGGTAGCAGTTTTTATTTTTGTCTCTAATAATCAGGGTTTGGGAGAGGTCTTAAGCTCCCAAAGTTGAGGAAACCACCTCAGAAAAAAAAAGTGGTGCACCTCCATCGTAGCACGCGCGTTTTTTTTTTCGCGTCACTTTTCGGAATCGTAGATCTCCTCAACTAATGCCTACACTGCCCACTATAGTGGAAAATACCATTTTGTGTTTTAGAAATAATTTTCAATGTTCCAATTTGATGGAAATCGACGAGCATAAAAAGCTTAAAAATGACAGTGCTGAACCCTATATATATGCGCGATAAAAATGAAGGCGTGTACCCGGGGGGGGGGGGGGAAGACACCTGTGAGCAAGGCTTGTCCAGAAGGTCGCTGAGGGTAAAAAACTCTTACGGATTGAGCTCGAAAGTAAACAAAGGAGTACTGGAAAAGAAAAGAAAAAACGAGGCCGACGTTCATCGCCTTGCACTGTCATTCTTCTTGAAGTCGGTATTTTGGGATATTCGTAGTGTTATAGCGTGCTCCGCGCAGATGGATAGGTACCCTTATTGGCCGCGCCCTTCTTGTGCCCGATTGCTACTGGTAGACGGTAAGCGTATACTCGACGTCGAGTTCCATCACAGGGTTGTGTCTCTTGCAATGAGGCGTCTTGTTCTCCATACGAGGTGTGGGGGAATGTATAGTCTGATGTTCGTATATTTCGAATAGCTGCATCTTCGATCCCTTTCCAATGTATGGATGTTTGTTGACATCCTTAGATTGTCGCGCGATCTGCATCTACGACTATTCAGGGTGGGCTAATATTACGGAGCGCTCAACGTAGCTGGATAGACTATATATTTGATGTGAATCCGTGTCATACTTGACGTGAAACACGGCCACAGTTGTCATGTTTAGACCATCAATGGTACGTATGCGTACTCTGTCGGGATGTATATGGGGATGCTCCCGAAGCAGGCATATATCTACACCGTCTCTGCCCCATTAAGTATGATATTCCTTACCTTGTGTCCAAGCAGCAAGCCAACGGAGAGATGGTTAACAAAAGCGTCACGAATCACAAGGAAAACGCCCCCCAATACCGGTAACCCTGTGCCCCCACGAGGCCCGCTTGACAATAGGTACACAAATCCTCAAATGAAGGGAGCCTCGGGAAATATATGTGCTGCTCTATCGTAGCACGCCTCCTCAAGCGCGTGAAAAACGTCACGACACAATCATGCTGTCAGCGCGTGCGTTGTCACTCTCTCCCCGTTCCTCCTTTCCTCGGCATCCCTCCTCATGTGTGGTGTATATCTGCGCCCGCTATGCGGGCCGAACTCTAGCGGTAAATCGCGCCGGTTTAACCCCCGCCTGCTGCTGCTGTACATGGAAATCGTCATGGCATAACAACAGCTGCATTGTCACTCTCCCCTGCTTGTACGTAAATACATAAGCAAGAACATGCGCATCAGACTTTTTGGGCTCAAAGGTAGGTCGAGCTCTAGCAGCAAAAACCGACCCAGTTTTTGGCTCCACGGGCGGTGAATAAAATCGTCTCGACACATTAGCGCATTGTCATGGAAACTATTATTAGTCACAATGAACATGTGCATTGCCACTCTTCCCCTCGTTCCCCCGACTTTCGTCGGCTCCCCTCCCTTACGTGTGGTGTACGTGTGTGCACCCAGAACACATTCAATACATCGTTTTGGGCTCATGTAAGCCGAGCTCTAGCGGGAAATCGTCCCGACCCTTCCCCCATAACAGCCTCTGCCTCGCGCGTGGTTGAAATTAGGATGCAGGTCACCCTTGACGCGACTCGCCGAACACCTCGCGGCGCTTCGCGCTTGGGGCACGCGATGTCTGCCTGGTTGGTAAAAACCCGATATTTTCCTTTCCCGGCGTTGTACGAACGCGACGGTATATGACCATACAATTACGGCTATGCGTACAATGAGTACGGCCCCACCCCCACCCCCTCCCTCGCTCCCCCTGCTGTGCATGAAACCTGCCACACACATCAGGTGGGTTATCACACCCCCCACGCTCCTCCGTTTCCCCCTCAACTGTGCTGTACACGTACGCCCAGTGCGCATTCAACAAACCGTTTCGAGTTATATATGCGAGTCGTGCTCCAGCGCCCACCAGCTGCTTGTTCATATAAGACTGCCACATCATAAGCGCATTATCACTCTGCCCCCCCCCCCCCCCCCCCCCCTGACCCTCCCCTTTCCCCCCTCGACTCTCCCCCCCCCTTCAAGTGTGGTGTACATGTGCGCCCAGAGCATATTTAAGCTACACCCACGCTTTGACGTGGCCGTGAAGGGGGTATTGGAAGCATCCGCTTCGAATCATGTCGTTTTTGTCGCCGGTAGGCGTCCGCAGTGGACAAAGGACTTCAAGTCGAGGCTGGGTTTAGCCCTCGGCGACGCCCTCATGGAGAAGGTGCGATACCTCAGCACTGGTCGAGCAAGGTGGCACCAACTGCTGCCTTTCTGCACTATCAGCAAGGGATCTGGCCGGGCGTATAGTCGAACCGATCTGTCGAATGACCAAGCAAGCGTACGATTGGGGGGGGTACTGTACCTGATGCTGCATGACGCGTGCTACGATAGAGGTGCACCCTTTTTTTTCTAATACTACCCCTCAATTTGGGAGCTTAAGACCTCTCCCAAAAACTGTTTTGGAGAAAAAATCAAAACTGATGCCATACCGGATGAAAGATCCCATGGTCTAGGTACACAACGAGAACGATGCAAACAAATGGCCAATTATTTTTTTTTCCCCGACGATTTTGGGTTAAGGACCCCTTTTCGCCAAAAAACGGTATACCTCTGTCGTAACACGTGACACTTTCAGATGGAATGCTTCAGGGTGTTGTTTTGGCGCAAACGCAGCTTACCACTCCATTCCGGATTTATTTCGCGAATACTAGCCACACGAAAGGTTCAAGACCACAAGAGGGACAGGGGGGTCACTCGCGCGAGTAACGTCGGACGCATGATACGATAAAGGTATACCTTTTTTTGGCTATTTTTTTTTCTGAATGACGGATCTTCTTGACCCACAATCGTTGGAAATATGACCCTTTTTTTATATAACATGACATGATTCTCGTTGCTCACCTAGGCCGTGGGATTTTTCTTTTTCATCCGGTATGTAGCAGTTTTATTTTACCTCCAAATCAGTTCGTGGGAGAGGTCTTAAGCTCCCAAATTGAGGGGTAGTATTAAGAAAAAAAGTGGTGCACCTCTATCTTTGCACGCATTATCGAGCAACTGCAAACAAAGACAGCAAAAGTGACACCCCCACCGCAGCCTGGGTCAATTTTTTTTCATCACTTGAATACAACCAACAAGAAGAGGACGACGCTGAGGCCAGGTGGATATTGTAAACCCAAGACGCACTTTTATCTCCAACTGGGAGTCTGTTCGTTTTCTGTTGTTGTTACTCTCAAACATCTCTCAGGAAAAAGTTGAGCAAAACGATGCACATAACTTGAGCACAATTATGTGTCTCAGGCAAGAAATAGAAGTGATCTCAGAACTTGGCGAAGCTCCCCTACCCCTCCTCACCCTGTGAACGACTCGTACGCCCGCAAGAACGACATCGTGGCCCAACCCTCCCTGCCTTCGACCGGCTCGCGCTTCTTCAAAGGTTTTTTTCGTGCCCCGAACCGTATCGGGCGAGGCGTTTTCATCCTTGTTGGCATCGGCGGATGTGGTTCTCCACCCCTTTCCATTCGGAGGTTCGAAGACGTCAGCGGACGCCCTCGCTGTTGGGGTAAGGCCGGCTGTAAACTTCGACATGGAAATTGTCTGAGGCACTTGCGGCAGTTTTTCGTCTGTACGGCTCTCTCGTGGTTAGAAAATTGCGATGTTCCCGCTGCGCAACTGACTGCGCGGGCCTGCCAAATGTTTTCACCAATAATAGCTCAATTTAGCTGTTGGGAAGATATACATACCCTATCATATAGCTTTGTTGCCTAGCACCCACGTATCTCGTCCTAGCAGCGCAATTAGATACCTCGCAGCCCATGCTAGCATCACCTTGATACCGTGTCTCTTTCGAAGCTGTTCGTAAAATTCCCCCTCCACGATTTATATCCATTACATCTACAGTGAACATGGTTCGTCGAGAAAATCCAAATTTCTCACTTTTTCTTGCTTGATTTCAAAGCAAATTTAAATCAAATAGGAAATTGTGGGTTTTGTTTAGGGTGTCAAGATCATGAAAACCTTAAATTCCAAATTTCCAAACTTCCAATTTTTCTGGCATATCTTAGGAACTCAAGAAAGCAAAAAGTGACGTTTTTCAAAGCTTTTCACGGGTGCAGGTTGGGTCAGGAGGTTTTCAAAAACCCACGGTCGGGTCGGGTCTGGTCAAGAGGTTTTGGTCTCTTACGGGTCGGGTCGGGTCGGGTCGGGTCGGGTCGGGTCGGGTCGGGTCGGGTCGGGTCGGGTCGGGTCGGGTCGGGTCGGGTCGGGTCGGGTCGGGTCGGGTCGGATCGGGTCGGATCGGGTCGGGTCGGATCGGGTTGGGTCGGGTCTGGTCGGGCCAGGTTCGGTCGGGTCGGACCGTGTTGGATCGGGAAGGATCGGGTTATCAGGTAAGGGTCAGGGCGGGTCAGGCGATCTAACCCGACCCGACCCGACCGGCGAGGTTAGATCCGACCCGTGAAAAAACTAAATTATCTGTATTTTATTGCTTCCATACTAATGACCCTTCATCACGCAGCTTAGATCTAGTTGCGGTACGTAGGGAAAAATTTGCCCCTCCATGGCCTAGTCACACATACCCCCATGACCGAATAGTCATGCAGGTGTGACCTATTGGGGCCCATGTTTATCCAACCCCCCCAAAAAAGCGAGATTTGCGGCGTTATCATCCAACCTCCTAGATAGAGTCAGGAAGAGAGTCTGCAGCCCTAAAAAAATATCATGTTGCGCAAGCGAATGCCGTAAATCTCCCTGCGCTGCGCTTGGGACAAGCAATTCTCCTACAGTTAGAACCAATATTAATCGTACTACAGTAGAGTCAATGGTACTAACAGCAGTACGGTAGGGACGCGCCTACTTTTTTTCCGAGGTCCTAACAGCAGTACGGTAGGGATGCGCCTACTTTTTTTGCGAGGTCCTCCACTCGAGGAGCCCACACACGAAAAAAAAAAGCTCAGCAAAATCGGAAAGCGCAGCCCACTGAATCTCATGGCCGAGGTCTATATACTGTTTATAGTATACAATAATATTGCAGTGATATTGCAAAGCGAGAATGACTTACATTCCGTCCAAGTTGGGTTAACTGTTGGTTCCGCCATTCACTACCATTAAAACCGAAAAGTGCTAGTAGTTGATCTCTATCGTAGCGCGCGTCTTCCCAACATCGTGGACCACACACCACCTGCCCGCGGGCTGCTTCGTGTGGCCGGCAGTGGTCTTTTCGACCGTTTTCCCATCTTAAAACTCCTGACGGATTAACCGTTCCTTGTGGTACGTGCGGAACGAATCACGGAGGAATTCCTTCACCTTCGTATCTAGGTACCGAAACAAGCTTGCTTGCGTCGATCGATAGTATGGGAAATTGTTTCCAATGTAGTATCCGTATCTAGGTACCGGAACAAGCTTGCTTGCGTCCATCGATAGTATGGGGGAAAAAAATCCAATGTAGCATGTATGCTGTTGACGGGCAGGAGGGCACGCATTTGTTTCTTTGTTTGCGTCAGGTGCCGACAGTGGCGATGAGAGGAAGATTTCTCTTCGGACGCATGGCCCAGAGCTTTTACAAGACCATGGGCTTGGAAGATGTCTGCTGTGTGGCCACTGATGTTGCAAGGTGAAGCATGCCTGCTGCGGCAGGGGTAAAAGCAATTCCGAGACTCTTTTCACGTGTTGGGAGCTTCTAGGCCTCTCGCCAGCAACTCGCTTAAGAGAAGAAAAAAAAGACTGTGTACAACACAAACCCGATGAAAAACACCATGGTATTTATCGAAAAATGCCATGGTAGGGTAGGGGTTGCAGTTGTTGGATTAACTAATAGTTTGCGACCGGTTCAGCTCCTCAAATGTAGAACTACGTGTTATTAATAGTATGATAATTTTACGAGAGCATGTTATTTTTTTGTTTGTTTGTGTTTTTGGGCTAGCGCGTAGGAAACACGCTGGTCGGGTTGCGGAAACGAATGCCTTCGAAGTCATGTCGTGTTCCAGGCGAGACATTGAGTCCCTCGTGATTAGGAGCCCAGGATATTCTTAGAACCTTCTGCTTCACCCCTACCGCGTGATGAGTCCTTAGCAAATGTGTCCGAGGTATGCGACGAATACTATCGCAGCGACACACGACACGTGGTAGTTCCTCGGTTGCGGCGCGCCTTCAGTCGGACCTATATTAGACGAAAAGTGTTGCTCCTACCATTGGAAGGCTACGATGGGGGGGGGGGGAGGGGGGGGGCATTCTCCATACAGAAAATATGCCACTCGCGCGTGTGGCTCTGTGCGTCGCGATAGCGCACTTGGATTGTCGTTTGTTGGCTTAGCATATTGAACACTTCCATGGCGGCGGTGCTTGTCGCGCAGCCGTAAAAGTGCAAAAAACGATTTTCAAACAAGACAACAACTGCGAAGAAAATGTGTAGCCACCGGCCCGAATGGCGCTCGTTCGCCGAAACTCCAGTAGAGGACTCTAATTGTGACCGCCCAACCGTGGCCTTGTTTGTACCGTACATACTACGGCTCACACTAAGTGACCCGGTCGACTTAGCAACTCGAATGTTCTTGCCCTGGACCTTGCTGGTATGCCTCTCAGTTACGTTCGTCTGGCGACGCGGCTTGGCGATGATGTCAAGTTTCGGGCCAATGTTGTGAACATGATCGACCAGAGGGAATGGGCGCTCTGGGAAAGGCTAGACGAGGTATGTGCGTCTACCTGACCTGGGCATTCGTTCGCGCGGAACTTGTCTAGCCGAAACTGCTGGTTATTGCAAAACCGCCGCCGGATTTTTGCCTCCGGCGACCCGTACGCGGAGGGTGGTCTCCGATGACCCTCCGGGGGGGGGAATTGTGGGGGGAAAATATGCCTACCGCCGGTGCCCATATGTGCGAGATTAGCAACCGTAGAAGAGAGAGCTTCGATATTATCTATTAAAGACGGTAGGATCGAGAGAACATTTTTTCGCCCGTCCTTTAACGCTCCGGGCCTGCCGCATAATAGCATAGGGAGGGAAATTTACTACTTTCAGCGACAGGAAGGTTTTCACACATCGGACCGGACCAGATCCTAAGACTCTTTTCATGATCGAGACCTTTCGGGGTGCAGATGGATCATGGGTCAACACTTATATGGGTGATCTGCAGTCCCCCTGATAATGCTTTCCGGGCGGGCGGGGTCTGCATAATACGGCTCTTGATTCCACTTTCACCGAGTGGGATCTGCATGATACGGCTCATGCACAACACATCATAACGCTTAAGTGCAGGATATATGAGCTAGAGCGTGATCTATCTGTCGATTGCGTCATTGAACGGTTTGCGTTCTACAGTAGCAGGCAACGTGTAAGCACTTTTTGGTGCCTACACGTCGAACCGGCGCACGATGTTTGGAACAGACTTTTGCTAGCGCGCGTGTTGCGTGGCCAGATCGTAACGGGATGCGAGCTGTTGTTCCCGGTCAAAGTAGGAGGTATCTCTGCCACGATTCGGAACGGTGCTCCGTCTCGAAAGGGATGCTTGGAGTCAATGGCTAACTAACTAAGGCGAGCAACAAATGAGGAAGCCCTCCGTGCCCGGTGCTCCGTCTCGAAAAGGATGCTTGGAGTCCATGGCTAACTAACTAAGGCGAGCAACAACTGAGGAACCCTTCCGTGCCCGCTTTGCTCTGCACCCGACCCCTTACCCTCACCTCTACCGTTCAGGTGCTGGAGTGGGCTAGGTTTTTGGCAAGAGTTGGGGGCTTCTCTCCACCGACACCGCAGGAAGTGAGAAAAAAAAAACTGCCAACATGTTCAACAATAATCCTTTAGAGAACGTACTGTAGTACAACCATGACACACCCCGCATCGATTCCCGACACATGCTACTAGTAGTGTACTAACAGTACGAATGGTACGAATAGTGCAGTAAGAGTTCACTTTTTTTCCTGGGGCTCCTCGTTTGAGCGGCTCTCTTATACCAGGTATAGTATACCTCACCCGAAACCCTTATTGTAGCGTACACGGAAAGTGCCACCCGATCACCAAACCTATGGTCTGCATGTGAAAAGTTCGTCATAACGCAAAACAATAATTATATTTCGATTACTTGGGCTAAGGAGTCCCACCATGCAGAACTTTTTGTTTTATTGCCTAAACAAGTGCTGTTAGTATGTACGTTTATCGTAGCACGCGTCCAATGTCCGTAATTTTGCGTCGTCTCACGCATGTGAACCGGGTGCGTGCGGCTCGAAGTGTGATGTTTAATTACAGCTGCTATATTGTAGGTGAATTTAGAGTCATCCCACAGTAGTTTTTTTTTTGCAGATTTTTGTCCATAAGCGTTTCTAGCCGGTTGACACCCATCCACGAGTATACTTGTTTTGTATATTAGTAAGGACTGGCGCATGGAAGTGTTGGTCGGATTGCGCGATTGAACGCCTTCGAAGTCATGTGTCGGGTGATGACGTTGATGATATCGAGCTAGTTCCTCATGTCGGGAGCTCAGAAAATTCTTAGAATCTGCTGCACCCCTCCCGTGCGATGATATAATCACTGTATACTGTAGTTGGTCTTTGCTCCTCCACCCAGCGAATAGGTGCTAATATATATATACAATTTTTTTTTGCACACTCCTACTTTCCAGCTCCTGGACAAGCCGTGGTCACAGGTGTCGTCCCTTCTCCCCGCCGGTTCTTGCCTACAATTTTTATCGCGCATAGGGTTCAGCAATCCCACTGCTCGTCGATTTTTCATCAAGTGTTGCTAACTCACGCTCTCGCGCTTTCCGCAAGCCAACTTGTACACAAGAAAAATTCCCCACGAATTTACACGAGTATGCACTTGGGGGGATTCGAACTCACGATACCGACCTATACCAGGCTCGAGGATAACCTGATACGCCACCGAGGCGACCGGTTCTAAACTGTTAGTAGCCGTAAAGTACACCCAATTCACATCCAACACGTGCTATCATAGAGGGGTGGCACTTTGTGGTTAAAAAACAACCCTGACAGACGGGGCTCTCCAAGCAACAAGGAGCTCTACTACCCAATATCATTGGAAGGTCCCGAGTGTTTCTACAATAAAAGTACTCGGTAACTACCTACCAGGGTACCAGGCACATTCATTAGGCCAACAGATTATCCATCGGGCTGCGCTGTCATTCTTGCTCAAGAGTAGATACTCGTATAGAGCTCCTCAAGGGAATACCTCCATAAAAATGTACGTGTACCCTATTACCTACCACCGTAGCACTTTCCGTGTGAAATATTTTCGGAATGACGGGTGCTCCTTGACCCAAAATCGTCGGAAAAAAAATAAATAATGAGCCATTTTTTTTTGTTCGTGATTCTCGTCATGTACCTAGGCCATGGGATTTTCCATCCGGTATGGTAGCAGTTTTGTTTTACCTCCAAATCAGTTTTTGCCTTAGAGAGGTCTTAAGCCTCCCAACTTGAGGGGTAGTATTAAGAAAAAAAACTGGTGCACCTCTATCGCAGCCCGCGTCATGCGTCAGTCCTACTATCAACAATACATTTCTACCAACAATTTATGAGGTCAGCCTCTCGTCACCCGTCTCCGCTCTCCGCGCGTGCCGCAACCCGTTCCAAATTTTTTCGATGCGCACAAAGGTTGGGCTAGTGCCCGGGGCTGATCGCGCTCTGCCCCCTCCTACGCAAGGACTCCATGGATGGTGGGCGTGACCCTTCTTGGTGCAGCGTCGATGTTGGACATTCGATGTTCATGAATGGGGGGTATTCGAGTTAAGAGCGACCATAGCAGAAAGAAACGGACCCTGCAGCGGTAAAAACGGCTGGGACCGGCTGCGTATACGTGAGGCTCCCCCTCCCAGCCAAGGCCTCCACGGATGGTCGCGATTCCTCTCATTGCAGCGCCGATGTTGGGCATCCGATGCCTGTGACGAGGGCTACGATGGAGGTAGTGATTTTTTGGCTGAAGCTGTTTCTGCGTGGCGAGGCTGCTTAAGGCAGAGTCGTCTGGAAAACCGGATCAAGGGTACGGTAGAGACCTCACTTTTGGGGATATTTTCCAACAAAATCGCCTAAATAAAGTACTTTTATCAGTGAGGTATGGACTCACTCGTGCGAGTCGCTCAAGCCCGGGAGGGAAAATGGGTGTGTACCAGGTATATCATAACTTCCCCCCTGCAGTAGCCTTGGTGTTCGTTCTTCTGTTTGTACTATTTTTCGTTGTATGCCTACACTAGGCCATGGTATTTCTCCTCGGGCAGCACTAGCAATTTATCTCGAAGTCACGTTTTGGGTGAGGCATACTATGAATAGTATGGTATACTATGGATAGTATGCAACTCCTCAAGTGAACTTATGAGCCTCAAAAATCAAAATGCGCACCTTTACCGCACTATTCGTACTACCAATAGTATTAATACTGTAAGTACTATTAATACTGTAAGTACTATTAATACTATTAGTAATATTAGTAGCACGTGTTCACTGCAGAATCTGCTTAGCCTGCCGTTCCAATTCTGTATGCGCTCACAGGTTGGGCTATCTGGGGTTGGTCCCGCTCTGCCCCCTTCAACTCGTGTTGGGCATCCGACGCCTGTAGTCCAGCAGTGGGATATAAACCCGGTTCGAGCGCGTCCATCACAATTGAATCGGATTTAACCCCTTCAGAGTCCCTAAACCCGTCCCAACACTACTTCCAAGTAATTTTACCCCCGACAGGGGGCTTCCAGCTGTGGAGGGGGGTTAATAACGGTCAAATCGGCGTTAAAAAAGCCACAAGAACCCCTTGAGACACCCCATCTGAGGTAACATCGTAGCGGAGATAAGAACGGTATCACTAGTTTGCCCCGAGAGGATCTTAAATCGGGTACCCTACGGTAGCGAAAGATGTCGGTTGACGGCACTCGTGCCCCTTGACGGACAGCCGTCAAGGAACTCGATCTACACACTAAAACTAGTATGATAAGTCCAAAAACGCCTTGACGTGTCAAAACTAGACCGTCAACCAACATAGTTGACAGTAACTGCTTGCCTGCCGTTCCAAATTGTATGCGCAAAAAAAGTTGGGCTAGTGCCTAGGATTGACTGCGTACGTGCTGTTCCCTCTGTCTCAAGGACTCCGTGGATGGCCGTGACCTGTCACAGTGCCGCATCGGTGTTGGGCGCTTGATGCCTGTGATGATGTAGGTGATGATGATGTTGGTGGCAATGGCGATGATGACGATGACGATGATGATGATGATGACAATGGCGATGATGGTGGTGATGATTATGAGATGATGATGGTGATGATGATAATGATGTTGATGATAATGATGGTGATGATGATGATGGTGATAATGATGATGATATCACATTATTAGCTAATTTCCTTGAAATCTGTTAATATTAATAGCCCGGGGTCCCAAAAAAACTACCAGGTACCAGCAAAAAACCAAAATATCCCCCATGGAACAAAAAACAAAAAACAGTATACTGGAAACTACAGTAGTAAATTTATAAAATAGATATGATGTTAGATCTAGCTCAAAAATCCCCACCCAAAGTAAAAATACCAACACTTACCATTATAGTGAACAAGAAACAGGACCCCTCCTAATAAAAACTCACATAATAGTATATACTCAAGTACCAACAACGCAGCTTGCAAATAAATATAAATATTGACCTGAAATTCGTCGAACTCACGGCTGACGTCCTTGAAATGTTTTTTTATAAAATATGTAGTCTATAGACTATTATTATTTCATTTGCCATCTGACAATGTAGCGTGAGTGTCAAAAACCATAAACATGATGAAAGAACACAAAATCCAGATGAAAGCGTGGAACGATGTTTCCAACAACCAAAAACCACGAAAATACTAGATGTACCTCCCTGTTTTCATGGCCCTGCCCCCTCCAGCCGCAAGGGCCAAGTCCTTCCCCCCATACACTTCCGAAGAAGCATCGAACAACAACCCGCTATCCATATAAATGGCTAGTTTGTAACTGCTGCGTGTATGTTTCAACGCGCAGAAGGCTGTGCGGTATTGCTGCTTAATGCTATCGGCCGTGGCAAGGAAAGAGTCCCCGCCGTCTCGCTCTCTCTGTGGCCCTACCCTCTTAACCCCTCCCCCAAACACACTACTGCTCCCACCCCTATCCTTGCCACTTCCGACCGCAAGGGCCAAGTCCTCCCCCCCATACACTGCCGAAGAGGCATCGAATGACAACCCGCTATCCATATAAATGGCTGATTTGTAACTGCTGCGTGTATGTTTCAACGCGCACAAGGCTGTGCGGTGTTGCTGGCTGATGCTGTCGGTCGTGGCAGGGACAGAATTCCCGCCGTCTCGCTCTCTGTGTGACCCTGCCTTCTTAACCCCCTCCCCAAAAACACTGCCTCTCCCACCCTTGAGCTGGCCACTTCCAACCGCAAGGGCCAAGTCCTCCCCCCCATAAACTTTCAAAGAAGCATCGAACGACAACCCGATATCCATATAAATGGCTAGTTTGTAACTGCTGCGTGTATATTTCAACGCGCAGAAGGCCGTGCGGTATTGCTGCTCAATGCTATCGGCCGTGGCAAGGAAAGAGTCCCCGCCGTCTCGCTCTCTCTGTGGCCCTACCCTCTTAACCCCTCCCCCTAAAACACTACTGCTCTCACCCCTACCCCTGCCACTTCCAACCTCAAGGGCCAAGTCCTCCCCTCCATATACTCGTACATATATGTATGTGTTTGTTTTTTAACAGAACAACATGACCCCTCCCATTAAGAAAAAACTCACCCACATAGTACATTACAAGTACCAACAACGCAGCGTGCAAAGATGAGTATTGACCCGAAATTCATCGAACTAACGGCTGACGTCCTTGAAACATCTTTATAAAAAAAAACAAAAAAACAAGTACAAACCAATACACGCACCGCATATACCTGCCTGGCTGAACACGATGGTTCTTGGCGATTATCTCCAGCCGTCCCGTTGCCTTTTGCACGCCGAGGCTTGAACCCGGCTTCTCTCCCGGTTTAAAAATCTGAAGCTTTAGTTGGCAACGCAGTAGCGGTCAGTCTCTTCACGTTTCATTCGAAGCTCTAACGAACTCGATTATATGCGTGGAAAGCGTTGGGCGTCTCGAGGTGAGAGTTTCGGGGGGAAAGTGGAAAACAAGCGAAAATGCTCGGGGGCGGTTGCTCATGGTCTGGGCGTGCTTCCAGAATTTCTGATTTGAAAATATGAAGAAACGCAAATGCTCAGGGGCTCTCCGCCGTGCTCGACAGAGAGCTCGAAATATAAGACCTGCTCAAACTGCGACGAGCTTCAAGCTCCTTGCTGATCTACCACACGCGGTGCTCCATCACCTTTCGTCGCGACCTGCTCCATCCGCCTCTTTAACCCTACATCATAATTGCCATATATATGTCGTCGCCGTCCTCCTCGCCGTCACCCAGCGAGATTGTGTGTTGCTTGCTTAGCTATTTGCTTTGCGAGAGACAACAACATCCACCTCCCCTCCTCATATTGCATTCCGAGATTGACCCTGCTGTGCTGTTTTCGCCGCCACAGCAGCATCACCAAGCGGCGACTAGTTGGTGGAGCTGACACGCCTTGGCAGCGAGTGGGCGTCCGCCCTGGTAACCCTCCTCGCCGTGACGCAGCATGAGAGGCTGCTTGTCATGCTTGTTTCTCTCCTACTCGTACGAGTACCAACATATCCCTGCATGCTGAGATTGATTGTAGAACACACTATTAGTTTCGTCCTCACAGCGTCACGAAACCACTCTTGGTTCGAGGAGATGGCGGGCCCTGCCATGCTACGCATTGACGGCGAGTCTGCGTTCGTTTTAGTATTGGTGAAGGCAACCTTATACCGCCTGTGCTCTGTTTCCTGACCATAACCCATCCATTGCAGTTTGTTGCTCAGGGTTGGGAACTATTTTTGAAGCCCCCCCCCTGAGCAAGCAGGTTGCTCAGGGGTTGTTTTAGCTGCCAACGTCTTTTTTGCGGCTAAACTTCAACAAACCCTGAGCAACGCTGCCCCTGACCATTTCATTATTTTTCTTTTTCCGAAACTCGCGAGTGTTATGGCGGGGAGGGATGGTGGGTCGATGGCAAGGAAGGGGGCGGTCAATGAACGCCTGCCGCAAAATCAGCTGTGACTACACACTTCGCCTTTTCGAGGAGGATGTTGCGCTTCAAACTCCGGCTTAGGGACCGCCAGGAAGCAAGAAGCAGTACGGGGGGGTGACAGACCCACACCGATGGCGTGGGGATGGCGCTTGGATACGGCTTAGGGCTTAATGATAAAATGTGAAGCGCACGTATTGAGAAGGAGGAAGCAAGGACAACAAACGGAGTGCTGTAGATGAAGCATAGAGAGGGATTTGGCTTTGTGCATAGGTTCCCTTTAGATCCGAGGTTTTATGTATTTAGGGAACGCTATGAGTGATCATAGCTTAAACTCACACTGCGCGTTGTCGGATGGCAAGCACAATAATATTTTGATGCCAGCCATGATGATACCTGGTAGGTTATACCCGTCCTCAGGTCAATGCGTAGAGCCGCTGAGCACAACATCCAGTGTCCGTGCTGAATCTTCCTTTAATATCCAATATAGCAGGGTCAGACGATGCTCGTGAATCACACGCAGCAGCAGCAGCGGCAGTGTCTTCCCGTTCTCACTCGAAGGTCCTATGAATGATACCAGCCATCGATGAGATCATTGGTGGTACCGGACATCCTGTCAATGCGCAGAGCCGCCATGCGTAGACAGAGGTAGACGCTGTGCCAGCTGCCAACAGGTAGAAGGCAAACGAATAACTGGGACTGCTGTGGCGGGTGTGGTGCTGGTGTTGTACTATAGCGTGGCAGTGGCAGCTATCAGATCTCCGCAAAGATCCGTTATCCGTTGCACCATTAATTTTTTTCTTCACACGTTTTACGTTTACACAAAAAAACAATGCGGCGCAACCTTAGCCAATCACACGTCGACTTCAAGATACACAGCTGGTACTACTGCTCTACGGTACAGCGGTACAGCAGAGTCTGGAGTCTGGAATGTCCCTAATGTTGCCCCCGCCCGCGTCTCACACCGTATACCCATCCTACTCCCGACTTGAATCACGTTTTGGTGATTGCACGCAGTTGCATGCAATGGTGTACGCGCTGTGTTCACGGGAGTATTAGTGCATTGATTGCTGCTGCTGCACTCGCTCATATTGGTAGAGAGATATCCATGGGTAGCTTTGAGCGTTTTCTGCACGTTGCAAATGCCGGCAATGCAGCCTGTACATCAAGATACAGTACGATGTCGGTGATTTAGGCAAACGGCGATACCTCTCGTAGCAGGAATGTACTGTCGCTGGTGTCTCGTCTGGCCCCGGGGGCCACGATCGATTTTAGAATTTTTAGATTTGCCATCTAGTCCCATATTATTAACGCCTCGCAAGGTGTCAGCTTTTCATGGCGTTCTTTGCCTATCTTTGCCCCTCAAAAAGGAAAAAAAAAGAGCTGAGACTCGCCTCTCCACGGCGCCTCAAGAGCCTTGCTGCTGGCAGGTGGGTAGAGGCGCACGGACTCCGTGCTATTGGTGAGAATCAGACAGGTGTTTTCGAAACAACGAGGCTGATTTTGCTGTGCATAGCTCCTGATGTAGACTTCCTTTCATGACACGTCGTATGTACCACGATGGACTAAAAATATAAGCACTGTGTGTATATTAATATTAATAAGGTAACGATTCTTATATTTACGTACGTACTGATGCTCTTGTACACGAGACAAGACCCTCTTGTCAGATTTCTTGTCTTCCTTCTCAAATACGTACTGGTATACCAGGTATGCTGCTGTGAGGTGCAGCCGAAATGCCCACGTGTCCATGTGACACTGTTGTCAATACCAAAACAAAGGATAATTGCACGTGTTTGCCAAGTATGAGCAGCTCGACAGCAGCTGGTGCCTACACATGGCTTGCAGTATATAGACTATATAGTCTAGACTATATATGGCCATTGGCCGGTGGTAGTACAGCATTAGTTCCGTCTGGCAGCGCAAAACTTACAACAGGATCGCACTCTGTGCGTGCGGTTTGCCTTGTCGTCATTTGTTATTGTACTCCTACTCCCCAGATGTATTTCTGTGGATGCTTGACTTGCAGCTTGCTAAACCTCAAGCTTCTTGACTTGCAGCTTGCTAAACCTCAAGCCGAGAAGGTGCTGGTGTGCTGGTACAGCAGTGGCCCCTCTACAGCACCGGTGGAGTAGTGTCGGTTGCCCGCTACAGTGCCTGTGAAATCGCTTGGCACAGATAGGAACGACCAGTGGCAGTATGCGGAGTAGTGCCGGTTGCCGCTATAGTGCCGGTATTTCCCTCTATAGTGCACATATCGGCACTATATCGTAGCGGGCCCACTACCGGTACTGTATTGTACTCAAGTAAGTCAAGGTGCTGGGCACTAACTGTACTAGTTTTACCTTACAAGCCCGTGTGTTTGGATGCCCTCGTGTCGGGGTTGCTGCAGCCACATGCGAGTACAGCAGTGTGGAGCTACGAATTGCTATTATGAATAGGTCTAGAGGGGTTGGCATAGAAGCAAGCCAATGTGCTGGCTATTTGTTTCGTCTCGAAGCCAAAGTTCTGGATGCCTTCGAATCGTTCATAGCGCTGTGTTTGGAAGGCACAACACGCTAGGACTGCAAGGGTTTGCTATTGTAGTAGGTACCCCGATGTAAGAGCACCCCGTGACAAACCGAAACGGGCGCTCTTAACTACCAGATACGACATTGCTCTTATCTGTAATAAGCAAATATACCTACTGTGGATACCAGGCCCAATTCCCTAGATCGTAACGCCTCATTATCATTGTAATCCTTCAAGACCATCCTGGCTCCTCGAGGGCACTCTGAGGTGTTCCCTCATCGTTTACCCTGGAGAAGGCGGTTACGCACATAATCCACCTCTCGGTGTGTCGCCACACCTCCATCTTGAAGCAAGAGATTAACCTGCGAAGGGACTTCCGTCCCACACTACCGTAGTATGGCCTGTACCATGGCAGGACACGCCGGTTTGGCCGCTCTTCCACCCTTTTAGCGCCGCACTCCCGGCATGGGTATAAAACACTTGGAGTTAGACTAGACTGTGAACCCCTTTGGGACTTCAGACGCAAAAAATGACAAAAAAAAAACTGCCGACTACAGGATCGGCCGCATGAAGCAACCCGACGTGCTGCTGGTGTAGGTGTGTTCGAACTGCGACCCAGGATGCTGTGAGGCAAGCGTGAGGCATGACGATATTCGGAGTGCCTCAAGCTTTCCCTAGACGCTTGATCTGGATCGCGCCCGTAGCTATTTTGGCCTGTACACTGAAATCAATATGTATACATATAACCCAAAGGAGTTAATATTAGTGGGGAAAGGGTTCATTCCCGAATGCTCGTATCTTGAGTGCTCTTATATCGCGGTACCCACTGTATTGGAAGAGTTATACCATCATACCACCATCAGAAAGGCCAAGGTGCTGAGTACTTGCTATGCCTTGAACGCTAGAGTAGAGGGATTATGTTGTTTTGGCGCCTTTTTTCGCGATGACTCGGGGTAGCTCGCGCGAGGTATCCCCCTGTTCCTTTGCGGCCTTAAGCTTTCGTGCTGCAATTTTTCGCTATGGATCTGCAGAGGGCAGTGGTGGACTACGCGGCGCCAAAAAAGTCGCCTATTAATAAAGTATTTTTGTCCGGGGACAGAGTCACTGGTGTGAATGGCCCAAACCCTGCATTGGTCATATCCACGTAGCGCGCGCGATCGAAGATGCACACGCAGCTTCCAAATGTAACTTTCGACGAAATCCTCGATCTCACAGCTGAATTGAAGTGTGTTTTTTCATAATGCTGCTGTAAGCTCTGTAGGAGGCAAACACGCACCTTCCTTCAGCCCCTACTTTCGCTTGTCCTTCGACGTTGAATGGACGACCAGACACGGGTTTCTTTTGTGCAACAATGCCGGACCCTCGGCTGGACAACGGGGAGGAGGTCGACGAAGAGGAGGAGGACGAAGAAGTCAGCGATAACCCTCTGCCCGCGTGGCTGGAGGGTGATTCTCTCGCCCCACCCTGCCAGGTGGGCCTTACCCCCTGTAAAGCCCCAAAACCCCATCCGACAATAATTCTAGGTATTTCCCCCGAACACGGGTTTCCAGCCGCAAAGGCTTTATGAAACGATTAGGGAAACCTAACCTGAAGCTATTGCGGGTATCCCAGGTTAATTGTTTTGGGGCCCCATGTATACTGGTTAAAAAAAATCGACGAGGGCAACCTAACCAAGCGTCTACTAGTAGGAGGAGCGTGTAGTGCTGTGTATACGAGCTTCGTCGTGCTGTACGTGTGTCTTGCGATGCACCCCCCCCCCCCACCCCTTCCACCCAGGCTATGATACAAAGACTAGAGCAAGACGCATGCTACGATTGAGGTAGCACTTTATTGTCTGAAATATTTTCTGAATGACGTGGCTCCTTAACCCGAAATCGTCCGAAATTGGCCTTTTTTTTTCCCGCATAATTCTGGTTGTGCACCTAGGCCATGGGATTTTTTCATCCGGGTACTTGTAACAATTTTATTTTTCTCCAAATCAGTTCTTGGGAGGGGTCTTAAGCTCCCAAATTGAGGGGTAGTGTTAGAAAAAAATTGGTGCACCTCTATCGTACCACGAGTCAGTTACAACCGGTCACTCCTGGGGGATTTTCGTGCGGTGGCTCGGGGTCGCTCGCGCGAGTGACCCCCGTGTTCCTTTGCGGTCGTGAGGTGTAGTGCTGTAGTGCTGTAGTGCTGTAGTGCTGTAATGCTGTAGTGCTGTAGTAGCCATCTCGCGATATAATTCCGCGATGGACTGGTAAGCCACGCTGCAAGTAAGCCACGCTGCGAGTAAAAAAAATCGCCCAAAGTCTTTTTTTGTCGGTTAGGTACAGAGGCACGCTTGTGCGAGTGGCGCGAACATGGTAGCCTTGGGTAGGTTTGATAGGTGGAGCGCGGCACGTGCATGTCGTGCGCGCTCTGCTGCGGCAGTGAACCAAGAAAAAAACGGAAATGGCACCATGGTGCCTCCACGGTGCGATTCATAGGCGGTTTTTTCCGCCTTGAAGAGAAGATAAACGTCGACATTAACCCTATAAAATTCGGTCTATACCGTGACGAATGCCAACCCTTTTATACGTCGAGCAGATTATCTATCCCTACTCGATGGTCTTGATCTTTCAGGGGAAGGTTCGTATGGACTAGCTTATGTTATCGGGTGGGAGCCGTACGATCTGCATGATCTAGCAAATGCTTTCAGGGTTTGGAGCTGTACTCTTTTTGTACAGATCCTGCACAACATCTCGTAACGGCAGATACAGGATATACTGTAGATTATCTAGATTATCTAGATCGTGATCTGTCTGAGATAGATGATCTGTCCGAGATAGACTATCTAGATCGTGATCTGTCCGAGACAGATTATCTAGATCGTGATCTGTCCGAGACAAATGATCTAGATCGCAATCTGTCCGAGATAGATGATCTAGGATCATGATCTGTCCGAGGCCTGGACCGTTTCAAGCGATTTGGGTCTTCATCAGTCTTGAGTATCACCATGCTGCCTGCGCGCGTGGTGCATCTTCTTACACGGCACTTCGGACCCACACCCTTCCCCGGCAGCACGCGCTGGTTCATATGTATGGCCAGTGCTTGTAACAGTTGTCGTTTTTTTTCGATAGTATAGCGTTTTTGCGATTAAGCCAACGTTTAGTCGGGTAGGAGTTGGGAAGCAAAGTATTATACTATAGTTAGTATTGAAACCGTCGAACGTCACAATAAATCCAAGGCCAACCCAACCCACAAAAAAATCAGCAACAAAAGCAGGTTAGAAATATGCTTTCCTACACTAGTACCATTTTTTTTTCAATTTTAAACCTAACTTTTTCGTGGGGTGGTTGGTTGGCCTTGGGTGGTTAAGACGTTGGTCGGTTTCAGTACTATTTTTCGCGTCTTTTCCAACCCGAAAGGGTTTGGAACACGGGAAAGCCTAAGTTCACCCCTCCGAATTGCCTGCAGGCTCCCTCCGTACTACCGCCGCTGTTTTGCATCACGATCAAGCGCGATCGGCATACCTCGTCTCAAGCAGACAGAATCACGGTGTTGAATGTCTCTCGTTTCACGCGAAACCATCGACAACCCCGCGCCCCCCCCCCGTGTTTCGACGGAAACATCGCAGGCGGATATGGATGTGGTGCGGGCCATAGTCGACTTCGCGGGGGTAACGGAGGACGATGTGAGCTGTATGCTTTGCATTTTTTTGTGTGTCTCTGTGTTAGTGTGTATTAGCTCACATTCTCTGCGTTCGCGCGTCTCGCTGTGTTTTTCTTTTTACGTTTTGGGCCAGCGATTGACGTGACTATCAGCTTGGCGTCCTTTTGAATTTGTGAGCGAGTGTCTTGGTTCTTTTTTTGTTCGTTCGCAAATCCCCTTTTTTCCTGTTGCTCGAGCGATTGACGTTAACGAAGCACACTGCGTGAAACACATCATAGTACGCTCATAAAACACACCAACAATGATGACCAAATCGTTTTTTTGGGACGAAGTTTATGCGGTTTCTTACTGCTATTTGTTTTATTGGGGGACGAAATGTCGGTTTGGTGTTATATTAAAGTGTCGATCAATCGATTCATAGAAGTGTGACGCAGTCAGTCTAGTCGGGCAACCGGTCGGTAAGGTTTCGACTTTTTTGCCTTTGCATTCAATCCTGGAACGCCCGACACGAAGCTGCGACAAATGCACAGAACGCTTCTGCTGTACCTTGCCATCGTCATCTACCATAAGCGTTAAAATTGTTCTGTCGCCTCCGCATATAATATAATAAAAAACGTCCGATGTATTAATCATGCTGGTACTACTCGTATGATATGTGAATAGCCTGTGAACACAATGGTTGTGTGGAGGCTAGGTCTTCTATGCGAGGAGATGCAGAGGTGGCACCGAAGTGTCTGTTAATATCACTTGTGATGGAAAGAAAAGGGGTAGTTTGGAAAGGGCGCTTGAGGCCAAAGAGAGGAGGAAAGAAAGGAGAGAAGGGAGAGAAGAAGGGAGAGTGATCATGGTGGGTTGCATCACCACTTGATCATAGCGGAACAATGCCCGTAGTCCGGTAGAATACCGGGACAACGGGACAACCTTAACATACTCAAATTTACGTTTACATCTAAGTTCCACCGAAGATTGAATGTAAGGTTCAACGTAAGTTTCAACTGCTTATTTCATTCGTGCGAATAGACTGCTCGAATACACTGCGCATTAACTTACAATTGAATCCAAGGTTCATACTCTCAACACGATATTGTTACACGAGTTTTACGATTAATTAATCAGATTTACGCTTTTGGCGGATTCTCTACGTGTGCTGAAGAAAGCTTATTGGCTCAGATTGCACCGCATTTGGCTCAGGCTGCACCGCATTTGGCTCAGATTTCACCGCATTTGGCTCGAGTTGTACCGCATTTGGCTCTGGTTGCACCGCACATTGCTCAAGTTGCACAGCATATTGCACAGGTTTCGCCGCTTTTTGGCTCAGGTTCCACTGCAATTGGCTCAGGTTGTACAGCACTTATCTCCGCATTTGGCTCAGTTTGCACCGCATTTACTTGTGTAACGTTTCGCCGTAGGCAACCTCGACTTTTTCGTGGTCTCAGTACGACAAGGCAAGCCTCGCTCTTGCGCGCCAATGTTAACAACAGATTTTCTTTAGACCCTCTCCACAAAGCTGATGTAGAGGCACCGTCCATGGTTCACCTTTTGACCCACCCCGCCCCCCACCCAGGGATTGACTGGCGGCAGAGTCCAATTTAAGTCGCATGTCTTTGATAAAAAAAAATCGTCCGCTTAGCGACTGACACCTACCCGGCCACCCTACCGCCGTCGCGCTTTCCGATGTAGGTTTTGTACGACCTGGGATGCGGGGACGGTCGCATTTGCATCGAGGCGGCCGAGAGCCGCGGAGCTAAGGCCTGCGGTAAGCGCCGGTGAAATTCTTTATTTTTTTCGAAGTTTCTTCGAAGTGTCTTGCAACAGCGGATGCATCATCATTATATAGCAGCGGCGGGCTGCGGTGGCTGCTGTGGAATCGTTGCATCCCGGTGTTTTATCACGCGAACGCATCTTTGTGAACTGCTCGATTCGTGTGTTTTTGGGTCCCTTCCCCCCTCTCTAACTCATTGAAGCTGTCATCCATATGCCAGTCCGTCTCACAAGCGGTTCTTAGTAGGATGCAGCTCACCCTTCATGCGACTCGCCGAACACCTCACGGCTCTTCACGCTTGGTGCAAGCAATGCTTGCCTGGTCGGTGAAAACCCAACGTGTTCCGTCCCGACATTGCAGGGATGCGAGGGTCGTACCACTATGGTCATACGACTACGGCCTTTCATGCGTGTCGAGTGCACACCCCCCCCCCCTCTGTGGGCAGCTTGTGCTTACTCCACCGTCCGCGCGTGTGTAGCAGTATCATATAATACGTCAACGCCTCTTCCTCCTGTTCGAAATAAGTCCAGGGCTTTTCGCCGGTCATGATCCAGCCCGCGGATCGGATCGGGAGGTTTTCAAACCTCGCGGGTCGAGTCGGGTTGGGTCAGGGGGTGTTGGAACAAAATCTCACGGGTCGGATCGCGACGGGTCAAGAGGTTTTCGAATCTCACGCATCGGGGTCGGGTCACACCCTGACACGATCCGACCCGGGAGAAGTGATTGACCCGTGAAATGCGCTGGGAAATAAGCATGCAACGTCAGCCGCCTTTTCATTTGTATACTACAACGCGCGTTTACCACTTAGGCAGTGTGCTGTGTTGTTTTTCTGTGTCTGCGGCTTGTTTCCGAATGCCTCAATTTGCGTCGCCAGTCGCGTGTTTGTTTTTTGTCTATCCCCAGATAGTTTTTGGATGCCTCACTTCGTCTGTGTCGCAACTCGTCGCCTACCCCCCCTTCCCGTTACCCCCAGATGTCACCAGGAGTGAAAATTGAGGGGATCCTGGAAGTGTGACGTGTTGTTTTTTTCATCCGCGGCTTGTTTGTGAATACCTCCATGTGTGTCGCTAAAAGAGTGTTTTTTTTTTAATTGTAGAAACTATTTTTGGCGTGTTTCTGAATGCCACCGTTTGTATCGTTACTCGTCGCCCCCCTTTACGTGTCAACAGATGTGGAGATTGAGGGGAACTTGGCGTTTGCTTTTTTTATCCCTGTCTTGTTTCTGAATGCCTCCACTTCTGTTCTCGCTCGTCTCCTATAATCATCTTCCCGATTTACCGAAAAAGCATTGCCATACAACTCCCCATATATATATATTTTTTTTTTTTCATTTACGGTCCGACAATGCGCAGCGTGAGTGGCAACAACCCTAACTAAAATAAATAAATAACATGATCCAGGTCACGAATTGACGCGTGCTACGATGGAAGTAGCAATTTTCATCTGAAGAAATGGTTCCTGAATGACTTAAGACACTCCTTAACCCAAAATCGTCGGAAAATACGCCCCCTTTATTTTGCATGATTCCCGTCGTGTACCTAGGCCATGGGAGTTTTCATCCGGTATGTAGCAGTTCTATTTTGCTCCAAATCAGTTTTTGGGAGAGGTCTTAAGCTCCCAAATTGAGGGGTAGCATTAAGAAAAAAGTTGTGCACCTTTATCGCAGCACGCGTCAATTTTGATGACCCGCAACGCCCAGGGAAGGAGCGGCGCAATGCCGATTTGTTGATTAATCAATACGCCCTTTATTGTTACGCTTTACTCCACCCCCAACGTATCACCAGGGGTCGAAATCGAGGAGGATTTGGCAGACAAGTTTCGACGACGGGTTGCCGCGAAAGGCCTCGAGTCGAAGGTGAGGATTACTGCCCGTGAGGCGTTGAAGGGGCATCGCTGACGTTTTGATGGGCTCGGTCCTTTCAGGGGTCTCGCTGTTCCGGCAGAAGAGGGGTTTGGTTGCCCTTGGGGCAGGTTTTTCGTCTCACGAGCTTACTCCGTTTAGAGCTGCGCCCTTGTTTCTGGAACAAAACTACGTGTATTTTTATGTGTTGGGTTTTTTTTTCAATGGTGGAACGGGTTAGACCAACCATTAAGCTTACGAAAATTGTCCCACGATATCTGTAAGTGTATGGGTTGTCCCCAAATACGTGGATGCCGTTGTAAAAGGGCTACTTTTGTTGTTTTGTTTTGTTTTTCTTGCTCGGCACTTCTATTTCCTTCGCACTTTTCCTTTCTTCTCCCTCTCTAGACTTGGCTCAGATCCGGGGTCACTAAGCACTAAGCAGGCTCTTCTCCCCCCTCCCCACTACGGTATGTGCCTTCTTTTTTGAAGATTCCATCTATTTATTCGCTCCTCTACTCGCATCGAATTGTGCTACGAGTGTTAACACTTGTGAATACACCTCTTTTTTCACACTCCATTACCATGGTTATGAGCTACAGCACCAACTTTGGTTGAGTAGAAGTTGGGTAGGTAAAATAATGCAACATTTTTACTGAAACCCGTCAAACGTCACATCCCAAGGCCAGCCCAACCCACCAAAAAAAAAAAACGAAAAGTCATGATAGGCTAGAAATAATGGTCTCGTACCGTTTTTTTTGTGTTCTAACCGATTTATTGGTGGGGTGGTTTGCTTGGGGCTATTTATACGACGTTCGTCGGTCTCAGCACTATTTTCACATGTTTTTCAACCCCAACAGAGGTTGGAAATCGCATCCACCCTGTCGACCCCTTTGGATAGGGCTGTGGCTTGGCTGGCTATACTAATAGTAAGGAGGGGACCTTAGAAACGAAGACCCACGATATGCACAAAATTTATATATGTATTACATATATATATACAAGGGGCTACGCCGGCGGCCTGGACGGCCGCCGGTCGCAGCGCAGGATAGTAAATATTAAGAGGGTAAGAAGTAATGCCAAGAGTTAGACGAAGTTTGTTAATTCATATATGGGAGATACTGGAAAGGGAAAATGCCGACAAATTTTTCCCGATTTCCCGTGTGCGGCGGAACAATGCGAGAAGGCAGCCTGGAAATTATGGGAGAGCATGGCGGTTCACCCTAGCTGGGTGACGCTCTGCGTTGCTACGCAGAAAGGCGCGGCCACAGCTGCTGCTGTGCATATACCATTTGCAGCTTCGTGATGCTGCTGTGCATATACCATTTGTAGCTTCGTCATGCTGCAGGCTCATCATAGCTTCATCTACTGCTGTACATCATGTACATGTATGTACGTGCTGCTGTAGACTACCGGGGGTTCAAAAATATTGAGAGTTCGCAGTTCTCCACGACGCCTAGCTGCTGCTGTGCATATACCATTTGTAGCTTCGTGATTCTGCTGTGCATATACCATTTGTGGCTTCGTGATGCTGCTGTGCATATACCATTTGTAGCTTCGTGATGCTGCAGGCTCATCATAGCTTCAGCTACTGCTGTACATCATGTACATGTATACGTGCTGCTGTAGACTACCGGGGGTTCAAAAATATTGAGAGTTCGCAGTTCTCCACTACGCCTGGGTGGCATGTGTTCTCGGGGATTACGAACTTTTCTTCCCCAGATCCTAGCACAAACCTCGCTTAGTGGCCTTTACAATGGCGACGCCGGCCAGGTAATCGACCCCCCCCCGTGTGTCGGAGGTCAGAGAACACGCACCGAAGAAATAACGCGAAGACATTAGCCCTGTGTGCAGACTACGCACCAAACGTCTCACAGGGTACGATTTTTCGGAGATCTCGTCGTAGATCTCGACGTCGAGGCCTCGCGCGCGCGCTACGGCGCCGAGCGGGCGGATCAGCTGAGCCGGTGGTTGCAGGCGAGGCGGGGGCACGCCTCAGCGAAGAAACCGCGCGGAAAGGCGGTCAGAGGCGGGAGATATCCGCAGACGTAAGGATGTGCATATGTGATAAGCGAACTAAGATATATAGATTTATAGTTTACTAAGCATATTTTGGTCCTGATTCCACTAATATGTGCTCCCCAGTAATAGTAAGTAGTTCTATGCCCCCGGCTAGTTGTTCGTTAGCTTAGTATTACAAGCTTCCTCTCCGGGATGTGGTTGGCTTGAAATCGTGTTGGTGTCGCAAGTTGAAACGGAAGGACAAAGCTCTTGTAAAAACTCACGAAAAAACAGTTCAGCCACCGCGCAAGAAACCCGTCAAGTACCACCGGCTATTCATAGCTAAAACGATTTTTATAGTCGTTTTTCCGGTATATAGTGGGTTTCGTGCGGTAATTGCGCGGTTCTGCCTTTTTCGCTAGCGTTCCGAACCGTTTGGGGCTCGCGATGTGTTTTTTATCGAGAAAAACTGTTGTGGATCAGTTTGTCTGGGTTACTTCTCCCCCCGGCTATTAGCTAAGCCATCAACGTAATTGGCTAAGCAGTCAAACTCGAACTAATAAACAATCCGTCAAACTGGTAGTCAAGCTGTCAAACTAATGACTACGCCGTCAAAATAACAGCTAAGCCGCCAAAAACTTCCAGCTAAGCCGTCAAACTAATTGCTAAGGCGTCGCAAACTAAAAGCCAAGCCGTCAAACTTAATCGCTGAGCCGTCAAACTAATCGCTAAGCCGTCAAACTTGATCGCTAAGCCGCCAAGTCAACTCTTAAGTAGTCCAGCCGACTCACAGCCCTATCTTTGGGACTTGAGAGGAAAACATACACGTCCCGGACAGATCATATAGATCTTCTAGATTATCTATTCCGTGTAGATCAGATAGATCAGATATATCATATAGCTGCCGTTATGAGATACTGTGCAGGATCTGTACGTAGAGGGTACATATCCCTTCCTGAAAGCATTCGCTGGATCTACCGTAGCAGATCGCACGGCTCTCACCCGGTAACATGAGCCAGATCACGAAGATCTTCCCAGAAATATGTAGATCATCAAGTGAGGATCGGTGTTCTGTGCGACGTGTGGAAAATATGTCCCAAATCACTGTCGATTATAGCGTGGGTAGGCGCAATTCGATGCGAGTGGACGAGAGAAGAAATAGCTGGAGTGTTATCGCGATATATAAAATGGAGGCGCGTGCCGTGGTGGGAAGGGGAAAGAAGAGCCTGCGTATAGAGACCCTGGACCTGATTCACGTCTAGGAAGCCAGAAGGAGCAAGAAGAAAAAGGACGAAGATAATAGAAGGGATGAGCGAAAGGAAAATAACGTCGATCACACGAAGAAACCCGCGCTGCTGGACCAGGGGATAAGCCTAAACGGCAACGAAAGTGTTTGTTCGACACGTACCAAGAGCATGGTGATACTCGGACTGCCGCACTCTCTGTTGGTTATACAGCACTCACTGAGCGACTTAGTGACGTGAATAAGTGGTCTAGTGGATAGTTATGTATAGCTAACATGCGTGTGACGTGGGTTCGAATGTCACCGACTTCATATGTTTATTTTCGAACATACGCGCTGGAGACATTATGAATAGTTACAAGGGGCTACGCCGGCGGCCTGGACGGCCGCCGGTCGCAGCGCAGGATAGTAAATATTAAGAGGGTAAGAAGTAATGCCAAGAGTTAGACGAAGTTTGTTAATTCATATATGGGAGATACTGGAAAGGGAAAATGCCGACAAATTTTTCCCGATTTCCCGTGTGCGGCGGAACAATGCGAGAAGGCAGCCTGGAAATTATGGGAGAGCATGGCGGTTCACCCCAGCTGGGTGACGCTCTGCGTTGCTACGCAGAAAGGCGCGGCCACAGCTGCTGCTGTGCATATACCATTTGTAGCTTCGTGATGCTGCTGTGCATATACCATTTGTAGCTTCGTCATGCTGCAGGCTCATCATAGCTTCATCTACTGCTGTACATCATGTACATGTACGTGCTGCTGTAGACTACCGGGGGTTCAAAAATATTGAGAGTTCGCAGTTCTCCACGACGCCTAGCTGCTGCTGTGCATATACCATTTGTAGCTTCGTGATTCTGCTGTGCATATACCATTTGTGGCTTCGTGATGCTGCTGTGCATATACCATTTGTGGCTTCGTGATGCTGCAGGCTCATCATAGCTTCAGCTACTGCTGTACATCATGTACATGTATACGTGCTGCTGTAGACTACCGGGGGTTCAAAAATATTGAGAGTTCGCAGTTCTCCACTACGCCTGGGTGGCATGTGTTCTCGGGGATTACGAACTTTTCTTCCCCAGATCCTAGCACAAACCTCGCTTAGTGGCCTTTACAATGGCGACGCCGGCCAGGTAATCGACCCCCCCCCGTGTGTCGGAGGTCAGAGAACACGCACCGAAGAAATAACGCGAAGACATTAGCCCTGTGTGCAGACTACGCACCAAACGTCTCACAGGGTACGATTTTTCGGAGATCTCGTCGTAGATCTCGACGTCGAGGCCTCGCGCGCGCGCTACGGCGCCGAGCGGGCGGATCAGCTGAGCCGGTGGTTGCAGGCGAGGCGGGGGCACGCCTCAGCGAAGAAACCGCGCGGAAAGGCGGTCAGAGGCGGGAGATATCCGCAGACGTAAGGATGTGCATATGTGATAAGCGAACTAAGATATATAGATCTATTATGGTGTATTCCTAGACGCTATTATTAATAGTACGCGGCGTGGGGAGAGCTATATATGACCAACACTCTTTCTTGAAGATGGACACGAACGCACTTATCGCCTTTTAGTCGATATACTGGAGTCCCAAAGAGACCCACCCACTCTTAGGGATGTGTGACACCATCCCTACAAAATGTCATGCCAAAACATTCCCCTCTCAGGGTAACAAAATTATTATTTGTACGAAATGCGGACAGCATGATAATGTTACACAGACTGCTGCATCGGTCTTCCTAGAAGACGAACGGACACGAGCAGCGCACTTCTCGCTCTTAGGTCGATATGCTAGGATGCCAAAGAGGTTATAGTGAAGTCATCCTACGCTAGGGGTACAGCAGAAATTCCTGAGGTCTTCACATGAGCTCAATATCTCACCCGAACAATGGCTTCGAAGAATTTCATCCGCGCAACCCGATCAACATCTCTATGCGCTAGTCCTAAAACAACTATACTCGTAAAAAATGTCATACTAACCGATAGTTACACACTTCAGGAGCTCAACCGGACAGGTATAATATTATTTAATCCGACAACTGCAGCCCCTACCGTGGGATGACTTGATAAGGCTTTTCACGGATCGGATATTATCTCGCGGGTCGGATCAGGTCAGGGTGACCCCTACCGACCAGTAATATTATAAAACATCTTGACCCGATCCCACTCGACCCGCGAGATTTCCAACACCTCCTGACCCGACCCGACTCGATCCGCGTTTTTTTTTAATATCTCCTGATGGGGTCCGCGGGCCGGATCATGACCCGTAAAAAGCCATTAACACCGCAATAAGGATCCCACACTAATTCCAAGTATTGTATCCCTAAATGGTGGATACCGTTTTAAGAGGCTCAAGCTAAAGTCCGTACTTGTTTTTGTTGCCACGTTTTTTAGAGCAGGGGCTCCGCTGTAACATGGCGAAACCTCAAGCCCCTTGCTCCACTGTTGCGGGGGGGGGTTCCTGACCCTTTCGTGGCGTGAATCGCATCGAAAGCTGTACCGTCTTGAGGACACCTCTCGTCTTTCCAAGTGTGCGCGTTTTTCCTCTCTTAAGGACCCTTGGTTGCTTTTTGTTGCCGGGTTTTCCGTTCTTCCTGGCAAACTTCAAGGCCCTTGTTTTTTTCTCCCTGCCGCGTTTTTCTGATACAGGTGACCGTTGTCCACGGCGACCTCCGAGACGTCGACCTTTCCGATGCTACGGTCCTGATCATGTACCTTCTCCCCGCGGCCATGGGCGACATCGCCCAGTCCCACCTCCTTCCCTTCCTCCGACGCGGCCGCTGCAATGCTCCCCCAAGAGGGAAGGCATCCCTCGCAGGACACGAGGAAACCCCGCATCATTGCGGTAGCCCCCCACGAGAAACAACATATCTCCCAGGAGACAGGGAAACCCCCCATGATTGCGATAGTAGCGCGATAATTTCAGGAGAGGGGGTGGCGCAAGGCGGGGAGGGATCGACAGGGGACAGGGGGAGACCTCAAGGGAACAAAATTCTGGCAGGGGACGAGGAAACGCTTCATCGTTGCGATAGTAGCGCGGTTACTTTAGAAGGGAGGATGAAGGAAGGGGTAGGGAGGGGGTCGGCAGGGGGTTTGGGACAGCCGAGCGGCGAGGCAAAACCTTTCCGCATTGTGTGCAATACATGGGGGATACCCGGGGCTACCGCGGTGCGGGAGGCAGGTGTTGGGATGTATGGAGGCGTGAAGCTCCGACTCTTCACGCACGAATCGCTTCCTCCTGGAGACACCGTGTAAAACAAACGCATGTGCGGGGTTGGAAAAACGCGACGATGACGTCCAAACTACACCGTTTGCCCGGAAGGACAGGCGACTTGTATGTTGGTAGAACTTTGACTCGTCCTTGCCGCTGTCGAAGCGCAGAAAGGATGTGTGGGACTGGGATAAAGCGACGACGACGTCCACAATCGGACGTTTGCGCGGAGGTCGTCAGTCGGCTTTGTGTTGGAAGAGCGTTCATGTCTTTAATCACTTCACTTTTCCCTAAATTTATCTTGAAGGTACTAGCGACCAAAGACATCAGGAGACGGTCAACCCTTGGGGAAAACGGCCAGCGGTCAAGGATGTAAAACCGATCGTTCCACTCTAAAACCTAGCAATTTGACGTCAGTCAAGGTATATTATTGGAAAATTGCCGTTGATCGTTGCCGTCGGTCAAGGGCTGGAAGTACCGTCTCCTGACATATTTTCTAGCGACGACGCTGGTCCTGTGTCAATGCAAGGATGAATTACGGTAAAGCCAGACTTCGCAACCAAAAAATTGAAGACGAAGTGCGTCGCAATCACAGGGGCGGCGGGCGACGAATTGAAATTGACATCCAACCAAGAACCGATTCGTAACTATCTGGTAGATACGTTGCACAAATACTATGCCGTGCAACCTATTCCAATGAGCTTCAAGACATGTGGTGGATCTGCTAAAGCGTAGCATCTCACACGGTTCCCCTTCGGAGGCGGAGTGACGCAAGGCTGATGGTTTTCATATGATTTAAAGGAAGGAGCGTAGAATATATTAAACGGTACATTGAGTGATACACGGAAACTAAAATGAAGATATTACTCAAGAGTTGATAGGCCAAACCACTGTCCGCTTGCACACACGCATCGATCACCATGTTTGTGAAACATTCGCGTGATTTACAACGTTGCTAAGCCGGAATTCCGGGAATCAATTGCTTCGCTGGCAAGAAAGAGCGAGCTTCACGAAATCACTGCGCCAACAGGCCCAACAATCGAACTCAACGGCGAAAAAAGGTAAGCAGTAACTAGGTCAGCTTGCCCCACTGCTGCAACATGGTGAACCCAGGGAGAATCTTGCGTCCTGATGTTGCCGTTATAGTCGGATAAAAAGCCCTCATACAGACACAGGTAACCCCTTGTGGCTTCTCCTCTAAGCAGGCCCCACGGTGTTCACTCACTTGCGTATCCTTGGAAAAGCGCTGTGTATTATCCCTTGTGCCACGGAAAGAAAAACTGAACCTACGAAGTGGCAAATTAGCGAACCCAATCGCATCATCCCCTAACTCCTATACACATACGCCTTCAAGGGCATGTGACTCGTATCCAACATCCTGGGCCCTAAGCGTTTGCTAGGCTCCCAGGTCAATACCATAACACTAGCTCACCTTGACACGATAAAAAAAAACTTCTCGTAGGACACTGTTCGCGCAGCGCGCCGCGAACACTCTATTCATATTTTTGACAATGATAATGGAGAAGCATCAGCTGTGCAATCCATTCTCGGAAACTCGTCTTTGCAAGCTGTTTATAAGGATTTCGATGCTCTCTCCAACCCCTCACTTCAACATTTCTTGGCAATCTCAAAACGGTGTTCAATCACTTTACGACGCCCTGGATGGCAGGCCACACCCTATGTACAGCCTCCAGCTTGGAGCATCAGCGCCGCTGACCCTAATCCGTCAAACACAGTGATGGAATGACATTTTCATAATAACTGTTGTGGTTTCCCCTAATCTAGCCTGCGGTCTTGAAAAATGTCCAAAAGCATCTCGACAGAAGAAAACATGTACCAGGTATATACAACGATGATGATGATGATGCTACTGACGTTCTCACTATAAACTAGCTATTTTCCCTTAAATATGACCTGTGGTCTTTGAAAAAAGTGTGAAGAGCACCCCGACTGAAACAACACCACGTACCAAGTACAAAATGATGGTAGAGGTGTTCCCACAATAATATGTAAGTTGAACAAATTTCCCTGAAACCTTGCCCATGGTGAAAAAAAAGCCAAGAACAAAGCGTTTCGATGGAAAAAAAACACGGGTACCAGGTACAAAAATAAATAACACGCGCACCGCAGTACCAATGCGCAAAGGGAGCGTGTAGTGGTACTCCGAGTGGGGGATGCGTGGTTGGTCGGTGTTTAGAAGCGTGCTCCTCATGGGTTCCAGTGCCCTTGTTTGGTCTCTCCTCATGGCTCGCTGGATAGACTCAAAAGCTTATGCGTTATTTCCTCTACATTGAACTCTGAAAGACAGACAAAACAAGACAAGACAGAGTAGGGCAGAGTAGAGCAGGTAGTGCAAGGTAGTGAGATGTGGGGCGTCCTGCTTGTCCCATCATCGTCACGTACATTATCGCCCATCTATGATGGCCTTGATATGAATGTGACATCTAATGTCTCGCGGTTTCGCCTCAACCATGACATGGTTTCACGTCGAATCTATAAACTATCCTTCTACGGAGGGTACGCCATTACAAACGCCACTACCACCAGCGGTATATCATCCCGCATCACTTGCAAACCAAACTACATCGGCAAATTGCCCATGGTGCATGTACGTGCAACAAAAAAGACGGAACGTAGTGGTGGTAACGCATTTGTGGCAGTTGCATATGCAATTAAAAACTTGACCTCGGCGGTCACCAACGAACGGACCGATACAAACCTGATACTGATTTTTCAGCCTACGGTATAGGGGGCACCTTTGCGGCCTATATTTCGGGCTCCGGGCTACTCGCGCGGGTGGCTAACCTGTTTTAACACATAATTTGTGATTCCGTGCGTGCGCGATATGCACTGCCTAGGTAGTAGTTCACATGGCGGGTAGATCACCGATCCCTACTTGATCATCTAGATGTTCCAGGGAAGATAAGTATGGTCTAGCTCATGCTACCCGGTGGGTGTCGCACGACCTGCATGATCCAGTACGTGTTTCCTGGATTGGATATGCACTCTATAGATCCAGATCAGGCACAACATCTCATAACGGCAATACAGAATGCACTGTTTTAGATTATCTTGATGCTGGTCTACCCGTGATATGAAATGCTTGTCACGCTGTGCCAACAAAAAAAATATTACATAATCCTAAAAAAAAAAAAAAATCTGCTGTAACATTTCGCCGACGCTTTAACTCGTACGGAATATATAGTTTGGGATCAATGAGGCCTCTCTGCTGCGATCAGCCGGAGACTCTCACCCAGGGCTACTACCCCCGCGTTGATTCGATGGTAATCAACGCGGCACCTCGTCGCAGAGAGTAGTTACCCCGGTAAAATGAACACTACAAAATAAAACTGAAGTCCTTGTCGGCGTGTCTCTCGCACAATGATGGGCGGGCAGGATGGTCTGTTTTCCCTAACCGCTTCCTACTCTCTCCTAGCTGCTGCACGGGGGCCGACGATGCAATCGGGATCGTCTTGCTTTTTCTGTACGGCTATCAGGCTTTTCTCCCACCCCAGGGACGGCCTTCTTCCGTCCCCAAGGTTTTGCTCCAAGATTACTGCCGTAACATTTGGCCGACGCTTTAACTCGTATATGCTTGTAGTTTGGGATCAATGAGGCCTCTCTGCTGCGGATTGAGATCACACCCATACTTGTTGCCCCTTTTTCCTTCTCTCAGGGCGCAGTTTATTTGTCTTTTGTTAGCATCCTTCCTTCGGGTTTCTTGCCGTCCTTAGGATACCCAAACTTTTTTTTTTTTTCTCACACTTGTACTTTCCAGCTTCTGGACAAGCCGTGGTCACAGGTGTCGTCCCTTCTCCCCCCCGGTTCTTGCCTTCGATTTTCATCGCGCATAGGGTTCAGCAATCCCACTGCTCGTCGATTTTTCATCGAGTGTTGCTAACTCACGCTCTCGCGCTTTCCGCAAGTCAGTTTATGCACAAGAAAAAGTCCCAACAAATTTATACGAGTATGCAACACTCGGTGGGGCTCGAACTCACAAAACTGACCTATACCAGGCTCGAAGATAACCTGATACGCTACCGCGGCGACCAACTTCTAAAGTACCTTGACTCCTAGTAGATCCGGCTTCGATAGTCCCGTTCACACGCTGTGTACGAACGTGCAAACTATGCGGACAGCTGCAGGACGCCCGCCTCTACGAAGGCCGTTTCGCGAGAACCCTTCACCCCCGCTACGGCGGCGGAGGCTGTTAACCCTACGTGTCTGTGTTGCAACGGTTGCGGACTGTCACCCCACGTACCCCATAAAAATGCCCATGGCCGTACGGTCCACCTTATGGCTTGCCGCCCCTCCCAACCGGGAGAGCGCACGGTGTACCGCTTCATGTGCTCCGTGCCCGCCGCCCGCAAATGAATCTGGAGGTTGGTGGTCATCTGCGCCGGCGTTGACGCCACATATATCATATTCCCACATTCTAAAACACTCGGGAACAAGAATCCTGACCTCTATGTCAGTGACCCGTGCATGGATTCCGCCTCCTGTCGGTACTCTACCACGGCTACGACCTTGCCGGCAGTCTAGGCTCTTCCTTACCACGACTGCTTGCGAGGAACTGCGCGTCATCTTCCAAGGATGGAACTGTAAATGAACCTCTCGCTTCCCGTCATCTGCAACAAACTCGACGCAACCGCTACCGACACCTTGACATCGCACTTCCCTGTGTAGAGTGTCACGCAGAAGACGACCACGTCCCGAATCATTGCGATGCGTTCTGCTGCTGTGGGCAGCCTCTGTGTGCGACGGCGCGTGTCCCACACTAGATGACGCAGCTAGACTGCCACCGATGTGCATTTTTGAGTCAGGTACACGGCTGCTCGCGCTAGCAGCCCAAACTCGGAAGTGAAAATGGGAGGTATAGTACAATAATGACATAATACTATAATGCTATGTATACGACCGTAGCCTCGGCCTACTGTTGTGGTGACCTTGTCATTTCGAGGTGGTATCACCATTCAAGCATGCTCTTGTGAGCTCGCAGATTTCCCCGACCTCAGCCAGCGCTCCTACACCTTTGCAGGGCGGGACGGGGAGAGGGGACGGGACGGGACGAGAGGGGGAAGGGCCAGTAGGGGACGGGAGAACGTGAGCAAGGAGAGGGGAGGTGAGGGAAGGGGAGGGGCAGAGGAGAGGATAGGTCGCTCACGTCCCGTGCGTAGTTGCATGGTAGGTCACCCATCGCCCTTCACCAGAAAAACGAGGCGCACAAGGCTGGGCCGCAGTTTTTTCGGCCGTGAGGCGTTTTCGGAGGTTCCACTCGCAAACATTGTAATGCGGCGGCAACTAACTGTGTTGTCGTGCTGTTTCCCAGTGCACTGCTTTTAATTGGACGGTCGGGCGAGAAAATCGCCACTATATCAGCCTAGATTTTAGTTTTGAACTGATTGCGTATCAGGGTGTTCGGAGTCATCTTATGTACCGCCTTACTTAGGGGCAGTGATACTGTCATGCATCGCCAAATCAATATATTCCTTGTTTTCGCTCTTACTGGCAACTGTTGCAACATAAATATTTCGATATGATTTCGTTACTGAACTTGGTAACCTACCCCCGAACGCCCAACCTGAACAACGAAGCAGTACACTGGGGGGGAAACAGCACGGCAGCGCATATAGTTGGCGTTGCACTACAGTCTTATCCATCTCCTTGCAAAGGAAGAAACGACAGATGTTGCTTGCGCACCTGTGTCGCCGCAAGCCAGTAGCTTAGATGCGGGGTCTACCACTACCGCGCCCAGGTCCCTCAAGGTCGACAGATGACTGCAGTAGAGGAGAGGACATGCACGCAGTCAAGTCAAAGCACGGGCGTCGTCAAAACGGGGAAGAGAGGGGAGAAGGAGGGGGTAGGGGGATGGGGCTGCTCATTTTTTTGTCGCCTTAGTCATCTGACCGCTGACCACGCGTCCCTTTCGAAACGGAGCACCGTTCCTACGGGGGAGGTAAATGAGAAGACTTGACCCCCTTCGCCTCCTACTAGCCAAGAGAGCAAACGTCGCCACTCCCAAGAGGGCAACAAAACAATTCCGAAAAAGGCGGGAGGCGCTGCTTCGCATCATACAATGACCATGCTTTTCCGGGAAGAGAGACCACACACTGCACCACCATTCAAAGCATGGCCGAGGCGGCGTAGCCTCTTCTTACCAAAACCGCAACTATCATGAAGTTAACGACAGTCCAACATTTCCGCCCCTTCTCCCTCCTCAGAATCTCTACGTACACAGGCATCTTGATGAGAGGGTCTATTCTCTACGGGAGCGTCTTCAACGGTTCAATTCCCAAACTATGCGAAGCGCCGATTCCACGGCCCAACTTCCGAAGCATGCGAAACGGCAATTCAGCTCCCACCCCTTACCGCCCGCCGTTCTCCCCTCGAAAACCTCAGCAAAGCAACCCCTCTGACCCCCTGGATTGGCGGCAGTGCAAAGAAAAAACAGCATCAGGTAGTGGCCAAAACCGACGCGCCCTCGGTCAGCGGCAGTGCCAAAAACAGCACCAGAAAGTGATCAAAACCAACACGTGCCACCACACCCTCCCTCGCCCAACCAAATAGGACTTACACGGGAAGCATCGAATGTATTAGTTGTTTTATGTAAGTGAGTTATGCCATCGAAGGGGTGTAGCGGAAGTTTCGGAGCTCCTAACGAACGGAGCTCAAGGTATTACTCGGAACACGACTTCGAAGTAATTCGCTCTCGAAGTCATTCGCTTGCGATATTCAAAGGGGAAAGGCGTCGACAATAACTCTGACGATTACGGCAGCATCGACCGCACGAAGAAGCCCGGACCGTCGGCGTAGAGGAGATTGGCGAACTGCAATTATAAGGAGCTGTGCGATGACTCGTGCAGAACGTTGATACTTCGCACTGCTGCACGTTCTTCCTGTAGAAGGAACGCATGGTAAGGGTCGTTCCTAACGAACGGGAAAAAAAAACACGAATCTTGACAAAATGTCACGATTCCTGACATTTTGATTATTCCGAAACGTCACGTTTTCAAAACAAATCAGGAATCCTGACGTCGATTTACATGGAAAATGTCAAAACGATTCAATTCAAAAGTCCGGATTCCTGACAAATATTACGATTTCGCGAAAACTGTCCGTTTTTTTTTTTTTTTGTCACGATTCCTGACATTTTCTGTGTTCGTTAGGGACGGACGGCCCTAAGATTGCCATCATCGTTGGTTTGGTCGCTAGACATCGGCCCCCCCAAAAGTACCAGCCGTGCATATAGTGCCCCGGACAAGACACCAGGCACCATGCCACGGCAGAGGTGCACCAACCATTGTTTTTTCTGAGGCTCCTAACCTATTGAGGAGGAGCTCTATACTATTAATAGTATACCCCTCCAAGGCAAAACACCTGATTCGGAGACAAAACAGCCCGTGTACCCGATGCACAAGCTAATGGTCTACGGTAGGTATACAACGAAAAATATTTGCAAAGCAAGAACGAACTTCTGCCGACTTTTGGGCTAAGGAGCTCAGGTCCTTCATGACTTTTTTTCAGCCAAAAATTGCTACCTCTATCGCTGCGTTCACTGGCACTAAAACTCCCCTTCAAGATGATGCTTACGCAGGGTACACCAGCCAACGGTGCTGGTTACGCCTTTTCGAGCCTTTCTAAATTTTGTTCCTACGGACGTAAATGGAAGGACGGTTTGGTATACACCAGTATAAGTTATTACTCCAACGGTCTCTATATTTCCGCCAAAAGTGATGCGATCGATGACCAGCGGCAGCGCAGCAGAAGGTGCGGAATGGACGCACAACATTGAAAGACTCTTGACCAAAGCTACGGTATAGTACATATCTATACGATCATTTTTGGGGGGGGATTCGGTCAGGAGTTTTTTTCGTCTCGGCCTCAGTATGGGATTCTCGGACTGGAATTTCTCGGTCAAGTGGCTTCGTTCGAGCGCCGTCTTCGGGGGGAGGCTCCAACTTCCCTCGCCCTGCCTTATCCGTTCTGCACCTCGACGTGAACGCGGATAGACGAAGAACGAGACAAGCGAGAAGTACGTTTTTTTTGCATTTTGGGCGATATACGCCCGAGCTATTATTGGATCTTGGCATATGTAGAGCTTGAACGAATCAATCATGGGACAACATTTCCAAATTGGCATCATTTCCAAATTGGCATCTAAATTTCTTCCCGACGACGCTTCTTTCATGGCCGCCTCGAAGCGCTTGCCCTATCGTAGCTACTACTGCTGTGTGTCGTTGCCTTTCGACTCAGTGGGTATAGTGCTATATAACCAAAGAAAGATGTGTCATCAGTACGATTATCACCCAGATCGTATTCGGTGTTCAGGAGCGTGCGCGCTGGAGACGTTATGAATGGTTATGATAGTTGCTAGTGTTCTCCTGAGTACTACTAACTGTAGTACGTGGAGAGAGATAGCTGCGGAGATCCCTCTTACGAAGTCGGTGAGAATTAATTAACGAATTCGAAAAGATATTTGGATGGTTTTTTGCATAACCCACTAACTGTGAGTTTTACTGAGTCACGTGACAGTGGGTAGTGCTATGTGTCGTGAGTTCGATTCTCACCGACTTCATAGTTGTCTTTTTCAAGCGTGCACGCTGGCGACATTATGAATAGTTATTTTGGTAGTTCAACATATGTAGCACTACCCACTGAGCTGCTGAGTCAAGTGATTAAGTAGCTCAGTGAGCAGTGCTGTAGGACTTCTCGGCCAAATCACTTTGTTCGAAGGCCACCGTCCAACGCCCCTCGCCCTTCCTTACCTGTCCCCTACCTGGTCGTGAACGCGTACTATGTACGGGAGGTAAGAAACACATCCGAGAATCGGCGACGTTTTGCTTCCGAGAACGGGTCAACGCGTGGCGTACTAATCGATGACACAGCAGCAATCTATTATAGTAGTAATAGGTATCGTCTTGACAACATGTCGTGTGCGCAAGCAATCGATGATACAGCAGTAAATCATCTGTAATTAATAGTCGACGATATATACCTGGTACGCTGTTCTCAAATTCGGAGCTTCAAGAGCAGCAGGAGCTGTTGTTGTTGTTGTTGTTGTTGTTCTCACATTAACTCGCATAATCAAGTCCGTGGTCACAGGACAGGCTCCATCAGTAAACAATGTTGACTGACACCACAGGCAATACCTCTCTGGGTAACGCGGTGGCAACCATCGTAATATCATACGATATCGGGGGAATGTAATCTCTATGCAAATATCCTGTTTTGTTTCATCCAATGGCCAGCCGGTCGCTCCGGTGGTCTAGTGGTTACCCTCGAATACTACTAACGTTTGTTTGTCCTTGAGTTCGATTCCCACGATGATGAGGTTTGACTTCATTTGCAAAAATGCAATAAAAAAAAGGGATCAACTGCTGAGAGCACCTAGCAGCGTCGGAAGGTACAATTCGACGCGAGTCGACGAGGGAAGAAAATGCTGAGTTCTTCTCGCGATAAAAAGGAAGGCACGTGCCGAAGTGGGGAGGGGGGAGGAGGGCCCGCTATGTGACCCCGGATCTGAGCTACTACTGGGAAGGAGCGCGAGAGCAGCGCGAGGATAATAAATGGGATGAAGAAAAAAAAAATGTTGCAAAGGTATATTACTACCACACACAGCACCCCTATCCTTTTCCGGAATATTTTTTTTGTGTTTGTCCATTCTTCTCTAGGCAAAAAATATTGACAGACTACTTATTTTGGTGCTGTAGTAGTACATCCTGAAAGAAGATACTAGAGTGTCGGCGCCTATTTTTTTTACGAAGTAGGATTTTTCAGTCGGAACTGAAAAAAAACTAAACATCGACCTTCCGCTATGCGCATAGTCCGAAATGAAAAAATACTACTACCAGTAAATAATATTAGTCTCTTAAGTAGGAAATACACACGGCACTGTCAGCAGTCAGCCGTCATGGTAGAGACACTCCTAGTAATATTTATTGAGGGGACGCGTCCAATTTCGAAAACGTGAAAGCACGCTCGAAGCAAAGACAGCAGACACACATCTATATCCCGCCTTCCCGAGTAAAAACAGAGAAGAAGCGCTACGCCAACCTCCGGTACGAGCAAAGCCACCCCCGCATCTATCTTAGACAACGCCGCCGCAACGAGAGATTGCTCTCCTCTTCCTCGTTTTCCTCCTCGCCCGTGACCACGCAGAGCAATGCGACAGCCTTTAGGTAATAAACAAAGCTCTTCTTCCTAAACCTCGCCGGCTGACATGGCCCCATGTCGACGCTTGATGCAAACCGACTTTGCATCCTGTCGACCTCGAACCTCCATTGCCACTGGAGCAGCAGTGCAGTTTCTTCATTGATGCCAAGTCCCCTTTCGTTTCGCCCAAAGGCGAAGCAGGTTCTCAATACTCTTTTCCGTATGTTTGTTTGATATACGCCAACTTTTACTTGACGGCGTATTTAACAACAACAGAGGCATCGCTTTTTTTTGTTGTCTATGACGTTTTTCTTCTGTCGAATTATGACCTTCAGAATCTTATGTTCGTATTAAATTCTGGGCATTACTTTAAAGTTGAATGAATATCAAATTGGACAGCTACAACTTAACTTGTCGAAGTACTGCCCTGTCCTACCCGAAGCAGCCCTTGATATATATAGTATTATACGGCTAACATTCCCACTACAAACGGTAGGTCGCTCTCGCGAGCGGCTCTGTATCTCTGCTTGAAAACGGACTTATAACTAGTTCGCTTGCGAAGCGAAAAAGAAGAAAACACGGAGGTGCAGTCTATCTCGCGAAATCGAACAGCCGGAAAAAAAACAAGACTGGAGATAACAGGGTAGCCACAAGCGAGGGTGGCTCTGAGTCGCTCGAAAATGAACCCTAAAAGCGACCCTTGGTATAATAGGTAAGAGCGAGAAAACGATCGCTATCCTAGAAGATAGATGGTGGTCACAAAAGGCGAAACAGGAAGAGTCGTAAGATAAGATTTGTTTTAATGTAATGTGAAGAAAAAAACGTTATGAACGCCCAAATGTTGGAGATATTTGGGTTAGGAGTAGGAACGGTGCTCGGTGCTCCGTCTCCAAGAGATGCGTGGTCGATGGATAAACGAGTAAGGCAAGCATTAAGTAATTACGCCCTCCCCCACTAACGACGCGTAATGAGTAAACCAAAAGGTTCTCCGCCTTCAAGAGGATGCGAGGTAAATGTCAATGACGAATGCAAACAACGCGTAAGTACGCCCCCCCCTCCCCTGCCCCTTATGGTCGCGAGGCAAGCCAAAAAGGAGTACGCCCCTCTCCCGCCGCCCCCCCCCCCAACTAACGTAGCGTAATGTGCACCCAAATGGTGCTCCGTCTCCAAGAGGGTGCGAGGAAAATGTCAATGACGAATGCAAACATCACATGAGTACGCCCTCCCCTCCCCCACCCCTTATGGTCGTCAGGCAAGCAAACAATGAGTACGCCCCTCTCCCCCCCCGCCCCTCCCCCAACCCCCCACCGTAGTCTTGGTCTCTTACCGAGCAGTCATCGGGTGTTCCCACATGCACGTGTTCATTGCGGGGGCAACGACAAAAGGCTTCTTCTCGCTGAAATTCCAAGCTCGGGCTACACAAGTCTGCCCGCCGATGGAGAGCAACGAAAGACGAAACGCGGCCAGACAGCGATTATCGAACAAAAGTTGTAGTGAGTGTTATTAATGGTATTAATAGCAGCAGTAGTATGGGTCGCAGGTACACTCTCTATCGTTACGTAGACAGATCTTCTCGTGAAGATTTAAATGAACGGTAGCCGTTCCAGAGGTGTTGGATATCGTGTCTTGTTGTACTAAAAGTGGTCGTGGAGTCTCCGTATTCATTAGGCGGGTATCACGCTTCCCGCTGACAAGTAATCACTGTCAACTCTCTGTTTTGCCTCTGAAGCACCTTTCGTTGCCTCGAGGCATTTCTATTGTTACCCTCGCTTGGTTCGCCGTCGAACCTTGCTCCAACCTGGCGTGTCCTGCACGCTACGAAAGACAAGAAGAGGAGTTGTAGCAAGTCGCGAGACGAACCTGGGTTACACCAAACCCGCGGTGGTAGTAACTACAATATTAATGCTTCGCACATCTGACAGATCAGTTCCCCGTTTAACGATCAAAATCGTTCGGGGCATAGACAGATCCCTGATTCCTACGAGCTGTACGATCTAGATCATATACACGAGCTGCACGATTTAGATCATACTTAAACGCTGCACGGTCTAGACTATATATACACGACCTGCACGGTCTACATCATATCTATACGAGCTGGACGATCTAGATCATGTATATACGAAGTGCACGATCTAGATTATATCTATACGAGGTGCACGATCTACATCATGTCTATACGAGGTGCACGATCTAGATAATATTTATACGAGTTGGACGATCTAGATCGTTTCTATACGAGCTGCATGATCTAGATCATATATACGACGAAATCTCCTTCGATCTCACAGCTGGAGTGTGCTTCTATTTTTATAATATACGAGGTGCACGGTCTAGACCACATCTATACGAGCTGCACGATCTATATCGTATCTATACTACACGATGCGCTCGTTCTTGCCCCCTATCCCCAAGGAAACGAGTGAGGCTCCCTGCGATGCGACGTACAGCAGTACAGACAGTTGCATCATACGAACCAGGTGAACGCACCCTAACGAACGGCTCTCACCACTAGGTTGTCGCACAATCCGTTCGCGAGCTTCGCCAAGGTGTTGGCAGACAGCGGGGCCACAAGCATCAGGTCAGCCCACTTGCGAAGCTGGGGGGCCACAGCCGCCGATCCGATCAATCCGATCCGATCCGATCCGAGTCGTGCCAAGTCCATCCGATCCGATCCGATGAATTAAATGAGGTAAGCACATGAACAAGACAAGAAAACGCCACGAGGTAAGCCAGTTCAAATTCCAAGAGCACATAACACGACAAAGGACAAAGAACAAAAACAAAGAACAAAAAGAAGACGAGAAAACAAGATTGATTGAACACTTTAACGATCCAGGTCTAGCGACGTATTTTAAGCCGCAAAAAAATCGGGTAGTACATCTGTCCTACCAAACCTCCTCTAGAGAAGAGCGTGCAGCAAAGCACATACTGCGCGCGCGTCGTACATCGTTTTCACTCAAGACTTCTAACACATCCTCTACCCCAGAGCAACCGATACACGTGCCGCGGTAGAAGGGCACTATCTTGTTTCTGGCGCTTCTCAATAGAGGACGTTGTACCCCCCTTTAGAGCCCCAAACCCCCCCCCTATGTACTAATTAAGTAATTTTCCCCAAAAACGGATTTCCGGTTGCAAAGGCGTTAAGCCTCACCCAAATACGGGTTTTGAGCGAACCTGAAACTGCAAAAAGAAAAAACGAAAGAAAGAAAAGAAAGAAAGCCATGACCTAGATATACAAAACAAATCGTTTTGCAAGAAAAAAAAGAAAAAAAAGGAGAACATCCATTTCGACGATTTTGGGTGAAGGAGTGCCGTCATTCGGAAATGACAAAAAAAAAAGGGCAAAAAGAGTCGCACCTCTATCGTACTGCGACACAAATCGGCCCAAGCTGCTTACTTCGTTTTGGCCGACGCAGTAACAGTCATACCACCATTTTTGACACTTTTCCAGACATCGCACAGATCAGATCCCGATTCATGATGTGTGCATTTCTGGACAGACAGATCCCTCTAATCTGCATGAACTGCATGGCCTTCAGATCACATTGCCCGGTGAGAGCCGGGTGGATCTAAATGATATATTAAATATTAAGAGCACATATTTCCTGGGTTGCGTACGTCCTACAGGTGTCCTGCAAAACATGCCATGAAGACGGATATATAATCTAGATTGTGATCTAGATGATCTAGGTTGTGATCTGCCCGAGGTGTAGTATCCCTCTTCCCCTCTGCAGTCCCCAAGGGGTGCAACGACATACAGTAGTAGTGGTCCCTCTATAATGCCACTTGAGTAGTGCCGGTTGCCCGCTATAGTGCCTGTGAAATCGCTTGGCACCGATGGGAATACTGGTACCCAGTAGTGGTTGTATGCAGAATAGTGCCGGTTGCCGCTACAGTGCCCATATTTCCTGCTGGCACATACCGGCACCATAGAGGGACCACCACTATAGCGACGAAAGGAGTGAAGAAGAACCCACCTCTATGTGCAACACCGGGTCGCCGACGGCGTCCCAAGCCCCCCATTCGTCCGCATCCCCGAGCACCGGTATCGGGGGGTCGATCAAAGCAAACGCCGCGTGGGCGGGTCCGTTGTAGGCCTGGCTCCTATTCAAGAAGTGCTTGCTCGCTTCCGTAACGACTATTTTCACCTGCGTGCGCGTGTGCGAGGGCAACAGACACACGATCAGCGACACCACTTTTGCTGTGGTATTCCCGTTTCCCGCTCTGTCTGTTGGGGGGCGTTACAACTCCTCTGAGTTAGAAGAGCAATTCCTTGTCCTCTCTCAGAATTGAACTTCTGAAGTCACGTGAGGAAGCAAGAGCTATGAATGATACCAACAACACGTGTAAGGCATCAAGCATAACTTAAGGGACGGCAACCTGCACAGTAGTCGGGCCTGCTTCATTCTTCCCCTTCGTAATCAGGGTACGGCGAGAGTACCGTTAGTACCTTAACAACTTAACCTTGTTACCGCTGCGAAAATATCGCACATAAATTCCAAATAGGTTTGTCCCAAAAAAAGTGGTATTATTTTTCATTTTTGTTGCCAAAACAACATTTTCCGCAAACAGTCATACAATTTCCAGCAACATACAGGCCCGATAAAACTATGCCTCAGGGAGAGCGGCACACCTCCTGAACCAAACCTGGTCCACGTTCGCTGTCGGTCTTTGAAGAAAGCTAACGTTCAGCCCAGTCTTGTTTGAATTTCCAGCACATCTCTGAAACGTACGCCTTGTCGTTTTCGCATCCCACAAATATAAGCTCGTATGTTTTGTCATTCTGCAGACCTTACCCCGTACAGCTGCAATGTGGCACTCGTGCTGTAAGGAACACGGGGCTCCGTTTGAGGCGAGCATCGGTCGGTATGCCAGCGGTTGGCATTGTCGTCGAAGTTCTGATGCTACATGTATCACTCCATCGCATTTTTCAACCAGAAAAACGCCCAAGAGACCAACGAAACGCCTCACGAGTCCGAAGCCAAAGCAATACCCTGGCCGCCAAGCCGCACCAGCACATCAGTTGCACCCGACGCAAGATCCATGCGAATCCAACAACGAAACCCGGGGATGTGTCCAGCATGTACCCCGACGGCCACATTATAAAAATAAAAATACACTCCAGCTGTGAGATCGAAGATTTTGTCGAAACTCATCTTTGCAAGCTGTGTGTTATACTCCGATCGCATGTATACATCCGAAGTATATACAACTACAGCATTCAATACAAGAATGTATGTGGCTAGCGGACCATTCACAGATCCTTGTAATGCAGCTGCGGCACGAAATTATCACCCCCTGCCTCAGCAGCCCGAGCTGCTTCGTGTGTGCCTACCAGTACTCTTATCTAAACCCCAGAGTGTTGGCGTAGTCAAAAATAGAACCAGCGTCGTTGTACAAAATCGCGTACACAAGCAGTCGACTTTTGAAATTTCTAGCGATTTTGCGCTCAAACGTGTGGCATTTCAGCGATGTTGAGTTTAGCGACCACAACACCACCTTCCTCGATGGCAAGGTTAATGCTGGTTGGGTATGTTATCTCGTTCTATGATCGTATCATACAGGAGTTCGAGGTAAAAGGTACGAGAGGTAGGTTGCTGCTTATTATTTGCTGCTGACGTGCTTGTACACGTAGATTTACTTATAATATCTCGACAAGCAATTCGTCTTGGAATCACTCGATCATAAGGTTCTGGTTCGCTCTCAGCGCTCCCACTCGGAACACGCCTGTCTAAACCCTCCTATCGAAGAAACCTTCCCGGCGGCTTTCTTAGCGTTCCTTGCTTTCTTCGCCTTCTTCGCTTTCTTCGGGACCGCCCCAACATTAACTTCAAGACAAATCCCTATCACTGCCTCAAGATAAATACCCCACACTAACTTCAACATGTATTTTTCCATACTATTTTTTTGTTCTTCCAAAAAAGTAGAAAAAAAAATGTAAAAAAATATATATATATATCCATAACCCGAGTCAGAATCGAAAAAGAGTAAACAATGTGGGCGTGTCTTGGCCGAAACCTACCTCATTGGAATTGTTGGAATGGAACGAGGCAGTTCATCGGTTCGTTCCATTCCAACCTGTTCGTGTCTGATGTGAAACCGGTGAATTCTGGGCAACCGACCCCAACAGACAATAGCTCAACTGTTTATTTTTGGGGTGGGGCCGGGCAGCTCGGTCCTAGGGCAGGATTACCGTCCCGTGGGCAGCGAGTGCTCTTGACACAAGAGAACACAGCTTAACACGCAATCTTACCGCAAGGCAAGCCTCTCAGGAGACTGTCGTGGTACTCCGAGTGGGGGATGCGTGGTTGGTCGGTGTTGGGAAGCGTGCTCCTCATGGGTTCCGGTGCCCTTGTTTGGTCTCTCCTCATGGCTCGCTGGATAGACTCAAAAGCTTATACATTATTTCCTCTACATTAAACTCTAAAACACAGACAAAACAGGCCTAGGCACGATAGGGCAGGGTAGAGCACATAGAGCAGGTAAAGCAGGTGGTGAGATGTGGGGCGTCCTGCTTGTCCCATCATCGTCACCTACATTATGGCCAATCAATGATGGCCTTGACGTGAATGTGACATCTAATGTCACGTGGTTTCACCTCAACCATGACATGGTTTCACGTCGAATCTATAAACTATCCTTCTACGGAGGGCACTCCATTGCAAGACGGTGCTAGCGATTCCAAGTGGTACCCTCAGGGATAAATCTGGAAGACTGAGTTGTGATGTTATTGCTGTCGTCGTTAGACGAGGACTACTGAGTCTTCTACGAACACAGGTGCCACGCTTCTTTCGTCAGAAATTATATCGCCACTCGTTCGCAACCCGGTCTTTCGCCCCGTGAGCCTCCTATTCGGGTGGTACCGCGTGGCTTCTGCCGCGGGCGAGCCCCACGGCGTCCACGTATGCTCCACCGTGTGATTCCAATGCCATCCATGTGCACCCATACCCTTGTGGGCCTCCAGCGTATGGAGGAACATTCTCAGCACCAATCAGTTGCCGCAAATCTCGTTCCAAAAGGGCCGTTCGGTTTTGCTGCACAAGATCAAATACTCTGGGACTAGCTATTTGGGACACCTCTTCATTTTCAAAAATTCCCGGTCAGGGTACAAACGCTAGGAATCTATTCGATTAGATAAACAATCAACAGCAAGCCCAAATATTTCCCGTTTCAGGTTCCAAGCGTTCCAAATTATTTCTGGGGGAGATAAAAACCCTGGGCGAGATAGCCGTTCCGATACTAAATTCGACATCAAAAGCGCCGATGAACAACATTGAGTACAAAGAGTTTGTCCCAATACGTACGTGCATGTAGATTTTGCAAGTATCATATCATGACGCGTTGTTCGTACACTACAAGCAGCCGTTTGCACGTGATTCTTCTGCTCAAATCACGATAAAAACGCACCAAGCCGCAGATCTTTGAGCCACAGCAGTAGCAGCATGTTGCCGTCGAGCATGTGTCACAAGGAAAGAACAGAACAGCACAACGACCAGGCGTTTAATTGCGCGTACGTGCAAGGTATGCAGATTTGCACGTAAAGTCAATACTGCCCCTGCCGACCTCGAGAGCAGACCTCGAGCCCCCCGAAGGGTGGGGTTAGGGCAGCGGTTAGGGTTATGGTCAGGTCTGGGGACGGGTTGGTCTGGGCACCGCAACCGTCTTTTTGTGCGGACCTGGACATGAGGAGCCGCTATACATAAATCGCTATTACTAATGAATTTACGTGCAAATCTAAAAAAAACTTGCACGTACGTGCAACTTCGCGGGGGCTGCAGCACAACACAGCGTACTCAGTCCTCAAGGCCTCATGTTAGCTACAAATGCTGTTGTTCATATATATATGCAACATCGCCCAGACCTAGCACCACGCGTATAGCAAACCCCTGCATCTATGCGACCTAAAGATGTTGTCAAAAAACCCTTTCGCCCCCCCCCCACCCTTCCTCCCACCCCCCCCACCCCCACCCCCTCGAACGCTGCGCCCTCTCCTCACTGGTTGTACGACTTACAGGATATACATGATAAACTGGTGCATTCTTTCCAAAACCGTCAGATTTATGTTTTATAGTTTCCACGCACAGATTGAGCTGCCCCGCCCGGTCCCCCCCCCCCCCCCCCCCCCGGCGCTCCCTCTTGATCAAACCCAGGCCCCCACGTCCTTAAAAACTCCGCCCTCCCCTCACCGGTTATTTGACTGACAGGATTCACTTGATAAACGGATGCATTTCCTTCCACAGCTGCAGATTTTGTCCCCCTCAAAAACGGATTTTATCGTTTCCGCGCACAGACTGACTAACCAGCGACATCACCCTGTTGACCCTGATAGCTACACTGTAGTTGCAAGGGGAGTCGCCGACCTATGTCCTTAATGAGGACACACAACCCGTAATACGCGCGATCGGAGTATCATACACAGCTTGCAAAGATGGGGTTCGACAAAATTTTCGATCTCACAGCTGGAGTGTATTTTTATTTTCATAGTACGTCGTACCTGGTACCTGTCTGTATCTCCACAAGTACTCGTCTTTTTGCTTCCTTCGTTCACTGCTGTCCACTCTCGATTCTCACGTTTTTTCGCAAATTGCACCCGTACGTAATAGCCGATCAGAAAGTGACATCGTCAGTAAGCATGCAGCATAGCACATGGCAATCAGCTCTGCGTAAGTAGCTCTTGGCGTTATCAAATTGCTAGTTGCACCAAAGTCATGGGCCTCTTTCTCCTGCCCCGTTCACCTTTCGTGTATTCCTCGTTACGCCAGCGTAGCGGGTGGCGTCAGCCGCCCGCGAAGCGTAGCCCTTGTAATATCGTGCATCATTTCACATCTGTGGTTTCTAACCTCAGCAAATTCCGCAAGCATGACCGCCAGCTGTGGGATCTTGACAACCGAAACGCTCCCACTCAAGCACAGCAGTATCTTGGGTCTCTTTCCGTCGACCATGATCCCAAAAGCTCCCCCTGTGGCAATCACTAGCCGGATCGAACCATGTGCACGGCTGTGGATGGAAATTTAAGGACCTTTGTTCTTTAATATAAATATAAGGTAATACTTATGTTGCCGTATATGTTGTAGTTTGTTAGGGTTTCCGTACGTGTTGTTAGCGTTTTTCCAAAGGGCCCCAAGGGGTAGCTGAGGGCTCCCAAAACACACGCAAGCAGACAGTTAGCAGGGACACCAAGGACATCGTTGCGACATGCTTGCCGCTCGTGCTACCGGGACTTCGTCCCTAAAGATTGCAAGGCCGACCACGGTTTTCGCGGTCGCCGCGGCCCGCGCGGGTCCTCGAGCGCTCAGCGCAAAACCGCCTGAGAAGCCTGCCCCCACTCCAGAGGAGCAAGCAAAGAAGCAGGCAGCGCAGATGCGTGCTTTGGATGAGGTGCTGGGGGCACATCACACTGCCGGTGAGGGGTTACGTGGCCTGGTCTCGTCATGTCTCCCATGCTTCCTTCCACCCCACGCCGAACGTCGGCATTGTTGAGAAAGCATTGGCTTCGTCAGCTTGTTCTGTGTGAGGAAGGTGTTTCTGATACCACTCTTAAACTACACATAGAGACCGTTTATGTATTAATATGTAAGTAAACGTATCTTATATTTACGTTCACTTCGGTATATATGGCGGTCTATCGTACGAGTACGTCGCACAGCAGGAGGTCTCTCGATTAGGTGTGATGACCTCGGGCCTCGGGCTCGCTAAATGCAGGACGTTCAAGCGACAAGATTCCTGCCCATCGATTTTGGACAGTTTCAATCTTGCTCGTCGGCCCAGACCAATCCGACCCTAGGCCTAGCCCTAACCCTAACCCCAATAATTTGGGGGGCTCGAGTTCGGCAGGGCAGTTTCGTTTCTCCGCAGTTTTAGGTGTCGTTTTTGGTTACTTACAAACCAAGGCAGCCGATTGGCCAGCCTCGACCAGTAAAAGACCAATGATCGGCATGAAGTTTTTGCAAGCCCGTTCTATTGCCCGTTGCGCACATGGGTCCAGGCTGGACCTCGCACCTCGCACGGGCGGTACTTGCCCACAAGAGCAGTGGCATACAACAAGAATCCCGGCTGCAGCATGTGTATCATGCGCACGTGCTGCGCTTTTACGATCGACACCGCACCCTGGGTCTAAGATAAGCTGCAACACCAACATTGACAAGGATTCTCAACTATTATGTCTTGTATTCATTCTACAATTTAGCGCGACAGACAGAATGCACCCCGTATGTCCTTCCCTATTGTCGCCGTGTGTTGTAGCAGCACCACAATGCCAGTTATACTCGTATCATAGAGCTAGCGGTGTCTCGTGTACTCGCGCGCACAAGCAGTACGAGTACATCCTTTGTATTACTTTACACTGTTCAATCTAGCCCTCCCCCACTCCCCTCCCCACTCCCCACCCCCCACTCCCCCCGATTTTTTTCTGGTTCAAAAGTTTCGCCTCCAATCTACTCGAAACCCTGAGAGTATGTTGCGGACAACCCCAAGGAGGCGTTGGCCCTTGACCCGTTTGATCAAAATGAACCCTTCCCCTCTCCTCTCCCCCGCTTCCCCTGTCCTACGCCCCCTGCCCCCCCTCCTCACCCTTTCCACCGCCCCCTCCACCCTCTCCCCTCCCCACCACTCCCTCACCTCCCCACCCTACCCCCCCTCCCCAAATCCACCGTCCGGTTGCTCTTTTCTGCGGAATTTCGTGTTTTTTTGTTCTCTATTTTTTTGTCTGCTTCGGAAGTGTCGCCTCCGATCTACTCTAAACCCCAGGACCCTTTTCCGGAAAACCCGGAGGAGGCACTAGCCCTTGACCCCTTACCCCCCTCGGTGGCGGGACGCAAGGTGATCATCTCGCAAACGAGCAAACCCGCGACTACCACTGGGGATGGGGGCGGGCTTTATAAGTGGAATCTTACCTTCAGGCAGCAGGTCAGTGATGTGGTGGTCGCTATGGGGGGGGGGTACATGGTGGGAGTTTTACAAGTAAAAGCAGTAGTGGTGTGGTGGTGGTTGGTGGTGGTCATGATGGAGGGTGGTGGAGGGGGCTTTCGAAGTGAAACCTTGGCTTCAAGCGTTGCTTTTTTGTTCACACAGCTTTGGGTTTAGCGTAAATGCATGCGTATTACAAAGTTCCCCTTCGGAATGGGGTTGGCTTGATATCCCGGGGGCGTCGCAAGTCCAGAAGGGGGAACGCACGCGTTCTACATGCGATGTATTTTGTAGTACTGCTTGCTGTGGTGATGGTAGATGTGGTGGGGATGAGGATTGTGGCGGTGTTGGTGTTGGTGTTGGTGTTGCTGATCGTGATGGTATCGGCAGGAGGGGTGGTGAGGGGTTCAAGATCGGGACTTCCCCTTCAAGCGGCAGGGTGGTTGATTGTTGGTCACGCAGGCGCCACTAGAGCTCAGGGATAGAGATTAGCTGTATTTGCTCGGTCTTGGTAGTATTGCTTGCGGTAGTAGTAGCGGTGGTAGTGATACTAATACGAAGTACTGGTGTTTTTGGTAGGACAGGTGGTCATGGTGGTGGGGGAGGGGGTGGGGGCTCAACAAGTATAACCTCACTTCCAGCAGCAGTTGGGTTGGTTTTTGGCCACACAGATGGTGAGTTGATCTGGAAAGTGGAAGAAATTAGAAAAGGACAAATAAAAGAAAAAAGGACGATGTTAGAGTTCTTGGCTAACACTAAGTTCATACTTGTAGTGCTGCCTGTGGTGTTCATGTTGGTGTTGGTGTTGGTGTCGGTATTGGTGATGCTGGTGCTGGAGGTGGTGCTGGGGCGGTTGCTACTGTTGTGGATGTTGCTGTTGTTGCTGCTTTTGTTGTGTGTTTTTTGTTTGTTTTCTAACGCTCTTGCTCTCTCTCTCACTCGACAGGAACGCTGGTCCAACCCTCTCATGGGATGGACGAGCACTGCCGACCCGATGTCGAACATGAGCTTGAGCTTCAGCACCCCCGAACAGGCAGTAAGGTTCTGCAAAAAGCGGGGCTGGAAATACGAGGTACGCTTTTGTGAATTTCGAACAGGTGCGGGTTTCTAATTTTACGCGGCGCCAAAAACTATGGATCCCTTCCGAGATCGCTGAAACATATCCGACCGAAAAGAACGCACACACGTTGGCGACAGTTACAAACATCCTGCTGCACCAGCTCCGAGCGACTGCCATGCTGTCCTGAATATAAAACAATGGGTACCTCGATTTAAGAGCGCCCCGTGACAAGCCGAAACAAGCGCTCTTAACTACGCATTGCTCTTATCTGTCTGGAAATACATAGCTTCAGTATAGGCGGGACATGCCAATTTGACCGCTCTCTAGTCCCGAATGCCCTTATCCTGGACGCTCTTAAATCGGGGTATCCGTTTTAGCCTTGTTGGTACCAGGTTATACCGCACGAAACAGTGAGCACTAAGGATCTTGACAGCGGTCTCGTGAGGACGCGCGCAGCCGCTCCGGTCGTGTTATGCTGCGCTCTTGTCGTGGCATTGGGTTCGGACGCTTCATTTACAGCACTGGGGTTTTTACCAGGCGGCCACTCGATAAATGGCGACCAAAATCGGCGTGCGCACGCTGCCACAGGGTGTCCTCAGTGGGCTGTTACATTCAGCTAAAATAACGTATTATACTCCGAAATCTCCAAAGTGCGTGTGCACCTGCGTGCTCTTCTGTGGTGGTGAGGCCAGTAGCACGGTGTAATGAACAATGAAACGCGGTATTCACTCAAAAGAGCGGTCAACCACTTCATGTCTAATAGAGCAGTCAAAACTCGTTTTCACTCTACCGCCTTGTACTGTTTTCTTTTCTTTTTTACACTTCTACTTTCCAGCTTCTGGACAGGCCGTGGTCACAGGTGTCGTCCCTTCTCCCCCCCGGTTCTTGCCTTCAATTTTGTCGCGCATAGGGCTCAGCTATCCCACTGCTCGTCAATTTTTCATCGAGTGTTGCTAACTCACGCTCTCGCGCTTTCCGCAAGTCAATTTGTGCACAAGAAAAAGTCCCAACGATTTTATACGAGTATGCACTCGGTGGGGCTCGAACTCACGAAACTGACCTATACCGGGCTCGAGGATAACCTGATACGCCACCGGGGGGACCGGATGCTCGTACAGCCCCCACTGCTGTGATGAGCCATCTCCTGACCCAGCACGAGCGGCCTGCTTGATGTGACCAAAGCTGTAACCTTCGTTTGCTTCCGTTGTTTGGTTGCCTCTGTATTGCCATCAGAGAAGAGGGTTACTGGTAACATGTGGGAAATGTGGGTTTGTGGATGTCCGCTGTACCTGCTACTGTGCCCGGTAGTTTTTTTGGGCGTTTTGTGTTTTGGTCTTGACGTTTACTCTCCTGGCTGCGTGGCTGCCTTGTCTGCCTGCTTGCCGGTGAAGGCCCGTTCAAAGCTGCTGTATGCGGCCGATGTTGACATTCTTTTTTGTTTAAAGCGTCACTCCTGCCTTTTTGAATTCCCAAAATGGTTGACATACCGCCTCGTCAATATCTGCCATTTATGCCGTCCAATATTGTCTAGTACAGCAAAGTGTCCGAGTCATGCCCGTTTCACACCAACAACCACCTTCCGTAGTACCAGTATACACTATATTTGTCGCAATAGGGTAGTGGTCCCCTTATATTGCCGGTATGTGCACTATAGAGGGAAAAACCGGCACTGTAGCGGCAACCGGCACTATTTTGCATACTGCTACTAGTGGTTGTTACCATCTGTGCCTAGCGATTTTATAGGCATTATAGCAGGCGGCCGGCACTACTCAACCGTCACTTTGGAGGGACCACTACGGTAATATTGACATCTCCTGCCTGCCCCGACTGCCTGTTTGCAGGTGAAAGCCCCTTCAAAGCGCGAGGCCGTTTTCGGAAAGTTTGCCTACTCCCACAACTTCTTGCCACACATGGTGGAGCACGACATTAAGGTCAACGGAACCAAGACGAAGTGAGTGCTCCCCCCCCGTCCCTGATCGAGACACGCCCTAACCCGACCGTATACGGAAAGTGCGCTTGGGGTCATTCACAACGAACGCACCAAAAATATCAGGAATCGTGACAAAACAAACGTGACATTTTTCTCGAATCGTGAAATTTGTCAGGAATCCTGAGTTTGGATAGTTTGAAAATATCCCGAAAAATTGATGTTAGGCCGACTCTTACGGGAAATGAAACCGGAAATAAATAAAAAAGGATCTCCCTTTGTCGTGCAGAATCCCCAGGGCAGTTCCGTCGGTAGACATGAGCCATTTCTGTTCACTGCCTTAATAGGAAGAAACCCTCCGCTTTTCGCACGCAGCACCTACCGCCGCCGATGATTCCTTGCCTCACAGGGCACGAGTTTTGAACATGTATTTTTTCACTTTTTTTCGGTTTTAGGAAAAAACGAATCATTACATTGGTGTGGAAAAAGATCGTGAAATAGGTGTGGGGATGTTTGTCTTGATGCAGTGCTGTAGATTTTGTCTTGAAGTTAGTGTTGGGGCGATTCCAAAGAAGACTAAGAAGGCGAAGAACAGGTTTTAGGCAGGCGTATTCCGAGTGGGAACGCTGAGAGCGAAGCACGGCCTTATACTCCAAGTGATTCCAAGACAAAGTGCTTGCCGGGATATTTTGAAAAACAATGTTCAAACACGTCAGCTGCGGGTTCGATAAAGTTAGGGCCGATACTAACGCAAGCTGCGTGATACACCTAATTTTGTGACTACAATGAAGCAGTTAAATTAGCACACGGTATGCGTGAAAATATGCGGAAGTAAGTGTGGTGAGCTTAAGCTTCACTTTTTGTTTTGAAATCATCCCGACTGCTACTGTTATTGTTGTGGGCAGCGCACCTAATAAAATCATTAGAGTACTAATAAAACCCAAAAGTACTACTAACCTATCACTAAGCGCTACATCAATACACAGCAGTAGTAGTAAATCTATCCGTTTTTATACTTTGTTCTATACGGCTAGCTATTAGGTTGTTCATTTTTTCATCCCTGGTATCACGTACCAGGTCACATGTACTACGAGGACAGCAGTAGTAATAGCAGCAGCAGTACCGAAAATATTATTTATATACTGCTGTTGTAGGTATCGTATGGTGTTTTTGTATTGAAAAAGTTTCCCACTTTGTTGAACTACAATAATAACTTCATGCCTGCGTGTGTATTTACATATATTAATAGAGGTAGTTTCGCACTTTGTTGAACCACAATAATAACCTCATGCCTGCGTGCGTGTTCTACAGCAGTACTTTTTACCACACTAATATTTAACATTTACGTAGGCAAAAGAGCAAGACGAGGTGCAATAAATTTACGGTAAAACTTAGAACCAGCGAATAACAACACAACAGATGATGACTCCATTGCATCACAAGGGCAGCAACACATGGTGCCTCCATTGTATATGTAGAGCACGCCATCATTGGATACCCAGCCCATGCCGTCCTTGTCCTGACTTGTTATTGTCGCTCAGTTTTGGAGTCCTATTACGTGTATGCAGGGGTACTGCACATCACTCGTTTCCTTGAGTAGCAGCCCTTGGCTGTATGTCATGCACTTGAACTTTAATCAGCAGTATCAATAGTATCAAGATTCACCTGGTGAGTGTTGACGAGAACGATCCAAGCTTTCAGTTTTTCAGCGAGTAGAAAACGCAGCAATGCGCTTGAACGAGCCACTACAGCTCCTTGATCCCGCCTCGAACACTACTGGACGTTACCAGCACAACAAAACACAGCTCAAAGTCTTGACTCCGAAAACTTCACGAAGGTTGGGTCAAAGGCTAACACTGTGCTTGAGCAGGCGCATCGCAACGTTTTATGAGTAGGTGGGTATCCATGGTCTTGATTGAAGTACCCGTGAAAAGACGGAAACACAGAACGAATAGTGCGTCCGTTTGGTAGGTTTCTTTCATTTACTTAACACTCTCTGGAAGGCTGATAAAATATTTGTGACGTAAGGTCGTAAGCTACTGTTGTTGAGTTTGAACAAAAAGGCGAGGGACACGTTTAAGTTTCGGTGTTCCCCCTCGTCATCAATTCAGGTATAATGCACCAATATCCCGAGGAATATTATTGCATTATACTTTTCTTGATAGATATTTCCTCCCCTATGTGTGAGTCCTTGTCTGAAAAAATATATCAAGTTTTAATTCATGTTTATACAATTCCAACACCAATGACAAACTATCATATGTACATCAATAAACACATATTGTAAGAACGCAAATAGTGAACTTTTTCCTTCTTCTTTGATACATTAAAGAATACTTGTATCACAACCTTGACTTCATACCAGCACTGGAAAGCTTCAGTAACTTCGAAAATTCCGCAGGGTATTGTATATTTGTGAGTACGTCTAACAGTCTACATACACACCCTGGATTTACCCGGGGTATGGCCAACAAAACCTATAACCAAGGTTTTTAATAGTTCCCGGGTTCCCCGGAATATATAACTCCAGATTAATTAGATCCTTGCTTTTACACCGTTTTGTTATACATGCAAGTCCTAGTGAACGTTTAGTGACAAAACGGCACAGATGTAAAAGTGTGGCGAGCTTGAAAGCAGGATACTGGTAACAACAATAGGCCCGTCGTTGCGTGCGAGTACGAGTACGAGTAGCTCTTCCGCACAGCTCATTTTCCCTTCCCTCTTGCTTAGGCCAGCTGTAGCTCTTCTGCACCGCTCATTTTCTGCCATAGTTTCCTCGCTCGCCCCCCCCCCTCCCTCCCTTCCCCCCTCCCCTCCCCTCAACGACCACGGTGGAAATCGCCTCCTCCCCTTCCACCCCCTCCCCATCCTTGAGCATGCCTCCCCCATCACACCCCTCCCTCTCCATGCTGTGTGGAAACCCTTTTTCTTAGGCACTTCGCTTTCCCGACCTCCGGAGCGAGCCACTACGAGCGACCACTGAACTTTGTTGGCACTGCTCCGGTTCGTCAGCACGGAAACCCAGAGCAAAAGTAACAGTTTCAGGTTGCGGTTAGCGCCATTACAATCAGATATGCGGGATTGTAGCGTATCAGGTTGGCTGGATAGCCAATCAAATCGTGTTGTCTATGCCAATCATGTTGACTGGATAGTAGCGTATCGGGTTGGCTGGATAGCCAATCAAATCTCTCTGCCTGGGTTTATAGCCAATCATGCTGGCTGGCTGGGTTGCAATTATGTCTGCCAGACAATCGTGCTGACTTGGTTAACGTGGTAGTTGGATGGCGGGGTAGCCAATCATGTTGGCTGGTGGATGGCTGGGTAGCCACTCAATTCGTGTTGACTGATTATATTAGCCAGTCAAATCACGCTTGCGGAGCAGCCAATCATGTCGGCTGGATAGGCAATCTTATTGGCTCCATCGCCAATCGTGTTGGCTGAGTAGCCTATCGTGTAGGCTGGTTAGCCAATCAAATATGTACTTGACTGGTTGTGTTAGCCAATCAAGTCGTGTTGGCTGTGTAGCGAATCACGTTGGCTGGCGGTGTTCGTAGCCAATCTTGTTTTCTGGGCAGGGTTGGCCAATCGTGTTTTCTAGTTAGCAATCATGTTTACTAGATAGCCCATTACGTTAGCTGCATGGTCAATCGTGTTGGCTGAGTTGCAAATCATGACGGCTGGGTGGGCGGCGGGGGAGGGGGGTCTGCGTACGTATTGCTTCAGGCAGCGTTACGAGGCCACATTACTTTGTTTTGTCTTCTGCCGGCGGAATTGAGTATGTTAATTTTGCGAGATAGTTTCTCACGATTCTGTGACGTTTCGTGTTGTAACGCTTTTTTACTCATGAGAAGGGAGGAGGCTCTTTCGCTGGCTTTGCGCTAACTTTGCGCAAGGTACGTGTGGAAAGAACACAACAACCACCGACTTGAAGCCTACTAACTGGAGTTTTTTCAGCCGATCGCCTGTAATTGTTTTTGGGCGGGAGGTTTGTGGGTATATTTTGGGCGGAGTATAAGCACTGTTGTCGAGAACTTGTTGAAATCGGTCCTCCGAAAGATGACCGGCAAATCTTCGAATAATGTACGAAGAACATCTGCGAAGAACGTCCGAAGCATCCCCGGAGATTATACCAAGGACCTTTCCTCCGAAAGTTTTTGGCGGCGGATGAGCACTGTGTCGAGAGCTTGTTAGCCTTGGTCCTCGTAAAGATACCCGGCAAATCGTCGAAGGATCTCAAAAGAGTCTCCGAAGATAATCGAAGAATGGTGAAAGATCTCCGAAGACTGTTCGAAGGACGTCCCAAGGGGCTCCGAAGATCTCCGAAGGTTCTACCAAGTACGAGGGATGCTCAGCTTGCGCCGACTTTTCCGACCGTTTTCCGTCGCATGACATGGTGTGTAAACACTTATCCCCGACAACGTGGGTGCAGTTCTAAAGGGGCAAGGAGCCAACCACACACAAAAACGCTTCACCCGTCTAACAAACCCAATCCATGCGTCGATCGCTACCGCTAAAATACGTGAATTGGATTAGATGCATCTGTGCGTGCGGCGGAATCGCTACAGACACGCGCGTCGGAATCGCTACCGCTGCGTACGGGAAAATGTTTACCGACGCGCGCGGCTGAATCGCTTCATCGCTACGGCTACGCGCGGCAAAATCACCTTTACGTGCGGCGGAATACGTGGAGCACAATCGCTACCACTTCTACCACCACGCGCGGCAAAATCGTTATCGATACGCGCGGTGGAATTGCTACTGCTACAAACAGCGAAATCACTAAATCTATTACCATACTAGTAGCGGAATCACTGCAGCTACGTGTGGCGGGATCGCTACCGCTATACACGTGCGGCGGAATAAAATATCACACGCTTTGCCGCGCGGGGACAGTCGCCGGAGTCCCGGTTACACTTGAGAGCTCAGGAGACCGCCCGCATGCTCCCGCACAGCCGCTTGCAACACTTCGTGGACCTGACGCCAACACGGAAATAAAGGATGGGAGAGCAGAGCGGTAGATGGCAGGGTTATGGTAGGATTGGTGTTAGATTGGATTATCCTTCATGAGTCAAAGCTTAGCCCCGTAGCACGTGCGATCGCAGTATCGCACGCAGCTTCCAAATCTGAGTTTCGACGAAATTTCCGATCTCACAGCTGAGGTGATTGTCTAAATCTGCACTAAAAAAGAACAAAACTGCGATACAAAACGCTTTACAAAAAAACACATCAAAATGCACAACACAACAGCGTTAATAATAAAATAATTAAAAAAAACAGCTCCTGCCAGGGACGTTCCAACCCCTTCTCGCACTCTCTCCCTTATCTCGCCTGCTGGCACGCGTCGGTGGCCGCCCGCAGCACCTCCTCGAATATCTCTAGCGGTAATCGCGACTCCATCTTGGCGAGAAGGATCTTATCCTTCTCCGGCAGCATGGCGACCGGAAGGTACGGCCCTCCGAGGGCTTGCTCCACGTAGTTCAGGTCCTGGTACGATAACAAGATTACAAAAAATAACGAATAAATTTGTGATCAAACCAATTTGGGTTGGGTTCTGCAGGGATGGGTGGGTGGGTGGACGAGTGGTGGGGGTGGTTGGTCCACCAGAGACACGATTTGGGCAAGGTGCCGTGATATTTTGTGGGTGGGAAAGAAGGTCGCTTTACTGAAAAAAAAAACGCGGACCTCATCAAAAATTGTAACAGTCTGGGTACGTTTTTTCTCAGGGTTATCTGGGAGGTTTGAAAACGCGGTGCAGTTCACTGTGCAAGGGCAAAGAACCATCACAAGAAAAAGGACAAAAACAAGAACACAGCGACGCTATATTAGCTCACCATGACAGGCATTCCGTCGAGATAGCCCGCAGAACACGCCACGACGAGATCTGACATGGCAACACCAGCATCCACGAGGGCCAACGAAGCCACGTTGATGCTAACAGGGAGAACTCCCCCGTCCGATTGGATAACGTGCAGGTAGATGTCAATCTGGGTTCTGATTGGTAGAGATTGGGAAGGAAACGGAGGGAGGGAGGGAAGGATGGGCGAACGGACGGAGCAGCCGCCTCTACCACAATTCTGGGTTAGTATATAGGATAAAGTATGGAAATCGGGGAATTTGGTTTGGCTCACGTGTGCTTCCAGTATTATGAGACGGAAAATATCAAAAACTGCCCCAAACAGTACTGGAGACTCCTAACCCTAACCCTAACCCCAAACCCCACCCTACCCGTAGTACTTTGTCCGGGAAAACCCGACATTTTCTTTTTTTGCTGAAGATTTGGTCGACGACATTAAAAACTCATATATCAAAATATTCCCAATTTTCATACTTTATCCTAGATAGTAATCTAGACGTCTCGTGAAGGCAACTGGGAAGGAGGGAGGGAGGGAGGGATGGACGGAGGGTTGGGTTGGGCTGGGTGGGACTAACACCAGCATCCGCGAGGGCATACGACGCCGCGGCGATGCTAACAGGCAGCACCCTCCCGTCGGATTGGAAAACGTGCAGGTCAATGTTAATCTGGGTTCTGCGGGAGGGACGGAGGGAGGGGGAGGGGGAGGGAGGGAAGGGTGGGGGTTGGGTTGAATCAGGGTGGATTTGGTTGAATTTGGTTGGGGGTGGTTGGGTTGGATTGGGGTGCGGCAGCACAGCACGGGTGGGCGCGTGGGTGGGCAGGTTGGGCTGGGTTGGGTTGGGTTGGGTTGAGTTGGGAGGGACGGAGGGACGAAAGGAGGGAGGAGGACGGAGGGGGTATTATTGGCGGTGAACGCTCCGAAAACTCGTGCAGATTCTGTAACAATTCCCGAAAAGACACTTGCTACGATAGGGGCAGGTATCACTTTAGAGAAGACATGTTGCTGACTGACGGCACCCCTACCGACGAACCACCCAATATCACGGGAATATTATTTTCACTTGACGAAATGCTCGAGCGAGGAGCCTCAGATAACTCCTACCGTGTGCGTATGCGTGGGTGTGGTCTTGACCCCAACCCGTTATTTCTGCCTATATTTACATCCAGCACATCCAGTGTCCGTGCCGACTATTCATGTTCGTAGAGAGTCGGAAGCCCCAAAGCGGGTATCAATAGCATATCAATAGCATATCAATAGCATGCGTCAAAGGCTAACCTGGGGTAGAGGTGGAGCATGATGCCTCCTTCGAAAACTTCCTTGACCGCGAGCGCTATCTCCATGATTTTCCGCTCCGTCTGGGGGCCAACGCAAAGAAAAACGCGACGCAGACGGCGGAATTAACTACGCGTATCAGGCAAGGTGGGTGTGGGGGTGGGGTGAACTGGGATGGGTTTGGGGTGGGGTGCCATAAGGAGTTATCAACCCTTTAACAACTCCGAAAACCATCCTACTCCAACTCCAAGTGTTTTTCCTCAAAACAGGGGTGCAGTGCTGAAAGGATTAACAGACTACGGCAAAGCTAAAGCTAGACCACAGCTTGGGCCACGTGAAAGAGCGACACCACCCACTAAGCAAACAAAAAACAGCACGGCGCGGCACGTTCGCCGACGCTTCGGCTTCCTCACCGGTCGGCGCTTTTTCCTTTCGCTGCCACTGAAGGGAGCTACGTTGTACTCGCAATTCACGATAGCGGCGTCGTTTTTCCTGTCCTGCCTGGAGGCGTTCGTGAGGCACGGAGGTGTTCGTCGTGCATGGAGGCGTTCGACACGCAAGGGGGTACAACACTTTTTGGCGGGAAAGACATTTTTTAGTGCAGGTGCACCAAAAACGTGACACAAAATACCGACGACATACAACAACTTCGTGACACAAATTACCGACGGCAAGGCGTTTCGTGACCAAAACCCCCCAAAACAGTATATTTTCACGCAACAGAATCTCGAGACAAAACCAAGCAGTAGAGCCGTCTCTTCAGCCTTTGTGGCGCTGGCTTTAGCACGGCCGCTAACACCCAGGCATCCTCTGCTGCAGGCATGGACGAGTGCGGTCGATCGGCAGCGAACTATTCCGCTGTGCTCGCTTCTCTGCAGCCATTTCCATGCCATTTCGTGTCACCCCTTCCTTCTTTTGCTCGTCGTCGTACGTTGAGGTACGAGAAAACCCGTACGTACGGGGTGAGAACAGCAGTATGTATCACGAGCATGAACGCCAAGCGACGACATGGGCAACCACACCACAGCAAGCAGGTGTAGCAGCAGTAGCAGTAGGGAGAAACTTTTAGTACATGCTCCAGCAACCAGCAGGGGCGGCAACAAGAACCGCAGCGGCGGATAGCTTGAAGTGCAGTACGAGTGCCGTTGGCAAGTTTAGTCGAACTCGCATCACTCTGTCCGAAAATACAACGACTGGTTCATGTTCATATTAATACAGAAAAAAACACTACATTTCATGTAATACTGATACCTGGTACGTCGTACGAGGGGACGTTCTGGTGTGCTGCTGCCGCGAGACCATCGAGCACAAGGCAGGTTTTCCATAAACAAGAGCGAACAAGAGTGCAGGGCACAGGGGCCTCCAAGACAGAGACACGTGACAATCACGGCCAGCTGCCGATCGCGCTATTGGCAGGTAGTCCGTGCATCGGTGGGTGTATATCGGAAGTCGTTCGTAGCAGACCGTCGAAAAATCACGTGAAAACTTGTTCTGCCGGCAGACTCGCAAGTCGACCCCCGATTCCGTGTGGAAAACGCCGGACAAAGACTTGCAAATTTCGTTTTTCCTTTCCTTTTCTTGGCCCTAAAAAAGTGCCCAAAACATTCCTGACAAACGGAGCTCCTCAGCTAAGAAACTACCTGGTACCCAACGTCGTTGGAGTCCTATTCATTTTCAAGAAAAGAAGCGCACCCGCAGCTGCCGACGTACAATCAACTAACTCAAGGTTTTGTTTTACGGTATAAAAGTCGCTGTACACCCAGGCCATGACAATGCCCATCCAAAAGCCAGGTGTCGGGTAAGGTATAGAGTTGCTCAAGTGGGGAGCCCCAGAAACATGTAGGTGCACCGCTACCGTAGCAAAAGTCAAGCGTGGAGGCGTTATTCATGCATGGGGGCGTTCGTCATGGACGGCGGTGGATGGGGCACCAGCAGCAACGTGGCCAGAGACGGCGAAAGCAGGCTGGATGCACCCATCACCCGCAACCTGACCTAGCCTAACATCGAATCACCTCTTACCTCCGCGTGACCTCCCTCGGGCCCTTGACGATAGCGATGACCTTGGTCTGGCCCATCTCCAGGTAGGCCGACCCGTCCGCCCCCTACATATACACACGCAAACACCACCGTACACGCGAACACCCGAACACGTAAACACACGAGCTTGCGAGTACACCAACACGTGAAACACTAGGGCTGTAAGTTGGCGCTGTTTTGACGGGTACTATTAGTTGGGTGGCGATGTAAGCCAACCAACTGGCACTGAGTGTTTTCGCGATCAAAAACACGTTACGACTTGTGAACACAGAGTATTCGCAGTCAGATACAAAAAAGTATAAGTCCGCAAAATAGCGTGCGGAACACACCGAAGTAATAAGTCAACCAACACCTAGCCTGCGACTTACTATTAGTACGGTATAGTCAGACACACACCCCAAACAAAAATACCAACACGCGAATACGAGATGGCAAGTACGCGAGCTCGCGACACGGGGTGGAGGGCGAGCAAAGTTGAAGTTTCCGCGGAGCAAACGCGGAAACCGCAACGTACACGATTGAGGGTTGAACAGTGAAGCGTGTGGGCAGGCGCGACGGGGGCCGGTATCATGAGCGTAGTTCACCATATGTATTCCACAAAATGACTTGCTGGCCGGCCGACCCTCGTTCTGCTGTGGTCTATCGTCGACTTTGGTCAGCGTGGAATCAGGGTGCTTCATGAGCCCTGGCTTATACACATCCAAGGCGAGCTTGGAGGGCCAAGGTCCGGGTGGGACTCAAGTCTGCTATTAACGTTGGGGTCAGGGAGTCAAGCGGGAGCACTGTGCAAATTTCCACGGCTTTTCGCGGGTCATGAGCCGACCGACCCGCGGGCCGGGTCAGGAACATTCGAAACTCTCGCGGGTAGGGTCGGGTCAGGTGAGGAGGTTTCACCGGGTGTGCCGGGTAAGCACAGGAGGTTTCCACGCAACACGGGTCGGGTCAGGCCGGATCGGGTCACGCTGACCCGTCCAGACCCGAACCGCGAGAAGTGACCCGACCCGTGAAACGCGCTGCAAATTCCCTGTTTTTTTTCACGGGCCAGGTCACTTCTTGCGGGTCGGATCTGGCCAGCGTGATCCGACCCGACACGGTAACCAAACAAACCTCCTGATCCGACACGCGAAAACCTCCTCACCCGACTTGACTCGGCCTGCGAGAACTTGAAAACCTCCTGAACAGCCTCGCTGGTCGGATTTTGATGCGTGAGAAGCCCTCTGCAAATTTCCCACCAGGTATGAGTTTGGGGTTAGGGGACGTGTTTAATGTCAAGTAACCTGCAACCATGTTGTCGAAGGTTGGCTAAGGTCTAGACGCACAGCCCATAAGTTAGCCAGCACAGCAGGGCAATACGAGTGCCGTTGCTGCGAGCTGATCCAGCAGGCTGACTTTTGTTGGTGTTATCGTACATATATGCAATACGTTCACAATTTCATTGTCGATTCGAGTGCTGCTGCTGCTGCGCGCTGGGCCTATAATACCAAGCTGGCTCTTGTTGGAGCTGTGAGTGCTGGTGTAATGAGTGCTGTTTGCCAACTGCCAACACGTCCGCCCGTCTCTGCAATTTCTAATGTATTTGGTACAACAGCAGTATAGAGCGACTTGGTGGCTTTGCGTCGTCACCTTGAACACGCCGAACCGGCATCGAACTCGACGGATCTCGCGGCTTCGCCGCCCGTCAGGCCGGAGCCCTGCAACGCTCATGAAATCTGCCCTGTTATCCATGATGGTTTTGTTCACAAACAGAGCAGCCTGCCGTCAGTCTCTGTCTGATTATGTTGTGCTGCCGTGCTGCCGCTGCTGTCCCCATGAAGGAGGTCCATCGTATTCCTACCATGTTCTGAAGTTCAAAATAGCGGGGTTGGGGGTCGGGACGTGCTGGCGTGCTGCTAGAAAATCGGTGCCTCAAAATGGAAGGCTTTCTGGTGTAGACGGGGAAATGTTGTTTGCAACCCCTTGTTTATGGTAGTCATGGCCTGTTTTGTTCAGTACTTCACTGCGCGCTGCCTAGCGATTGGTAACTCGGATTGGCACGAGACAAGCTGGGTGCCTGGACTATCCCATCATCTAGCCTGATGAGTTGTTTTTGGGTATTTCCGTACCTTGCAGCAACAGAAATGTACCACGGCCCGAGCTGAAAGCTACGACCTCGCTTCGATAGACGCAATTGCGCCGCATGGTGGAGCCAACTTCACGCGAGTAGGCGCGTCCCTAAACCTTCATGAAATCGCGCGGTACTCCGGTACCGCAGAGATGTATACCCAGGGTAGACTTCCACACCCTGAATAATTTCCGTTCAATGGAGATTTTTTTCACATTCGACATGTCAAAGTACGCCAAAAATAGCAAAAAAAACGTACGTTACCCTGCATATAAAACTATATACCTAGACCTCGCCCCCCTCGGACGTCTCGCTCGGCATATCCTCCCCCCTCTCAGCCCTTCTCAGCACGTAATTGCCGAAAAGAAAATTAGTTGCTGGGGAAAAGAACCGTCCCGAAGTTCCTTGCCTTCCTTGCTTTCCCTAGTCTCATTCTTACTTACTTTTTAGCTCTCATTCTCTGATCTTTACTGCTTGCTCTCTGATATTTTTATTTTGCTTTTTCAGCAACTTCTTTTTAGTACTTTTATTTGAAGTTGGCCAATTGCTGGCTGTTGAGAGGGAATTGCCGTTGACGGCTGCAAACAATTTGAATTTGAAATTTGCCGGATCGGCAATAACAATTTGAAGTTGAAATTTGCGAAGCGGACCAAGGCTAGTGCGGGAGGAGGCTCCGCCAACAGTGGGGGTGGTGGAGGTTCAGGATCAGGCGTGTGGAAGCTGGTCGGGCAAGAACGGGACTCAGCTTCTTCTGGCAATCCTGATTGGCCGTGCCCGAGCAAGGGTTGTGACGGCTTCCTCATCGCACGAAATAGGAGAAACAGGAGTTCCCAGTACGCTGTCTGCGACACCTGCAGGAGTGACGAGCCTTCCACGTGCCAAGCTTTTCATAACCTTAACAAGAAGCACTGGGGAAGCGGCGACAACCCTCGTGTGTGTGACTGGTGTGACGCGGACACCTGTGATTCACCTTCGATCGGCGTCCCTAACGAAGGAGCTGAGAGCTTGACGAAACGTGAGTTACATTTCTGTTGTTGTGCTGTGATTTCTTTTTCATGCGTACAAACACACTTTTGCATGTACGAGTATGATACGTGTACGGGGCAGTCCCGTCATCGCGGTGTAAGCGGGAATTGTACAAGTACTCAGGTCTACGAGTAGACCTTTGCAGTGACGCTGTGTGATGCGATTTCTTTTTCATACGTACAGCCAAACACACTTACTTCATGTATGTGCGACTACGAGTACGGGGCAGTCCCGTCATCGGGGTAAGCGGGGGTTGAACAAGTGGTTCATGCAGTGACGCTTTGTGCTGTGATATAAACACACGTTTTGGATGTACGACTACGACTACGTGGTATCTATACATGTGAGACGCAATGAAAACGGGCAAGTCTCATCACGGGGGTCAGCCAGGGTTGTAAAAATGGTCCATGCAGTGATAAATAACACAGCAGCATGATACCTCAGCACCAGTCGCAGTACACACTGGAGGTTGATATATAGCAGTAAACAGAAGCTGAAGTTAACCTGGGTGATGCTGGAGAGCAGTCCCGTGATTGGGGTTAGCGAGTTGTTCATGTAGTGACGCGGTGTACTACTACTGTTACTCATTTTTCATACAACCACATGAACTCTTTGTATTAACGAGTACAAGTAGGGTGCGCAACCTCTTCAGGAATCGCAGTACACGTCGGTCGTAATAGTGTTGATAGCAGCAGTAATAGAGTAGTACCGAACAATATATATAGCAGGTACTGTCTCTTACCCTTCGTTGTCGGTATTCCGCCGGTAGGCCTTATATAGCAGTATACCGGGGCTTACGCTTACCAGTTGCGACTGTGAATCCCGTTCGTTCCTGTCCCAGTGGTGGTTTCATAGGTGTTAGCAACGTTGTGGTACCAGGCAGGGCTTTGCCCATAAACGACCGCTTTCATTACAACAGCAGTGTTAAATTGTACGACTTCCTTTCCAACTTTGGAAATCGACGACAGCTACGTGGCCTTACTATTTTGAACATTCACTGAACGCAAGGTATTCCCATCCGTTGTTGTCGTTTGCAGAATCCCTGCGAAGCAGCCGCCGAGGGCCGCCAAGTCGGCGAGGACATAAACACGAAGTGCACCGGCGACATCAAGGTCGGTGACCTCCTGAAGAAGGCAGGCGACCACTTGCTCGATATACATCCCGCATTCCATTCCCACGGTGCCACGAGGGCGTTCGACATCGAGGTACGTTCCACTCTTATCTTGCGTCCTGTGTGTCACGAGTCGAGACATCCATGTCTCTTGCTCAAGACTAGGGGATGGCGTGCGGATATAGTCGATGAAGTGCGGCTCTTTTTCCAAGTACCAAGAGCAAGTACAACAATACCACAACAATTACTAACAGCGAAAGGAGCTCCAATAGCAGTACACACTGGAGGTTGATATATAGCAGTAAACAGAAGCTGAAGTTAACCTGGGTGATGCTGGAGAGCAGTCCCGTGATTGGGGTTAGCGAGTTGTTCATGTAGTGACGCGGTGTACTACTACTGTTACTCATTTTTCATACAACCACATGAACTCTTTGTATTAACGAGTACAAGTAGGGTGCGCAACCTCTTCAGGAATCGCAGTACACGTCGGTCGTAATAGTGTTGATAGCAGCAGTAATAGAGTAGTACCGAACAATATATATAGCAGGTACTGTCTCTTACCCTTCGTTGTCGGTATTCCGCCGGTAGGCCTTATATAGCAATATACCGGGGCTTACGCTTACCAGTTGCGACTGTGAATCCCGTTCGTTCCTGTCCCAGTGGTGGTTTCATAGGTGTTAGCAACGTTGTGGTACCAGGCAGGGCTTTGCCAGACCGCTTTCATTACAACAGCAGTGTTAAATTGTACGACTTCCTTTCCAACTTTGGGAATCGACGACAGCTACGTGGCCTTACTATTTTGAACATTCACTGAACGCAAGGTATTCCCATCCGTTGTTGTCGTTTGCAGAATCCCTGCGAAGCAGCCGCCGAGGGCCGCCAAGTCGGCGAGTACATAAACACGAAGTGCACCGGCGACATCAAGGTCGGTGACCTCCTGAAGAAGGCAGGCGACCACTTGCTCGATATACATCCCGCATTCCATTCCCACGGTGCCACGAGGGCGTTCGACATCGAGGTACGTTCTACTCTTATCTTGCGTCCTGTGTGTCACGAGTCGAGACATCCATGTCTCTTGCTCAAGACTAGGGGATGGCGTGCGGATATAGTCTATGAAGTGCGGCTCTTTTTCCAAGTACCAAGAGCAAGTATAACAATACCACAACAATTACTAACAGCGAAAGGAGCTCCAATAATTTGGATGGTTACGACGTCTGCTGGAGAGAAGTACGAATACTTTTTTACACATACTTATGTTATAAGGCTTAGTTTGGGTAAGCTATTGGTTAACCTGTGCAAGTGGTCAAACGGACTAGTACCCCACTAATACCTTAACAAATGGCGTCGTCGACAGACCATGGGTTTTTGGGTCGTGGGTTCGATCCCCACATCCACCATAATAAACTTTTTCAGATTTTCCCATGGCGAACTTGAAAAATACTCTCCCCGGCTTACCCAGGAAATGAAACGGCTTGGATAAATGACAGGTCCGCCCGTATATACGGCCGACCTTCTATCCCGCCGTTTAAGGGGGGAAGAGTGTTATAAGGCTTAGTTTGGGTAAGCTATTGGTTAACCTGTGCAAGTGGTCAAACGGACTAATACCCCACTAATTCCTTGACACTTATCGACGTTCTCCCGCCCTGCTTCAACGTTTGTGGACAGATCCACAAGACCATCGACAAAAAACAAGAGTGCAAGGTGCTGGGTACCTCCGCTGAGGAGGAAGAGTCCAAGCAAGCCTGCATGCTCCTTCGGAAGCAATGTTGACAGCACGTTCTTTATAGAACGTTAAGTTGTGGTTTATTATACCAGCATCGTTTTTTGAGAACTATGCCTAAATGCGTGCTCTTCGTCTTTCAGGAATACAAATGTACTTCACATGTTTGCGGTGTGTGCGCTCAAGTTCCTGCTTCCAGCATGTTTTTTTTGGCACTGCGCTCCTTTACATCTTAAGTTGTAGTTTTCCTGTCTCTATCCTTGACAAGCGCGTGCCTGGTGTTTATGCACTGCGATAATTTATTGTTGATGATCGACTTAGAGAGAGAGCTATTGAAGTGTACAGGACCTACATAGGCGCTACCTGAGAGGTGGAAGGATATGCCAAGGAAGTCCTCCGACTTGCCCATCATGGATTGGGCGAATGGATGATAATAACAAACTCATAATCATAATCGTCTCTATCCTGTACCGTTGTACTATATATGGACCTCTTGGCATTTTCAAGTCGCCAGTTGCGCCATTTGTGCTTCTTTTCCGCCTTTCTACTGAATGTCTATTCCTCCTTCCGCAAGCGTAGCGGGCGGCGCCCAGCCGCCCGCGAGCGAAGCCCTTGTATATATATGTAGACTACACAATTAATTATTGTTGTTCTCACATATATAATCAAGTCCGTGGTCACAGGACAGGCTCCAGCGGTCACCACTCTGGAGCTGAGGAATACCCCAGGGAAAAACACAAACAACCCAAGGTGGCACACGCATAGCCTATATCACGCAAGTCATGCCTCCACCAGAAACACATAAAAGTGAAATCGGGAGTCAGTCTACGATGTGCCAGGTCCATAATAATACCGGGTGCGTACGTCTCATTACTCACGCCTGGAGAAACCGACTATATGTACTGGTAGCTACCCGGCATCAGCTCCTACGCCAACGGGTGGAGCGAACTTCACGCAAAGTAGTCGCGTCCCTAAACCTTCATGAAATCGCGCGGTACTCCGGTACCGCAGAGATGTATACCTAGGGAAGACTTGCACACCCTGCATCATTGCCGTTTAACGGAGATTTTTCGTCACCTTCGGCATGTGAAAGTGCGCCTAAAATAACAGCAGAATATACGCCACGTACGTACGTACGTTAACAACTAACAACTAACAACGTGGACCACCGGCAATAATAGTACCCGGCGGAGCGAACTTCACGCGAGCAGTCGCGTCCCTAAACCTTGATGAAACCGCGTGGTACTCCCGTACCGCAAAGATGTATACCCAGGGTAAACTTCCACACCCTGCATGATTTCCGTTCAATCGAGATTTTTCTCACATACATATGGCACGCCAAAAATAGCGGAATATCCGTACGTTTCCCTGCAGCAAGTATCTATTAATAGCGGTAATAATACTGGTATGCGTCATCAGCTTTTTCGCACGGTGGAGCGAACTTCACGCGAGTAGTCGCGTGCCTAATCCTTCATGAAGTCGCGCGGTACTCTGGCACCGCAGAGAGAGATGTATACCCAGGGAAGACTTGCACACCCTGCATCTTTTCCGTTTAATGGAGTTTTTTTTTTTTTCTTCACATTCCGCATGTAAAAGTACGCAAGAAAAAAGAAAAAACAGAATATACCATAACCTACGTTACCTACCGTGGACCTCCGGCAATGTACCCGGTGGAGCGAACTTCACGCGAGTAATCGCGTAGGTACTCCGGTACCGCAGAGATGTATACCCAAGGAAGACTTAAACACCCTGCATCATTTGTGTTCAACGGAGATTTTTTTTCATATTCGGCATGTGAATGTACGCCGAAAAAAGCTGAAAATTCATACATTATTACCCTTGTCCGAGCCAAGCAGTTATTATACGGGTCGTAATGCCCGATGTCAAAGGGTTGAGCATTATAGTACGTACGTCCAAGAAAAATGCCATAGTATAGTACGACAACACACCAATTGCGTTGCGGGAGGAGAGGGGGGAGGAAAAGGAGGAGAGAGGAGAGAGGAGGGCCGTGTGGCGCGTTCCTTCCTTCCGCGCTTTCTTTTTTCATTTTCAGTCTCCTTCTCGGCGTTGAGTATCTGATCCCTGATACCGGTTACATTCAGCGTTCCTTTGTTTTTTTGGGTTGTTTTTCGTTTTGTTTTTGGCTACGGTTTGTGCTTTCTGGTATTTTATTTGCTGGTGGTGAGAGCCCATCACCAATATTACAAATTTGTACCAGAGCGATTTATGACGTGCTTTCGCGAAAACCAAAACCATGAAGTGCGTTGTCACATGATCGGCACACGCTTCATGCATTCTCGTTCGAATTTTTTTTTGACTTTTTCTGTGTTCATGACCACAACCACCCCCGACCAATGCGGTTTTGAGCCTCTAATGTGACGAGAAATGCCTGAAAATCTGATTTTCGCTGGTCCCCTCGCCAGCCGGCGGGGGGCGATTGGCCGAGCGTAGCTCGGCGTTAATCGCTTCGCTCGTCAGTGTGCTGCTGCCATCCAGTATGCTGATTGATCGTTTTGACAGTATAATCGATACCGACTGATTCAGCCAGTCAATTGACGTAATGACAGAGTAGAAGGCAGCACTCAACCAAAAGACGCACCCCGGGCTTGGAGGGATTAGTTTCAATTCGTCAACCGGCGAACTAACTGATTCGCAGGTGCCCGTTAATAAATCACGAAACAGCTGAACCACGCCGGAAGGAATCTCGGCATTGCTTGGCGCGGTTGAAGTTAAGGGGAGGGCGTTGGGCATGCAAGGAGGCCGAACTTTTGTGCCGGACGCCGGTGATGAATTTATCAACAGCAGGTGAGGTCGGTCAGGGACTCGATATTCTATCGACCGAGCATAATAGTCAGAGGGCCGCTATTAATAAAATGTAGCTGCGTTCTTTTTCTCCGCCGAAGTTCGGTCAGAGGCCCGCTATTAGCATAATGTAGCTGCGTTCTTTTTCTCCGCCGAAGTTCGGTGACGACCGCTTAGAACGCTCGCTCTAGACGTGCACGCTCGTATATCTAGAGTCCCATGACTCGCCTTGACGGTACTCTTTCTCGTTGCGCGACACGCTTCCGCTTTTGCTTCAACGTATGTGACGCTGGCGCCGAACACCAACTTGGACGCCGTTCCACTGCATTTCGGAATGGGTTCTTAGCCGGTGTTATATTCGGTCATTTTCTTTGCCCAGGCGTCTAGTTCGGTGGCTGAACATGACGTCGCGACGGTACCGCTGGTTTCCTGGGAACTTGGAAACGAACGACCGCCCTCGGCTCTCCGGCTGTGCGCGTGTCTAAGTAAGGCGATATATTCTCGCGCTCGGCGATTTGGGATGTGTGGTGCTGTACATGGCGGTAGATAGTGCGAGCGAGAATATTATTGGGTTCCGCCCCCGTGTATTCAAAAGAGGTAAACTTGAAAAAACAGCCGGAGCAGATTGCCTCGCTGGTAGTATAGAACGATGCTAGGGAGACCTTGAGCCTGTCGCTACAAGACACCGACGTAGCGAAAAGTGAAATAAACACGCCACCAACAAGGAATCAGGCGATACTACTGAAAATCGCTGAGAGCCCGGCGTGCTGCACATGTTTGTACGCATGCTCTCTGTCAATCAAGTAGAAATGCCGCTGTTGGTGCCGAGTGTAGCGATGTTGCTCTCACGCTAGCTCTTCAAGGTAGTCTAGCCCTTATTCGCATGACATAATAAATCCGGAAAAGCACCACTCGTTGTAACAGTACGGTGGCGCCCTCGGGCTTGGGTCACTACTCCCGAGGCTGGTCGCGCCTGGCTGTCTTGAGGTCGTTAGAGGAGGAGTTAGACTCTGGCTCTCTGGCAGACATCGAGTCTTCGATTGCCGTGGTTCGAACGCGCAATGCGGCCGATTAACGTGAAAACCGGGGGACAATCACGGACGATATGTAGACACGATGGATGCGCGCGTGACGGGGGGATATCAATTGGTACTTGGCATGGTGGTGTTACTTTGATCTTCGTGCTCTTTGGGTCGCGTCGAATAGACACGAGGTATTTTTATTGGGCTTGGTTCTGTCGTGGGTTTCCACGCCTCAACGGAAAACTCTCTTGCCGGGAATTTTCCTCTATATCACCCCTAATGGCAGAAGACGAGAGCTTCTCAGCAGCTAAACCCCCGTTCATACAGATAGACCCTCCGTGTGGCATTGGCCTGGACAATGGACACGCATCGCAGTATCTCCTGGTCTCCACGATCCACGCTCTGCAACATTACATAGCTTGGCTGGAATGAGCAACGTCGACATCCCACATGGTGAACCGCAGTGACTCACTCTCAGCCTCAGCCCGCAAAACATGTATGTACTCTGCCGTGACGGCCTCGCTAAACCCACTTGCATCTCTCAGCTGGTCCGAAACGCTGATAGACTTGGCAGTACATCATCACCATCAGAGTCGTGGTCGCTTTCTTCGTCGAATAAACCAAGGACATCTGAAAAATCTGATGCCTCATCGACACCCTTGCGTTGTGCACCTCCCCCCCTCCCACCTCGATCCGATGGTTGTATACCCCTCGCATCCTGTGTCCCGGCCCGACCCCAGGGCCCCCGCCGTTCTTCCTCCCCCGTAGGGGGAGTTGATGTCTAGGAGGTGATAGCAGTAGAGCAGTGGTAAGATTTGGTGCACAAGGAACACCAACCCAGGTAACCGAGGGGGATTATAGCAGAGAGGGTGATACCGCCAGCCGGGATGGTTGGGACCTTTAGGCGCTTTCAGACGGGTACCAGGGGGGGTGGTATCAAGGGGTTGTTACTAGCATCGCGTAGAAGTACCTTGAATTGGCATAGCCAGGGAGGGTCATAGAAACGTGTAGTAAAATGCCCGTATAGTTCGCATATAATATCTCGGATCTTGAGGCGCAGGTGCAGCATAAGGATGACTTGAGGACGGTCGAAACAAAAATGCGATCGTGGCTCCACTCGTGGCGTGGGGCGCGTCACCGGGGCGTGTCGGGGCAGCAGGCTGCGCTGGGGCCACAGATGGCTGGCCAAAGAAAAATTCTGTCTACGGTGATTGATGATTTCCATCGGGTGTGCTGGAGGATTCTGCTCCTGTTCAATGTTGGTGACCATGATGTGCGACGCCGAAAGCTGATTCTGTGTATCATTCCGTGAGAACGAAGGATAATTCCTGTCTGGTATTTATTTCGACTTCAAAATACAACAACAGCACGCAGCACAGTTTAAAATAAAGTATTAGAACCTGGTGTATATGCAGCACACAGCGACAGGACACCAACAAATAAAAAACACAGGTACTGTCTCATATTGGGGTTCTTATTTGGGAGATGGTGGGTTCTGCGCCACTTTCATTCTAACGACTCCCGAATTTGTTATTTTCCTGTAAATATGAGGCTGCTAGGTAGGTTGTTGCCCTATTTCTTATTGGGGGCGCTGCAGCTGTATACCTATTAGTGCTGATAAAACACCATCACGTACCTGGTATAGCTGTTGAAAATGTCATGAGTCTACTGAAACAGCGCACATACATGACACATTTAAAGAAAAAAGGATCTGGTATTTGCTGTTACAGGTATCATGAGCCTATACCTCATACACGATAGGGCACCCAATAAGAAGCAGGTCAAGAACACAGGACACCCAATAAGAAACAAAGGGACACCCAATAAGAAACAGGGCAAGAAGAAAGTCAGCCTGACATTTGCAGGAAAATAAGGAATCCGGGAGCCGTTCTAGTGAAGGTAGTGTAGAAAGCACCCGCTCTCAAATAAGAAACCCATCCCCTGGGTCAGTAATTATGTTTCTTGTTACAGTAGGTATCCTGTGTTGTACGCCGTGTGCAGTGCAGGGCACCTGAACAATGTAAATAATACTCCGTATATAATAAGAAACAGGGTTATGTATAAAATAAGAAACAGGCTTGCAAGAATGACAGCTTGATATTCACAGGAGTATAACAAAACCGGGAACCTTTACGCAAAAGTTAGTGCAAAACGCACCCTGTCCACAATGAGAAACTCAGCCTGGGATCCTGTTTATGTTTCTTATTAAATTAGCTGTTAGGTACTGCACGCTACGCGCTACGAGTACTCTGTACTTTTGTCACTTTCAACTTCAACTTTCTTTGTCGTACAAGCGTGAAATATGCAGCGGTCGGTGCAGTGACGTCGGCGGAGCTCGCCTGAGTTACTGCGCCGGGCATTGCCCTGGATACAGCACAGGCAATTGCCGTCCTTTGGCGTACCTCCCAAGAGCACGTACACCGTCTACCCGGCGTCCTTCGTGACACGTTGCCACGCTCATGTTCTTCCTCGCAGCAATCGACGACGTATTCGCAACGTGTCCTCTATGTCTTCGCGGAGCACAAAGCTCATACGTGTGACATGCCCGTGGGACCGCCATCCTTGCGCACCGTGGCATGCTGTGCTTCGTTGGGTTGGTATGTCCTACCCACGGCCGGACTCATGACCAAGGACTCGGCCTGCAGCAGTGGATTGCTGGAATGACGAGCGGTTGCGAGACAGCAGCAGCGGCCGCGGGGCAAACTAAGCGGCGAAACAAATCTGTAAAAATATCCAGGTTCAAATTTTTAAAAAAGCTGGGCAAACCAAATCCTGGAACCACAAATCCAACTTTCAGCAACGTGGTGTCGCGTCCCTCAATCGACATGAAATCCTCTGCCGTTTTGGTGAGCTCTAGTGGCAGCACTAAGGTACACGCTTGTACCCTGAAAACTCCCTGGGCCAAGTACGGCAGTGTGTGTCGCGAAATTACGGGTTTTCCCCAAGGAATCGGGTGTGGTTCCAGCCACTCAAATGAGTCCCGATTTTTCAGAATTCGGGGATTTCCTGAGGGGTGCAACACAGGTGGGACACAGGCCCTCATGAAGTTTGCCTCAATACTTATGATCTTTTCGTTCACAAACAGAGCAGACTGCAGTCGGTATCTGTATGATGCCGTTGACGTTGTGCTACGCTGTCCACTTTTTAATATTGTATCTGTGGTATTGGCCATCAGAGAGTTCCACAATAATGATTTGCATGTTCCAATTTTCAAAAATTGCGGGGTTGGGGGTCGGTTAGGGTGTGGGCAACCAGCCGCATGGACCATGGACCACGTTGGACACATCACCAAACGCGTTGCTCAGCGCCGACAACGCTGTGGCTGCTTACACTTGTAAGCCCGTCTCTAGAAGAGTCGTCCTCGCTTCGAGGACCAGGCAACCTCTACCACAAACATGAGCGGTGAGGAACCCAGATGCCTTCATGCCTTCCCTATGACGGCCGCCAGGAGTGTTTTCCCTAAAAGCTGACAGTCCCGTGTTTGCATGTCTATTTGCGGTTGCGGTGACTCGACGGTTCTGTGTGCTGAGATTCTGCCTTGGACAGCACCCATGGACCCACAGGGCTACGTGGATCGTCTGGCCACTGCCCGAGGGCGCCCAAGCCTTACTTTTCGTGACAGTAGCACCACCAGCGTTATACGACTCAGCTATAAGAGGGTACGACTCAGCTATAAGAGGTGAAAAGTGTCGGGAAAAAGTGACGATAACATCCAGCTTAAGTTGCTGGCTACCAGGCAGGTACTTGTAGGAAACGCCTGGGGAGAAGTTCAACTCGGGCACGGTGTGATGACACTTGTGCCTGTGTGTATAACCAGGCATACGTAGCTCAATGGTCGCTCCACGTTGCAGTTTGTCGCCCGCTCATATCGTATTGTACGCTGCTGTCAATCAACTTCAGCAACGAAATAGGGCGAAAACAGGACGGAAAACCCCCGGCGATGCAGCGTCGACCAAGCGCATGTGCCCGAAGTGTAGGTCGGCTGCCGCAAAAATCTTCGTGCGCGTTGCCTCTCCGATTGGTCGAGGCTGGCCTTTCGGCCGCCGGTATTTGTTTTGGAAAATAGCCACCAAAGCACGCTGCGAAGGCTCGCGACCACACCTGCCGACCTCGAATGCCCCAAGAGGATTGGGGTTGAGGTTGGGAGTATAGGTTGTGGATCGGTTTATGGCCTGGGCCGAAGTGCAAGATTGAAGTTGACCTCGGGCAGCCTACAGTATTGTTTTGACGGAGGGCAAACCTGCGTCGAGGGCGCTCGCGTAGCTACGGTAGGGATCCCCCAGTAAGGCGGTGGTGTGCCAGAGCAAGATGACCGCCTTATAGAGGGAAGCCGCCTTGTTCATTCCAGGTTATGTGTGCAATACCTCAATATCCCAGTCGCGCCAAGCGTTTTTGACCGCCTTATACCAGCATCGGGATACCGCCATACTCAGACCGCCTTATTGGGTGACCCCCCTAGTGTTCCCCTCCTGGCTTAGATTATACCAGGGGTTATACACATAGTATCGGAACTACACTGCAAGGAGTTGTACGACGACACGCTCGCCGCAAAAGTACAAGGGTAACACAACGCTTGTCTTAGACCTGGCGTGTTGTGTTTGTTGTTGCTGCTTTTGCTGTTGTTGTGGTTGTTTTTGCTCTCATTTTGACTTGTCATACTTTACATATATAGTGACGTGGTTGCAACACGACAGGCTCTAGTACCCCTAGGTTAGGATAATACCTTGCACTGCCTCGGGGGGCGGCCATACGAACTCCAATACCCGATGTCCCCTCCCCCTTTCTCGTTTTCCGCCCCCGCCCCCCGCCCCCCTTCTTGCCAAACACAGGGCTTTCTCGAGCGACATGGGTTCTCCCGCTCGCGCTCGCCCTCGCAGCCCCGGCCGCCACCACCACCACCACCGCCTCCCAGCCCTCCCACAAAACCCCCGATTTTCACACAGCAAGTCATCGCCAACACCACCACGGGACGACAACGACCGCACCGCTGTGCGACTCGCCGCCGCCTTCCCACAATACCAACTGGACAACAAGATCGAATCTGTTTTCACCCGCCGGATCCGCGTCGGCGATAAGGTCGTTCGGGCCGGCGACAAGATCGTACCATTTTTTCCGCCTCGGATTTGTTGCTACTCCCGCCCTAACCGTATCCTCAGCGGTGGGGGGATCAGCGGCCGCGGGGGGTCAGGGCAGGCGAGGACGGTCTAGGGCGTGCATGAATGCCGTAAGGATTTCTAGAGGACGGGAGGCGGGGGCATGGTGGGGTGGGGCACGGTCTGGGAGGCGACAACGGTCCTGGGGGCGGCGCGCGGGGGAGGAAGGGAGGTCGTCTTTGGTGGTGGTGGGTGCGGGTTCCGGGGAAACGGAGTACTATTCATGGTGAGGCGTTTTTCTTTCTATCCTCGGAGTTGGACACCAACAGCTTGATAGAAAACTGTACCTGCCGGGGTGTCCTTCATGCGCCGTGCGCCGGACTGATTGGTGTGGCCGATGCTGTAATCACCACTTGTTTCGGAGGCGTTTTCCCATTGAATTTTGACGCATGCTACGGTAGAGTTCCCCCCCTCACTTGAGGAGCTCTAATCTTTTTTTTCCCCGAACACCCAAACTCGAGAAAGAAATGAAAAGCGTAACCTGACGATTCTTATCATATGCTAGGTATGAAAACGAATAGTAGTTGCAAAAAATATTGCTAACATCGCGACGCTGTTGGGTTAAGGAGGACGGTAATTTATAGAAGAAAAAAACAGCACAAAAAGTGCTATATACCCCTGTCGCAGCAGCCGGCAGTTCCAAATGGGATAACAGCAAGGCCTTTTTACGGGTCGGATCGTTTCTCACGGGTCGAATCGGGTCAGGGTGAACCGGCCCGACGTGTCATCCTTGGTAACCTCCTGACCCGACCCGACCCGACCCGACCCGACCCGACCCGACCCGACCCGACCCGACCCGACCCGACCCGACCCGACCCGACCCGACCCGACCCGACCCGACCCGACCCGACCCGACCCGACCCGACCCGACCCGACCCGACCCGACCCGACCCGACCCGACCCGACCAGGCCAGACCAGACCAGACCAGACCCGACCCGACCCGACCCGACCAGACCAGACCAGACCAGACCAGACCAGACCAGACCAGACCCGACCCGACCGGTGACATTTCGAACACCTCCTGGCCCGACCCGACTCGACCCGCGATATTTTTGGACATCTCCTGAGCCGACCCGAGGGCCGGGTGATGACCGGTGAAAATCCCAGGATAAAAAACGGTATCAATCTGGCTGGCACATTAACAACAGTATTCGTATACTTGGTACCTGGTATATGTATATGGCAGGACGGAGACTGACGCGGATGTGGAGGTGCGCGTGCCCCTACCGCCCGGGACGTCGGCGAAGAGCGTGCAGCTGAGCGTCACCAGGTCCTCGCTCACTCTCGGGCTCAAGGGAAGGGAGGGGCCCGTCTTGAAGGTATGTTTGCTACAGTATGTGTCCTGTTGACTCTGGCAGCACCCAGGAGAGTTGCTGACCTGTTATCCTTGAAGAGGAATGTTATCCTTGAAGAGAAACGAGCATGTCAAAAACGGGCGGCCGAGGTGTCACGCAGCTTGCCGAGCTGAGTATCGACCACTCAATTGGTCGAACACACAGCTGACGTATTTGAAATAGTCTTGAGATTTACAACTGCGCCCGCACGCAGCTTGCCGAGCTGAGTATCGACCACTCCTTGGGTCGAACTCATAGCTGACGCATTTGACGTAGTCTTAGATTTACAACTGCGCCCGGGTTTTTTTGGGTGAAAACTACTTGGGACTGATATGGTATCGGCAATACGATTTCTGACGCGTGCTATATACCATAGAGGTAGCACTATTTGGCTCAACCTTTTTCTGAATGAAAACAGTTCCTTAATCCCAAATCGTCGCAAAGTCAAGAGTCTTGCCGTGATTTTTTTTTTTTTTGTACCTAAGCCATGAGCTTGTTTTTCGAGTTGCGCGTTTACTTCATTAATATTTCATTTACTCTTGTTTTGGGGTGAAGTATCGAGTAGCTTATGAAGTGATCACCCTTAAAAGGTAAAGAACGAGCCAGCGCACCTCTCCCGTAGCGCGTGTGTTCTTCACACTTTTCTGCCTGCTTGCAGGTGTTATGAGCCTTCCCACCGTATTGTAGAGCGCAAATTCGATGCGGATCGACGAGGGAAGAAAGGACTGAAGTCTGCTCGTGACGAAAAAAAAGGCACGCGCCGTGATGGGAAGGGGGGCGGAAAGCCTGCTAAGTGACCCCGGATGATCTGAGTTACGTGTTAGGGATGGAGAAAGAGAAGAAAAAAAGTGCGAAGGTTATAGATGGGATGAGTAAACAATAGAAATGAAACTGTTGTAATAGCATTTTAGTCTGGGATTCCGGGAGTAACGTGCCTCCCCCCCCATGTGGCTCCAGTGTTGCGAGATGAGACAATTCAAATACGCCCAAAGCTCTATATCTTGAACCCTATCCTTGCTCTACTCGAAGGAGCATTTTCAGAGAAATTCCAGTTTTTGTGATCGTCGACAAATGCCCGACCGTACTAAAGAGTACTCGTTACAAGTTCCCCGGCTTCCGTGCCATGTCCACCGCTGGTACGTCAGTTTAATCATGTGGAGAAGGCTATTGTAAATTAAAGTGCACGCTGACCCGCTCACCCCCTGACCCGCTCACCCCTGACCCGCTCACCCAATCGCTCCCCGCCTCCCGGGGCACGACTCGCGCCGTGCTCCCCCGTCTTTCACGCCATGTGTTGTTTCCCGCGTGTCGGTGCAGGGTAACCTCAAGGGACCGGTCCAGGCGGACGTCAGCCACTGGACGATGGGTAAATGCGTCTGCCGCGATTTTATCTTCTTTTGAGCTGCAAAACGTATACCGTACTAATTCCGAGTGATTTTGTTCGCAATAGTGGAGAATCAGTGCTAAAGGGATTGCAGTCCTGGGGGCTCCCGCCCCTTGGTTTGCTTCGTGTGTTAGCGTATTGCTCGCAACTGGGAGGCTTATACCACGATTGCATGGTAGGGATGAGCGATGCTGATTGGTTGGTTGGCTGGATTGTTGGTTGATTGGTTGGTTGGTTGGTTGGCTGGTTGGTTGGTCGATTGATTGATGTGATTGATTGGTTGATTGGTTGGTTGATTGGTTGGTTGGTTGGTTGGCGGGTTGGTTGATTGATTGATATGATTGATTGGTTGGGTTCTAGGTAGGTTGGATAGATCGCCGCCGGGTCGACGCACCGATTCAGGTCAGTCAATGGACTGGATACAAATAGTGAAATATGGTTCTGGCTGGGATAAGCTTTTATCTGCACGCTTTGGCTGATCGGTAGGCTGACCAATCGATCGGTTTATGGATGAGCGATCAACCAATGAACCGATCGATTGGTCCTCCAATCGAAAACCCGCTCCTAGGATCTCGCACCTTGATGTTTTTTTGTTGTCGACTTTTTTTTCTTCCCCTATGCCTGCTTTTCTGCGCTCGTCACGGTTGGCCAATGGGATCGTCTCGGCTGACCAATGGGAACAGAGGAGATGGAGGACACCGGGGTCAAGATGCTGTACCTCTGCCTCTCCAAATCGCTGGACATGGAAGCGCTGGAACAGAACAATCTGCCGGGGGAATGGGTAGGGGTGCTGGAGGGGGAGGACGCCGTTAACATTTACTATCCCGACAAAGATAAGGTGTGTACAGACTTCGACGGGGTTTGGGACATCAGTTCACACAGATCACGATCTAGATCCATCTATAAATAGATCCTACCTGGTTGCCCATGGAAGCGCTGAAGCAGGATAACCTGCGGGGGGGGGTGGGTTGGGGTGCTAGAGGGGGAGGGTGCGGTTGGCGTTTTTATTTTCTTTCTACCGCTGTAAGGACAATGTACGCGAAATGAAAGATGACCCGTGCTGCCACTGCCCCTACCCCTGGAAAGGCAAAAATTCGGGAGACGACACTGATAATTTCACCGCTTGAGAGGACAGCATACTTGCCTTGATTTGCCTTGGCTGGATGCCACGCTTCTACCGGGTACTCTTTTTTTTTTGTGTGTGTGTGGAAAAATTGGCCGTGGGCCCTTGACAGCGCGTTTTTTTCCCCTGCTTGTTGCTTGACATGTGCTCCGACATGTTTTGTTCCAGGACTTCGACGTGAACGAGTACGTGAAAAAGATGGGCTACGACAGGGAGAGGGACATTGATAAGGTAAACAGAGTCAGGCCCGGGTGAAGACGAGTGACACCTTTTGTTTTTCGCAGTAGGCGCATGATGGCGATTGCTGCGGTGATGGTGCACTGTTTTATTTCAGAGGCTACACACGTGAGGAGCTTCCATAGGCACGGTGCTACGTACGAATAGAGGTGCTATTGATAGCACTTTTCGGGTAACGTGCTTTCTGATTGGCCGGCCTCCTTGACCCCAAATCGTCTAAATTTCATTCTTGGTGTTGCATTTATTTATTTTTTCGTATGCTTATGAATATCCCGTAGGATTGTTTCATCGGATGCAGTAGCACGCACATTCAGTTTACTCTATTGATACGTCAGTTTTGGGGCGAGGTACAGCAGTTTATCAAGCCACCACCGACTGATTCAACCATAGCCGCCCCCCCCGAAAACGGCGATTTTCTTGAACGAACGTTTCATGGCTGCTCGACACGGGGAAGGATGCTACGAAAAACGCATCCTGAGACTTTTTCTTGTTTGCGAAGGATTATGAAGGACTATCGAAGGATGACGCCCGGGTGGCATGGGGGCTGTATTTCGGGAGATACCGCCTGGAGCTGGTTTCAAAACCGGCGATTTCGTTAAAGAAAGTTGGGGGGGCTGCGGTAGAACGACTCCACCCTCAGAAGGGAAATGGTCCACCTCAACCGTCGTGGGACATGCCTGCAGCACCTCTAACACAACTGAAATAAAGAATACCTCGCGCAAAACACTGATTTCAACAAAATTAAAAGTGCTCCGCGATGAAAAAAAAACATGGCCTCGTAGATATACAACGGAACATATTGCGGCGGGAGGGAAAAAACCAGGGCTTTTCACGGGTCATGACCCGACCCGCGGGTCGGGTCAAGGGGGTTTCAAAATCTCGCGGGTCGGGTCGGGTCGGGTCATTACGTTTTAAAATCTCACGGGTCGGGTCGGGTCGGGTCAAGAGGTTTTCAAAATCTCGCGGGTCGGGTCGGGTCGGGTCAAAAGGCTTCAAAATCTCGCGGGTCGGGTCGGGTCGGGTCAAGAGGTTTTCAAAATCTCGCGGGTCGGGTCGGGTCATGACCCGCGAGATACGGGTCACTTCGCGGGTCAAGCCATAATGACCCGTGAGTTGTTTTGGGCTGACCCGCGGGTCAAACCCGCGGATCTAGCCGGCGGATCCGCCTTTTTCAAACTTGCAGCTGAGAGCCACGTTGATGTCGTGCAGGCGCCCCGCGGGTCCGCCAATAAAATACAAACATTTCGGCTTTCTGCCTCCCTCGTGCCGATGCTCCGATCATATGTCATCACAGCGTGCAGAACAATCACCAGGCAGTACCCCTAGCTACTCGCACCAAGACATACGGCAGTGTGACGCGAATCCCGTTCCTACTGAAGCCGCAACAACAGCAGTAACATTACGGTCATACCAGTACGAAATGTCACCAAACAAACGTAAAAAGGCAAGGAAGGGCAGTCGTCGTCGAAGCAGCAGCAGCAGCACTGGCAGCAGCAAGCACCAGCAGCAGACCCCGGATTCTCGCGGATCGCAGCCCCTGCTGACAGACCCAACGCCCCAGTTGTGGGCTTGCTGCCGGAGGCGGCTCAGCTAGGCTGCTTGCCGGGGCTGGAGACTGCACAGATAGAAGATAGATACAGCAGTAGTAGTAGTAGCTAGCTCGAGAATTATCATACCAGTACGAAATGTGACCAAACGTAAAAAAGCAAGAAGAAGAGCAGCCGTTGTCGAAGCAGCAGCAGCAGCAAGCAACAGCAGCAGCAGCAGCAGCAGCAAGCAGCAGCAGCAGCAGCAGCACAGCAGCAGCAGCACCCTGGCAGCAGCAAGCACCAGCAGCAGACAACGCATCCTCGCGGATCGCAGCCCCTGGTGGCAGATCCACTGCCCCAATTGTGGGCTTGCTGCCGGAGGCGGCTCAGCTAGGCTGCTTGCCGGGGCCGGAGGTTGCACTTGTAAACAAGTTTTATAACTAGCTCGCTCGTCGGGTCGCTCGTCGGGTCGACCCGGTGGTCTAACGATACGGGCATGTCCATGCTTGTGGGTTGCGGTTTCTTTCCTATTTCTCGCGCGCACACCACATGACATAATCATCAGCTGCAAACAATGCCGGTAAAAAACGCAGAGAACACGACATACATACTGGGAAGAGTACGAGGGACCAAGGACCAACCAACCGACCGAGGTATACATGCTTTGATCCGTGACTTTTTTACTTTGACCCGTGAGAAATGTCACGGGTCAAATTAACGTGACCCGCCAGACGACCCGAATCTCGCGGGTCACTCGGATTGTCGCGGGTCGGGTCGGGTCGGGTCAGGACGATTTCAAAATCTCGCGGGTCGGGTCGGGTCGGGTCAAGACGTCTCGAAAATCTCGCGGGTCGGGTCGGGTCGGGTCAAGACGTCTCGAAAATCTCGCGGGTCGGGTCGGGTCGGGTCAAGACGTCTCAAAAATCTCGCGGGTCGGGTCGGGTCAGCTGACCCGACCCGACCCGGCCCGACCCGCGAGATTTGACCCGACCCGTGAAAAGCCCTGGAAAAAACGAAATTTCGACGAATTAAAGGACCTCGTTATTCCAAAAAAAAAAAATCTCATGGTCTCGTAGGTACACAACGAAAAGTTTTGCGAAAAAAAAAAACAAAAAATATATTCGACGAATTAGGGGTTAAGGAGACCTCGTTATTCCGAAAAAAAAAAACAGCCAAAAAAATGCCACCTCGAGCGTAGCACGCGTCGGTAGAAGTGCATCTATTTTTTTTCATCAGGGATTTTTCACGGGTCAGGATCCGGGCCGCGGGTCAGAAGCTTTTCATAAACTCGCGGGCCTTTAGTCGGGTCGGGTCGGGTCAGAGGAGGTGTTCGAAATCTCACGAGTCGGGCTGGAGGTTGAATCAGGAGGGTTTAAAAAATATTACGGGTCGGGTCTGGTGACCCTGACCCTGACCCGACCCGACCCGACCTGATCCGACCCGACCCGACCCGACCCGACCCGACCCGACCCGACCCGACCCGACCCGACCCGACCCGACCCGACCCGACCCGACCCGACCCGACCCGACCCGACCCGACCCGACCCGACCCGACCCGACCCGACCCGACCCGACCCGACCCGACCCGACCCGACCCGACCCGACCCGACCCAACCAGACCCGACCCGACCCGACCCGACTCGACCCGATCCGATCCGACCCGATCCGCGAGAAGTAGTCCGACCCGCGAGAAGCCCTGGAATTGCTCAGGGGCTCCTAATGCGAGGACCTCGCTATACTTGTACCTCACCCAAAAACTTTTTTTTTTTGTAACAAATATTTGCCCAACAATTTTTGGTACCCACGCCTTAGCGAACCAAAATACGACAAGTGCGATTTTATCAAGCGCCTAGCAAAGAGCTCGCCGGTGTATGATAGTACAAGCATGGTATCACCATGCCGCGCCCGCGCCCTACGTCTCCTTATATGTTGCTGCTTCGATAAAACATTCTTCTCCGCCAGCTCGGGCTGCTTGGCGTGGCCAATGCGGCAGCAGCCGTACTTTCTTTATATTTACGGGTTTTCCCTCCAAAGTCCCCGCGGTGTTAATTCTCGGTGAACTGCTGACATGATGTCATACTAATTCCTAGTAGTTTGTCCCCCAAAATGGCAAGTCAGTTCTCAAGGGGGTTAACTCTCAACCCCCCCCCCGATTTTGTTCTACCTTTTTATGTGTTAACCCCCCCCTCCCCCCCAAACAAAGCAACTCATTGGCGCTGTCATCCATAAGCAAGAACGTAGGCGCAAAGGTGCCGAAGTCCGTCTTACGAGCGGTTCTTGGAAGGATGCAGTTCACCCTTTATGCGACTCGCCGAACACCTCATGGCGCTTCACGCTTGGTGCAAGCAATGTCTGCCTGGTTGGTGAAAACCCGACGTGCTCCGTCCCGGCATATTAGGGATGCGAGGGTCTATACCATATGGTCGTACTACTACGCCCATGCACAAACTGAGTTCACCCCCCCCCCCCCCCGCCGTGCTTCGAATGCTTATCAGGTGGACAAGACGATGTTTTCGGACTTGACGGCAGAGATGAGAGACAACCTCAAAACGTCCCTTCCGCAGACACCATTTTCGAAAGAAGACGACATGATTCCGGTCGTTGCCGAGCCTAAGGTGCGAATTTGGTTGACCGAGAGAGGGTCGAGAATTAATGTTAGGCAATACATAAAATATGTCGAACGGTCAAAGCTTTTGTATACCCTAACCCTTCAGAACAGCACCCGCGCTTTTTGCGGTTCAAACGCGAAACCGATTCCTTACCCTATCGGCTCTACACCTGGAAACCCGTTTTTGGTAAAAGTTACTTGGAGAATTAGTGTAGGGAGGGGTTTTTGAGCTCTGAAGGGGTCATAGCCCATTCGGAAGATGCACGCCCGCTTTTGAGAACGAACTATATTTAGAATTATAACGGAGGACGATAGTAAATAGGACCAAATATTGTTGCTAAAAATAGATGAATATATAGGTTTTTGTGCCCACCGTAGGTCCTACTTACTAGGGTCCCCCGTAATAGTGTGATGAAAACTGACACCAATCTCAGGAGAGGACGGCGTTATACCGCTTGTCCCCGAGCCCCAAGGTACGAACTGATTGGCCGAGCGTCGAGTGCAGGCAGCGCTCAGCAACAAAAACGCAACGAAAACCGATTACTCGTAATGTTCAACAGCAGCACGCACTGTTCCAACTCTCATATTATCAGCGGCGTACATTTCTTGGACAAAAACCACAATCAAGGCCACCGATATCCCTGTAACCACATCAATCAAACGGCATGCATACCGGGAAGCTTAACGCCTATACAACTGGAAACCCTTAGTTGGGGATAAATATACTTGAAGTTAGTATAGTCCCAAGGCACGGCAGGGGGCGGGCTTTTGGGGGAGGCTTTTTTTTTTTGCGGTGGGTCGGGGTCACTCGCGCGAGTAACCCCTCTGGTCCTCTGAGGTGTTGGGTTTTCTTAGGGTTGTAACTTGACGAAATCAATCCGCAATGGAATGGTTATCTTCGCTGCCCCCCAAAAAAAACGCCTGAAGCATTTTTGTCCGTGAGGTACTGAGTCACTCGCGCGAGCATGACAGTACGAAAATGGGGGTGCCCCGCCCCCCCCCCCCACCGTAGCCTTAACCTGTAGGGAGCGATTTGGGGGCTCTAAAAGGGTCAAGAGCTGTCTTGTCGACTGCTTTAACTCCTGATTTATCACAACAATGCGTAATCAACACACACAGTAGTAGATCGGTATGATGACTTGCTGCTGCTGTCGGTCGACATTCTGCCGTGGGACTACGAGCGTTGGCGTTCGGACTACGACGTGGTGCGACGGTCTAGAGGTAGCATATGGGGGGGGCGGGGGTCTGTGTGGATCACCTTGTGCGGTGATACAAGGGTACAAACTCAAACTGCTTGGCGTTGTGTGTGGCCAAGCCTACGAAAAGAGGCCCGCCACCTCGTTTCTTTCTGCTGGGATTCCCCACGCGCTTGAGGAGCCCCGTACAGTATATCACCCGAAAACTCGAATTGGAGGAAGCATTGGTCGCCCCCCGCCCGATGAGCGATCCCAAGGGCTATAATTGTACAAGTAGTATTCTCGGAAACACAGATGAGCTTCGAAACATGTATGGCATTATGGCATTGGGTGGTTTTCTTTTTTTTGACGAGCGGGCCTCTCAGGAAATGTTCGTTGCCCTATAACTGCCTCAACCCTCTTCTCACTGGTTACTTACTACCTTAGCGCGCGTCGTACACCACGTACACGTCAGACAAACTTCGCGGTGGGGTCACCGCACTAATAATACGATAATAGGAGTAACACCTCCTTTTTCCGGAGGGTGACCGCTTCGAGGAGCTCTTCGTACACGTTGACCCCAAACACAAGAAAAAAAAACTGAAAAATACTCGAGGCTGTGCATGGGTCATGACCCGGCCCGTCGTTCGAGTCTGAAGGTTTAAAAAATGAAAGCGGGTCGAGTCGGGTCGCGTCAGAGTTTTTCGAACTTTCATAGGTTTGGTTGGATCGGGTCGGGTCAGTTTTTCAAATATCACGGGTCGGGCCGGGTCTCGCCCTGACCCGATCAGACCCGCGAGAAGCGATCTCACCCGTGAAGAATTCCGGAAAAAAATGAGCGGGAAACCGGACGAAGCATCGTATTGTGGGCTAGGTGTACAACGAATTCCATTAATAACGCGACTCGAAAAAAAGAGATTCAGACGATATTCGGGTAAGGACCCGCCAGCTTGCGCTGCCGGGGTTGTAACGAAGACCACTGATAGGGACAGCTTACGCTATACCTACAATGGGACCCGAAGGGTGTGCCACCTAGCGTTGGGCTGCGAAAGCAGCTGAGTTAAATCGACACACGACGCGTATGAAAATACGTGGACGTGTGGTGATGCTAAAGCTTTATTTTTCCCCATCCGCCGGAGGATGAAAAAAAAAAAAAAAAAAACACCCCCGTCATCCACCAAAGACAATTTTGCCAAAAAATGTTGTACCATTATCGGACGATATTGGGTTGAGGAGCCGCCCCCGTCATCCACTAAAGACAATTTTGCCAAAAAATGGTATACCATTATCGGACGATATTGGGCTAAGGACCCGCCCCCGTCATCCACCAAAGACAATTTTGCCAAAAAATGTTGTACCATTATCGGACGATATTGGGTTGAGGAGCCGCCCCCTTCATCCACAAAGAACAAATTTGCCAAAAGATGGTATACCATTATTGGACGGTATTGGGTTACAGAGCCGCCCACTTCATCCACCAAAGACAAATTTGCCAAAAAGTTGTATACCATTATCGAACCACGTGTCCACTTATGTATTTTGTCGTGTGCCAATTAGTTGGCTCGACTGCCGGAACAAGGTGTCTCACACCATCGATACCGGAGAGCTAGGTGTGCACGGGACGCCCTTCTTATCGAAACGGAACATGTGACCGACGAAACCGCCAACGGAAACTATCCTTTTGGTAAAACAGCCGTCCATGTATAATATATCCGTTGACGTACTGGGGTACTCGCCCTCAGAACTTGACAGGGTTCCCGTTGTTATCTCCGTGCCGATTGCGTATGATGCATCGGGTAAGGTCTGCATAGGTTTCACGACGCGTGACAAGCCGGTTTGACCGCTCTTCTGTCCGTTTTCTCTTGAGAACGATCTTAAATCAGGTACTCTACTGTATTGGGTTACCGTTAAGAAAGAAGCTAAACGCCCTTTTTCACACCAACCTTCCCCTCCCCCCTATTCAACCGCCCATAGGTATCTCCCACCATCGACACCGGAGTGCTCGGTGTGCACGTGACCCCTTCTTTCGAAACGGAAAATGTAACCGACGAAACCGTCAACGGGGGGGATGCTGTCAGCGAAACGGACCATACAACCCACGGAACCGTCAACGGAGAAGATCTTTTCGGAGATTCGTCCACGACAGCCGCCGCGGCGCAAGCAGAAATTGTGACAGATGATGATGTGGGCGCGTCATGGGCGGCAGAGTTTGCGACCGATAGCGGCGCTGGTGGTGGCGGTGGTGGAGGTGGTGGTGGTGTCGGGGCTGGGAGTGCTTCGGTGAAAGAGGGGGCGGCGCAATCGACCGGACCGCTGACGGTGAGGGTGTTGACGGCGTTTAGTCGTTTTGACGTCTCGCCTTCTTAAGTTTTCGTTCGTTTCGCTCCACGTTTTTCATCTAAAAGACAAAACACACGAAAAAAAAAACAGGTCGTCTGCGAGATGGAGAATTTCGCCGAAACCCCATATTTTGCAAGCTGTGCGTGATACTTCGATCGCGCTTGTTACGGGTTCCCAGGACGCTACCAAGAAAAGCGTCTTGTTTTTTACGGCTAGCAGTGTAGGGCACGGCTTGCCTCACATAAGAACTTGAACCTAGCCTGAAGTGTATTGAACTATTACTACCACCCACGGGAATACGCACGCCCTTTCTCTGAGTGCGCTTACGGGCACTGGTAACTCACTGGTAGGTACAGTATAGGTTTTTCGTGCAGGTACCGTATGCGAAGCCGTTTGGATTTCGTCTTGATTCAGAGCTCGAATCGTTTCTTCAAGAGAGCGTCATGATTTGTTCCCGAAGAAAGCCTTCATCCCAAAGTCGGAGAATTTCGTGTTTATTGGACATATGCTACTAATCGTATTAATAGTAATAATAGTACGGTGTAGGTGCAGGGGCCATTTGTTTTTTGCCTTCTGAGGGTGTTGGCTTGATGAAAAAAACAGAGAACTAACTCTATACCTCACCCGATAGCTGATTTTGAGAAAAAGAAGCTGAAACTGCAACCCGATGGCCTAGGTTCAAGAAATTATTCACATTTTACGAAACAAGAATAGCACCCCAACGAGTCGTGGTCCAGGAGCCCTACCGCTCGCAAAATATTTTTGCCGAAAAGTGCCACCTCTATGGTAGCAGGCTGCTGCTGTAGACACTACTGCTGCTGTGCCGCAATTGCTCGATGCCCGCCCCTTCCGCTGCTGCTGCTGCTGCTGCTGCTGCTTCTGCTGCTGCTTCTTTTAAATAGATGTGAATGGCCTGACTTCCGGCGTGAGTTTTGCATTTCTTTCGTACCTTAGTGACAGGGACTTGATCTGACTGCTCTAGTTGACGTCGTGTTTTTTTCGTGCCGTTGGCTGCGGTAGTAGTCATTAGACCTTAGTACCTGGCACATCGTAGACTGACTCCCGATTTCACTTTTATATGTTTCTGGTGGAGGCATGAATTGCGTCAGCTGTGATATATGCGTGTACCACCTTGGGTTGTGTGTGTGTTTTCCCTGGGGTATTCCTCAGCTCCAGAGTGACTGGAGCCTGTCCTGTGACCACGGACTTGATTATGCGAGTTAATGTGAGAACAACAACAACAACAACAGTAACGCATTTACCACTGGAAACCCTTTCGGGCAGCAAATTGCTTGAAGTTGGTACAGGGAGGGATTTGGGGACCCAAGAGGGGTTAGGGAAGTGTCCCCACATTCTTGGTCATTGTGGGGACCAAAAACACGAAAACACGTTTTGAGGCTCAAAAACTTTGTTTCGTTTGGTTTTCGGAGACCAAACGATTTGGAATGGGTGTGGGATAGTTTTTTGCAGCGTCGAAAGGGTTGAATGGTGTCGCCTTGCTTCAATCGCCCTTGCCCTAACGCCGTCCGCAAACGACACGCGCTGTGCAAATCAGGCGAAGCAGCGCGAGGTTTCAGCGGGGCTGAGGGACACGTACGACAAGCTCGTCAAGTCCGGCATGCTCCAGGTTGGAGTTAATCCGGACGGAACGCCCGAGGAGATGCCGGATATGGATGAGGTAAGGCGCTGGTGTTCTTGTTATGTTTCTTGTTCTTGTTGTTCTTGTGCTTGTGCTTGTTCTTGTTTTTGGTCTTGTTTTTGGTCTTGTTTTTGCTCCGAGCTTGGGGTGAACTCGGACAGAACGTCCGAGGAGATCCTGTTTATGGATGACGTACGGCGTTGTTGTTGTTGTTGTTGTTGTTGTTGTTGTTGTTGTTGTTGTTGTTGTTGTTGTTGTTGTTGTTGTTGTTGTTGTTATCATTGCAGTTGTCGTTCTCGTTGCCTGTCCTTGTCTTGTCGTGCCGTTGTCTTGTCGTGCTTCATGCTTGGCAAGTGTCTGAAGTTAAATTATCGTTTTTTTATGATGTCATGTTCTTGTAATTATCCAGGGCGCTACCATATCTATATATATGTAGTTCTTATAGAGGACAGGGATTGACCAGGATTTTTTTTCGTCTCGGCCTCAGTATTTGATTCTCGAACCTCGAATTTGTCGGTCAAATCTTTTCCTTCGAGCGCTGTCTTCGAGGGGCGGGTCCAACGCCCCTCACCCTGTCTTGTACGTGCCATACCTGGCCGGGAGCGCCGATGGGGGCTGCGGGAGACAAGCGAGAACTGGCCAAAAAATAAGCTCGAGCTTTTCACGGGATGTTGGCGTAGTATGGAGAGCTTGAACAAATAAAACATGTGAATGCATTTGCATAATTGGCATAATTTCTAAATTGGAATCTAGTTTCGTCCCGACAACGCGTTTTTCATAGCCGCTTCGAAGCGCTTGCCTTGTCGAAGCTACTGCTGCTGTGTGTCATCGCCTTTCGATATCGCATTTCTCGGTAACATTCCTTTGTTCGAGGGGCGGCTCCAACGCCCTGGCTCTTCCTTATCCGTGCCTTACCTGGCCGTGACTGAGTAATACGGGGGGGGGGTATGAGACACAAGCGAGAATTGGCAACGATTTTGGACTCTGGAGTCGATGGCAGATGTTTGTCCGAGGACTGGTCAACGCGTGGCGTGCAAATCGATTACACTGCAGTAGTCATTAGTAATAATGTGGATTTTCTTTGACAACATGTATGTCGTGTGCGCCACCAATCGATGATACAGGAGTAACTAGTCCACCAGGTATACGAACATATACATCGAATGATTATTTTTTTTAGGGGACAGGAATTTGGTCAGGAGTTTTTTTTCGTCTCGGCCTCAGTCTGGGATTCTCGAAACTGGAATGTATCGATCAAATGGCTTCGTTCGAGCGCCATCATGGGGGGAAGGCTCCAACTTCCCTCGCTCTGCCTTATCCGTTCTGCACCTCGACGTGAACGACGTGAACGCAGATAAACGCTGAGCGAAACAAGCGAGAAGTGCGATTTTTTTTCTAGTATCTTGGGCGGTATCGTACGCCCGAGCTATTCTTCTTGGATCTTTGCATATGTAGAGATTGAACGAACAAATCAAGGGACAACATTTCCGAATTGGCATCCAAATTTCTTCTCGACGACGCTTTTTCCATGGCCGCCTCGAAGCGCTTGCCCTATCGTAGCTACTACTACTGCTGAGTGTCGTTGCCTTTCGGCTCAGTGGGTATAGTGCTATGTAACCAACGAAGGATGTGTCGTGAGTCCGATTCCCACCCAGATCGTATTTGGTATTCAGGAGCGTGCGCGCTGGAGAAGCTATGAATGGTTATGATGGTTGTTAGTGTTCTCCTGAGTGCTAATAATTACTGTAGTACGTGGAGATGGGATAGCCCCGGAGATCGTGGAGATGGGATAGCCCCGGAGATCCCTCTTACGAAGTCGGTGATAATTAATTAACGAACTCGAAGACATATTTGGTTGGTTTTTTAGCGTAACCCACTGAGGTACCTGGTACTGAGTCACGTGACCGTACTTAGTGCTATGTGTCGTGAGTTCGATTCTCAACCGACTTCATAGTTGTTTTCTTCAAGCGTGCGCGCTGACGACATTATGAATGGTTATTTTGGTAGTTTGCTCCTGACTTCTACTACTACTACTACTACTACTACTATGGGTCACAGGTACACTTTCTACCGTTACGTAGACAGATCTTCTCGTCGTGAAGATTTGTATGAACGGTAGCCGTTCCAGAGGTATTGGATATCGTGTCTTGTTGTACTACAAGTGGTCGTGGAATCTCCGTAGATTCTGATGACAGAGAGGCGGGTAATCACGTTTCCCGCTGACAAGTAATTTCTGTCGACTCTCTGTTTTGCCTGCGAAGCACCTTTCGTTGCCTCAAGGCACTTCTATCGTTACCGTCGCTTGGTTCGCCGTCGAACCTTGCTCCAACCTGGCGTGTCCTTCACGCTACGAAGAACAAGAAGAGAAGTAGTTGCAAGTTGCGAGTCGAACCTGGGTTACCCCAATCCCTCACAACTACTACCACTACTACTACTACTACTACTACTACTACTACTACTACTACTACTACTACTACTACTACCACTACTACTACTACTACTGCAACTACTACTACTACTACCAGCACTACTATTACTACCACTACCACTACTACTATTGCTGTAGTCAGTGGCGAGGGGAGAGCCCCGGCGATCCCTGTTCAAAAGTCGGTGAGAATCAGTTTACGAGCTCGACAACATACGTAGCACTACCCACTGAGCTACTGAGTCAAGTGATTAAGTAGCTCAGTGGGCAGTGTTCTCGGTCAAATCACTTCGCTCGAGGGGCGCCGTCCAACGCCCCTCGCCCTTCCTTATCCGTCCCCTACCTGGTCGCGAACGCGTATTACGTACGGGAGGTAAGAAACACATCCGAGAATCGGCGACGATTTTGGATTTTGGATTCCTGGGCAGTTTTTTTTTCGAGCACGGGTCAACGCGTGGCGTACTAATCGATGATACAGCAGTAGTAGTAGTAGTAGTAGTAGTGGTAGTAGTAGTAGTAGTAGTAGTAGTAGTAGTAGTAGTAGTAGTAGTAGTAGTAGTAGCAGTAGTAGTAATAGTAGTAATAGGTACCAAGTATCTTCTTGACCACATGCCGTGTGCACGAGCAATCGACGATACAGCAGTAAATAATCTGTAATAATAATCGTCGACGATATATACCTGGTACGCTGTTCTCAAATTCGGAGCTTCAAGAGCAGCAGGAGCTGTTGTTGTGGTTGTTGTTGTTGTTGTTCTCACATTAACTCGCATAATCAAGTCCGTGGTCACAGGACAGGCTCCATCAGTGAATAATGTTGACTGACACCACTGCACACTGTGTACTGTGTACAGGCAACACTTCTGTGGGTAACGCGGTGTCAACCATCGTAGTATATTACAATATCGGGGGAATGTAATCTCTATTCATTTTTTTTTTTTTTTTTTCATCCAATGGTCAGCCGGTCGCTCCGGTGGTCTAGTGGTTACCCTCGAATACTACTGCTAACGTTTGTTTGTCCTTGAGTTCGATTCCCACCATGATGAGATGTGTCTTTATTTGCCAAAATGCCAAAAAAAAAGAGGGGTCAAGTGCTGAGAGCGCCTAGCAGCGTGGGTAGGTTCAATTTGACGCGAGTCGACGAGGGAAGACAATCCTGGCTTCTTCTCGCGATAAAAATGAAGGCACGTGCCGAAGTGGGGAGGGGGAGGGGGCAGGAGGACCCGCTATGTGATCCCGGTTCTGAGTTACTACTGGGAGGGAGGGCGAGAGTAATGCGAGGATAATAAAAGGGATGAAGAAACAAAAAATGTTGCAAAGGTATATTACTACCACACACGGCACCCCTATCCTTTTCCGGAATATTTTTTTTGTGTTGTCCATTCTTCTCTAGGCAAAAAATACTTGACAGATTACTTATTTTTTGGTGCAGTAGTAGTACATCCTGAAAGAAGATACTAGAGTGTCTGCGCCTATTTTTTTCTGAAGTTAGATTTTCAGCCGGAAATGAAAAAAATACTAAACATGGACCTTCCACTATGCCCCTAGTCCGAAATAGAAAATTCTACTACCAGCAAATAATATTAGTCTCTAAGTAGAAAATACACACGGCACTGTCAGCAGTCGTCATGGCAGAGACACTCCGGATATTATTTATTGAGGGGATGCGTCCGATTTCGAAAACGTGAAAGAACGCGCGAAGCAAAGACAGCAAATACACATAATATCCCGCCTTCCCAAGTAAAAACAGAGAAGAAGCGCTACGCCAACCTCCCGTACGAGCAAAACCACCCCGGCATCTATCTTAGACAACGCCGCCGCAAACGAGAGATCGCTCTCCTCTTCTTCGTTTTCCTCCTCGCCCGTGACCACGCAAACCAATCAATGCGACAGCCTTTAGGTAATAAACAAAGCTCTTCTTCCAAAACCTCGCCGGCTGACATGGCCCCATGTCGACGCTTGATGCAAACCGACTTTGCATCCTGTCGACTTCGAACCTCCATTGCCACTGGAGCAGCAGTGCAGTTTCTTCATTGATGCCAAGTCCCCTTTCGTTTCGCCCAAAGGCGAAGCAGGTTCTCAATACTCTTTTCGGTATGGTTGTTTGATATACGCCAACTTTTTCTTGACGGCGCATTTAACAACAACAGTGTGTTTCGCCTACTCTTGCCTTTTTTGTCGTATATGACGTTTTTCTTTTGTCAAATTATGACCTTCAGCATCTCATGTTCGTATTATACTCTTGGCATTACTTTAAATTTCAATGAATGTCAAATCCGACAGCTACAACTTAACTTGTCGAAGTACTGCCCTGCCCTACCCGAAGCATGGGCGCCGGCATTCGCCGGCGCCCATGCGGAGCCCTTGTAATTACTACAAACGTAAAATTAACGCCAGCTGTGAGATCGAAGATTTCGTCGAAACTCATCTTTGCAAGCTGTCTGTGATACTCCGATCACGCGTATTACTGGGTGTGTGTCCTCATTAAGGATACAAGTCGGCGGCTCTCCTTGGAACTACAATGTAGCTTGTACCAGAGTCAACAGGGTGATGTTAATCAACCTGTGCGCGGAAACTATAAAACCCATTTCTGAGGGAGACAAATCCTGACAGCTGTGGAAGGAAAGGCATCAGTTTATCAAGTATATCCTGTAAGTCGTACAACCGATGAGGGGAGGGCAGGAGTAAATAATCTATAATTATATAGTACGAAGTAGGGATCTTCTTGTGCTACGGCGTAGCGGAGATATTCACCTCTAGATGAAAAAGAGCTTGAAGTTTCCCGCCACCCAGCCGGCTTACATCTTGAACTCGCAGCATCGCGTTCCATGACCTTTCTATCGACACGCCCATTTGTATGGTGTCTGTCGTTGTTGCAGGTCGTCCGGGCGTGTCCAATTGTGTTTTCCCATTGTTTGTTCGCATGAACGTCCTAGTTTAAGCACGACTGTTTCCCGCCGCCCACTTGAGTGCGCATCGATTTGTCTTCTTTGTTGTTGTTGTTGTTGTAGGGTCATCGTTGTAGGTAGTCCGAGCGCGCCCTGTTATTTTTTCACATCTTATTTTTTTACAGGAGCGACTGATTCTACGATAGCCCCCCCCGCAAAACCGGCGATTTTGTTCAACGAACGTTCCATGGCTGCTCGGCACAAGGAAGGATACAATCGAAAAAAAAGTATCCATATGATTTCTTGTGGGCAAAGGTCTATCGATCGATGACGTCGGGGTGTCGAGGGACGCCGTTTTTCAGGAGATACGACCGGGAGTTGGTTTTGAAACCGGCGATTTCGTCAAAAGAAAAGTTGGGGGAGCTACCGTGGAACGACGCTAGAGCCTAATAATAGTTTAACCCATTTAGCATGTCCTTTTAGCATGTTTAGCACCGCACTCCCGACATGGAGACCAAACACTTGGAGTTAGACTATGATAGAATAATGTTAGGAGTTGGAAGCGGCTAAGCGCGACTATTTCCCGCCACCCACCTGGCTTCCTTCTTGACCATTTCGACGTCTTAGACTAGTCGACGTCCACCCTTTTGATATTTTTTCTTTTCCCTTTCACGTTGTCTACATCATAACATGTCATTGACCTGCTTTTTGGGGGAGGTAGTAGCTTGGACCGGGGAGTCGTCAGGGACCTGGAGGGACCCCAATTGCTACACGCACATCGTAGACTGACTCCCGATTTCACTTTTATATGCTTCTGGTGGAGGCATGAATTGCGTCAGCTGCAATATATGCGTGTGCCACCTTGGGTTGTTTGTGTTTTTCCCTAGGGTATTCCTCAGCTCCAGAGTGACTGGAGCCTGTCCTGTGACCACGGACTTGGTTATGCGAGTTAATGTGAGAACGACAACAACAACTACCATTAATATAGTACTTCAAGTTCTGGTGTAAGCAAAAAACGCCTTCCTTGTTTCTTGCGCACCCCCGTAGGGAATACCTCTCAGAGAGGGGCTGCTGCTAAAGCTCCATTTGGGCCGTTCCGTATCGGACGCATACATGCTGTTGTTTTTCTCCTCTTCTTTCAGACTTTTTCAACGTTTGTGCGGGCCGATGTTGTCGGGCGGCATAGTCTTCATGTATGTCAACATTTGCCCTTTAACGTGGCAAGGTGTGTTGAGTTGTTCGGGACCTATCGTACCTTGCGCCTATGTCGGGGAGCTGCGAGTGGTAATGGTACGATTTGATGCTGGTCTACGGAATATATATTTTTTGCCTTGCAGTTGTTGTTGTTGTTGTTGTTCTCACATTAACTCGCATAATCAGTCCGTGGTCACAGGACAGGCTCCAGTCACTGGAGCTGAGGAATACCCCAGGGAAAAACACAAACAACCCAAGGTGGTACACGCATGTATCACAGCTGACGCATTCATGCCTCCACCAGAAACATATAAAAGTGAAATCGGGATTCAGTCTACGATGTGCCAGGTCCATACCGGTGCATACGTCTCATTACTCGCGCCTGGAAAAAACGACTATACCGCTTGCCACCCAAGAAAGACTACCACGTATATATTACACGCAGCATCTATCACTACGCATACGCACGACAGACGCAAGTCAATTGGAAAAAAAGAAACAAAGAAAAGAAAAGAAGATAAAGGAAAGGAAAGAAAAGAGAAGGGAGCGAAAAAAAACGAAAGCGGTATTGATTTCTGGGTGATCTTTATTTTCCCGTTTTGTTACCTTTATCTAGCGGCAGTTTTGCGTACATCATTACTATTTTTGTTGATTTTTGCCGTCCGACAACATAGCGTAGATGCCGTTTCTGCGTACGTCGAAAGTACTAATTGAATTGAGGGCATTCAGCGTCGCCTATCTGCAAATCTCTTTAATGTTTCTCTGTAAACGAGTTCTTCGTATAGGGTGGAAGTAAACCCGGAGGGCCTATCGTATCTCGCGCCGAGACGAGGGGCTGTTTGTGACATTGGCACCATTTGATAGTGGTTACGGATTATTTCGTTTGCCTTGTGCCAAGCAGTATTGACGTCTGGATGATCCTTCTTTTTCCGTTTTCGTATCTTTTCACCGGTGTAAGTTCTGCGTGCATTGAAAGCACATGTTGTATTGAGGGCATTCCGTGTCGCCTCCTTTTCGCTTCTAGTGGTTCTCTGTAGGTAGCTTGTTGGTATACTGCGTAAGTACTAGAGATAAGTAGACCAGGAGAGGCTTACCAAGGCACCGTCAGCGACGCCTTCCTCTTTCCCTTCGTGAATAAAGTAGTTTCAACCATTCCGTGTAGTGACTTTTTTTATTGATGCCAAGTCCTCTTTTGTTTCGCCTAGAAGCGAAGCAGGTCCTCGATACTCTCTTCGGTGTTTCTGCACTAATTTTGTTTGATATACGCTGACCTTTACTTGACGGCGAATTTAACAGCAGCAGTGTGTCTCACCTTTGCTTGCTTTATTTGTTGTATATTATGACGTTTTTGTTCCGTTAAATTATGGCCTTCAGAATCTCATGTTCGTATTAAAGTCTTGGCGTTTCCTTAAAGTTCAATGTCGAATATGAGGGCAACCGTGTAACTTTTGTTTTGGTCGAAATGCTGCCCTGCCCTACCCGAAGCATGGGCCCGGCGAATACCGGCGCCCATGAGGGGCCTTGGTATGATATGATGCTTGATTACTGTTGCCTGATGACTCACGATGCTGCCGTGTCATCCCGCGCTGCGCTCGCAGATGGCTAGGTCGTACGACGCGGAAAAGTTCATGTTCAAGGACGGAGACTTCTCGGAAGAAGAGCTGAGCAAATACGCCTCCTCTATCTTGGCAGAAAACGATGGCGCACCGGGCTCGGGCATCGACATCGACGATGCGGACGTTCGCGCAGCCTTCGGCCTTGACTAAGCGGCCTCGGCTAAACGTCACTCTAATTTATTACATTTACCAGAGCGACGCGCTTTTTCCCTGTATGTATACCAGGTATTCAAACACGAAATACGTACGTACTGCTACATGATTATGACGTTTTTTTGTTTGTTTTTTGCACTGGGGGTCGGGCATCGACATAAACGATGCGGACATCCTCGCAGCCTTCGGCCTCGACTAAGCCTATTACGAGTATCAGCTACAGTAGGATTTGCCTCGACGGGCTTCTCGACTTTTAGAATGTTACCAAACAGTACCACCAGGTACCAGGTACCGTATACATGCGATTCCCATTATGTTTTTTTTCGTCATCGCCATCATCATCAACGTCGTCATCGTCATTATCACCATCATCTCATCATCGCCGTCGTCGTAATCTCCGTCGTTCTCTCATCGTCTTTTTTTTTTCTTTTTCTTCATCCTCCGGCGGATGGGGAAAAATAAAGCTTTAGCTCACCACACTTCCACGTATTTTCATTCGCGTCGTGTGTCGATTTAACTCAGTTGCTTTCGCAGCCCAACGCTAGCTGGAGCACCCTTCGGGTCCCATAGTAGGTATAGCGTAAGCTGTCCCTATCAGTGGTCTTCGTGACAACCCCAGCAGTCTCTCATCGGCATTACAATATGTTGCAAACTGTATATCTGCCAGCATAGCCCAAGCATCGTGGAGCTTCCCACCCAGCATACGCGTCCAGTATCACGTTGATGACCTTACGTTCTACCTGGTACAGTGTACGAATACGTACCGGCAGTACACGGTCGTTCCCTTTCCTCTTCACTATGTACGATCAAGTTTACTGGTTTCTTGGATTGGCTACCACCTGCGCTCATCATATATCGTCAGCATCATCATCATCATCCTCGTCATCATCACCATCATCATCATTATCATCGTCATCATCATCATCATCACCACCATCATTATCACCATCATCATCGTCATCACCATCATCGATCAGTCAATCGATTAATCAACCAATGAAGCAATCAGTCAACCAATGAAGCAATCAGTCAATCGATTAACCAATCTGTCGATCAATCAACCAAGCAATCAATCGATTAACCAATCTGTCGATCAATCAACCAAGCAATCAATCAATCATCACAATCATCACCATCATCGTCATCATCATCATCGTCACCACCATCGTCATTGTCATCGTCGCATTAATTGGCCCGCGCTAACCTAAACAATAATGAAAAAAAATCATCAACAACTAATAAAAAAATCGACAAGCCTTCAAGACTTCCTTCGAGCTAACATTACGTTCTTCAAGGCGAAGTCAGAGAGGGAACCACACAATGCCTTTCCTCGAAAAAAGTTTGCAACACAGGGCGAGCCATTAGAAAAGAGGGGGCGGGAGTGAGAAAGAAGGAAGTGCAAGAAAGAGAAAGAAGAATTTTTTTTTGACAGAACAAGCAACAAAACGAGGGAACGAGAATGAATAAGAAAAACAACCAAAACGACAGGAACGAAGAAATTAGAAAAGGATAAAGCAGAGGGGTTTTTTTTCCCCTTCTGCATTTATCTTTATTTTATTTTTTCCTTATTGTCGCTTTTCATTCTGCCTTCTCTTTCTTGTATTTCCTTCTTTTAGTAATTTCCTCACTCTTCTCGTCCCCTCTTTTTTTAATGCTCTTGCCCTATTTTCCGCAGTCTTTCCAAGTCATGAGCAAGGGCAAACAAGGAAAGCACATTACCACGAACAGTCATGCCAAAGCGACCACTGCTACCCTCACCACCACACCGTCCTAACTCAACCCCGCTTTCATCCAATCAGTAAGCCAGGGCGGAGGAAGAAGACCAAACAAATTTATTCCTCCCACTCAAGGATGTCCGCTCCTTCAGCATCCCTTCCTAGATACGTTCACGTAGCATCCTCGTATAGTCCGTACCCAACGAACCGGTACCGGTACTAATTTCACCATGCTGCGGTATGTTGTATAGAAGCATGCGTAGTGCACTACAAAACTAGCCTGTGAATAGCTCTACGCGCACTGAAACGGTACTACTCCGGTACTAATTTTATCAGAATGCGGCACGTCGTACTGAAGTACATACGTGGTACACTAGTCACAAAATGTAAAGTAGGGCATGCGCATGTAGGTTATACGTGCCAGGTATGTGTGAATGTAATAAGTAGACTTGCGCACCATGCATGCATCGTTTGAGACATCATTTGTGAAGGAATTGGAGGGTATTAGTCCGTTTGACCACTGCCAAAGGTTAACCAATTACCTACCCAACTGCCAAAGGTTAACCAATTGCCTACCCAACTGCCAAAGGTTGACCAATTGCCTACCCAAACTAAACGTTGTAACAAACACCCCCCCCGAAACGGTGGGATAGCAGGTCGGCCGCATATACGGGCGGACGCGTCAATATCCACGCGGTTCCATTTCCTAAGGATACCGGGAAGAGTATTTTTCAAGTTCGACATGGGGAAAGTCGTACAAAAGTTTATTATTGGCGGATGGTGGGGTTCGAACCCACGATCCAAAGATCTATGGTCTGTCGACGACGCCCTTGTTTGTAACATGTAACATATATCACTCCGGGCGGAAACATGTGGACCACTTGGGTATTCATATAGTTTATAGGAGCCCAACGGCCTTAGGCCTTCCGCCCAGCCTGATACTATAATACACGCATCAAAAATGTATGTAGTAGGCACAACAAACGTTCTTCGAAGCATCTTCTTACTTCACTATGAACTATGGGTCGGATCAAGCAGTCTTGGTGCTCCCTATTTCTTGCGCCCGTTCCCCCCCTCCCCCGCCATATCGCTGCCAACTCGCAGCGCGGAGTACAGAAGATATATCATGTTGCGCCACGCAACAATCAATCAAACAACCGAAAGGTAGAAGAGTTCAACCAATCAATCCGTCAACAGTAAAGCAACCATATCTACCGGGTACCCAATTCATCGACATCACAATCGCTCTCATAGCTCATTCTGGCGAGAACCGCTCCCTAATCGGAATCAAGGGATGCATAAAAGCTCTGGCCTTTTGAATTTCGATTTTTTTCCACCTTTTTTCTTGCTCATGGGAGTTACACCAATTCGATCAATCAATCAACCAATCAACCAATCAACCAACCAACCAATCATTCAATAAATTATCACCATACCATCGAATCAGTCACAACTAATCAACCAACTAATCGATCAATAATCAATCAACCAATAGACCGATCGATCCACCACTCAATCAATTCATTAATTCATCAATCAATTAGTCAATCGATTCATCGATAGACCAATCGCCCGATTGACCAATCAATTTTCCTATCAACCAATCAATCAACAACTGAGGACTGAGCACAGCAAACATAATGGGGGCCCCCAAGCGTATTTTATCATCACCGTGACCAATCAATCATTCCAATATCAACCAACTAACCGGTCAGTCAAACATCAATCAATCGACCAACCAGTCAAGTCAATCAATGAATTAAGCAATCAGCACCCGGACAAAATAAACGATCGGGGGGGCCAGCTTTCGTTCATTATCATGATCATCATTCACGCACCTTGTGCTACGCGATTATATCATATTTTCTTCTTGAAGCTATCTCGAAAGAAAAAGAATGGTTGCCCGCCTGAAATATTTTTAGCGAGCGACCTATTATTATCAGGTATAAAAAATCTTCCTTTATTAGGTCGGAAAATACTATGTTTGAAGACTTCTTCCTGACGTACCCTCTCGCCCCCCAGTGTTGCTGTCATCCATCCATAGACGGTCTTCCTCGTTGTTATCTTCTCCATGGCATGCTACGACCATCTTCATCTCTTTTCATCTTTTCTTGTTTTTCCATACCGAAGTTACCTGACGCCAATTCATCCATTCTCATATTTTTTCTCCTCGCACAGCTGTACTACTGTAGTCAAGCATCCACCCCGTCAATCAATCAATCAATCAATCAATCAATCAATTCATCAACCGATCAATAAGGCAAACAGTCAACCGACCAATTAACTAATCAACGGATCAACCAACTAACCAATCAACGACACAACAAATCAATCTGATGAACCAATCAAGCGGTCAACAACCAACCATCGATGAGTTACTCAACCGAGCAGTCAATCAACAGTCAATCAATGCCATTCATTAAATGTATCAGTGCTGATCGAAACCGCGTTCTTCGTTCTTTTGCAAACCGCCGGAATTCCCAATCTTAAGATTAGCCACGCAAAGCACATCATATATTTGTCATCCTAGTATTAGTTTGGTACCGTTATACTGTACTATATTATCCTTGAAATTTGATCGATCGAGCAAAAAAAAAAAACAGCACACATAAAACACGCACGAAAACATCAATGGACGTGACCAAACATCATTGGCACGCTCACGCCCTTTCCACAAAAAAAAAAACAAAAAAAAAAACGACACTACTTTTGCTAGTGAATGCGGCTGGCAGTTACCTCTCAGTGGGCTGGGTGAATCCCCGTTCATTACTCCTGCCACGCGATAAAAAACCCCAACTCGACAGAAAGACGTACCAGCAGCAGCAGCAACAGCAGCAGTAGTGGTACTAGTAATAGTAGCAGTAAGTGCTCGCGAATCTGAACAACGAAAACAAACGTAATCTCTTCATCATGGCCATGATAAAGATGACGAGAGACTGAGGCAATAGCTAACTACCTGCCGCCCTTCCCTCCCCTTCTCTCCCTCCGCTCCTATCGTCGTGCAATTAAAAGCCGGGGAACAAGACGGGCGGGTGAAAAAACACCAAAAATACGGCACACAATTTACATCACTTCCTTCTTTTTTTTGGCTAACCCCTTCTCCCCTCCCCCTGCCCAATCCTCCTTTTCGTGCCCCTCCCGGCAAACAACATGAAATCTCCCTCCTCCCGTGAGTCCGTGCCAGTCGGCTTAGGTTTACTCATTTATTCGTGGGCAATACTTTGACGCCCCCGTGTTTTCACACGACAAACACCTGCCCGAGGGAAAACCCCCCATAAAAACCTAGGCTATGCACGTACCATCCCTTGGTCGACTACGGTGACGGCGAAAAAAACAACAACGCTTTCTTGACATTATTTTTATCAAAAAGGGGAACTGCTCCTTGCTCTCGAAACAGTCCCAATATATCCTCCCCCCCTCAGAAACATCCAAAAAAAGCACAAAAAAATATTGAAATATCGTAATATTCTTCGTACTTTTTTATCTGGTATGTTTGGGCGCAACAACCGGAAAAGCCTCGGTGATAAGTCACCTTTCTTTTTTTTTTGGTGGCTGTACCGGTACGGTACACCCTCCCTCCTCCCCCAACCGCTATCCGCTTCCCCCCAAAAGGAAAACCAACACATTGTGATTGCCACCACCCCCACTCCTTTGTTATGCCAAACTGAGATAAGATTGTGATCGCCATCATCCCCATTCCTTTGTTCTCATGCCTCCTCCCCCCCCCCCCAAACGTATGCGTCCGTCTCTTTACGTTATAGAAAAAGGCGTATCAGTCAGTCACGGAAAGCGCTCGATGACGAAAGCTCAAGTGTGGCTGGTTGAGTGAACCTTTCCCTCTCTCCCTCCCACCCACCCGGAAAGCAACGTGGTGTGGGACACACAAGCGCACCGGGCCCACACGCTCCGCGTGGAAATATATTTGAAAAAAAAACATTGAAGAATAAAAGATATTGCCCTGAGGAACATATTGCAGGAGAACTAGTTTCTCAGAAGTAACATATTTTCCAGAGAAAATATATTTCAGGAAAAAACTATTCCTGCGAAAAAAAATCTTCCAGGAGAACATTTTTTCTCGGAAATATAGTTCAGGCAAACATATTTCCGGCCAAATTGTTGTGTCAAAATACGTCGGTGTCGAATAGTTCATCTCACCTTTCAATCAACCACTTCAAGCCTTCTCAACCGAGAATACATTGTGATGACGATGACACTCCCCCGTATCACAGCTACAACAGCCGTCCTACCTTTTAATTTTAGTTTTTTCTCCATCTCCGTTGCCCTATCCCCCCCCCCCCTCACCTTCCCCTCCTCCGCCCGAGCTCTCACCTCAACCGATGCTCGTCGGAAAAAAGAACTATAGGAATCAGAAAAGGCAACCAAAAACCCACTACATGATTACCAATCAACGCCACCCACAAAATGTCAAAATCATGGTTACTCAACTACATCATCCTCATCATCACCACCATATCTTCATACCATCGTTCTCCCTCCCCTCTTTCTACTTTTATCACCGCACCAGACTCGGTTCCGAAAAAAAAACAAATAAACAAAAAACAAAAATCTGCAGGTGATTATGATAGTGTGCTTGAAAAAAAAACGCACTATTGCCCTCCCTCCCACCCTTGCAGCCCAACCAGAACAAGCCTGAACAGTCTGCATAAATTTCCCCCCCTCCCCTCACTATCCACCCCCCCCCCCCGCCCCCCCCCCCCCCCGCAGCCCAGGCAAGACCCATCCCTCCTCTCGTAACCCCCCCCCCCCCCCCCCCCCGCCAACCCCTATAACCCCCCTCCCCCATCATCGAGCGTGTAGCACCTCAACCGTCCCCTATAACTCCCCCCCCCCCCCTCCCCCTTCATCGAGCGTGTACCACCACCTCTGCCATGGCCGATCAAAATAACTCCCCAAAACATATCACGCCCCCCCAGAAAATTTTGACCTGCCTGTGGCGAAACCGGCGATGGTTTCGGCGGCATATGGGCACAAAAAGAAAAACGTTCCAAAACAGACAAAAAACGCCATCATCCGTCCAAAAACTTCAAGTATAGGTTTCTATAATCGACGAGGCCGCAACGCACTCAAACTATTCTGCTTGCCCCCCCCCCCCGCATGTTCTGCAAGAAGGCTCATTACTAGAGAGGGAAACTACCGCTATACGGAAACTCGCACAAAAAACTTAAAACCAACAGGTGGCTTTTGCGCAAGTTCTTCGCTTGTTATATTTTCTCACACTCCCTACTTTAGTCTTATCAGATGGCCTGCATGCGTGGGGGGAGGGGGGGGGGGGGCGGGGGGCACTCATTTTCTCTCTATATCTACTATAATCTTTTTATCTCCCCCCCCCCCCTCCCCCCAAAACCTAGGGATGCGAGGGTCTATCGCCATACGACTACCGCCATGTATGAATATCGAGTACACCGCCCCCCAAAGCCATCCGTTTCCCAAGCCCATACTCCTTCTATCACATTTCCGCCACGAACCCCCCCCCCCCCCGCCCCATTCCCCTCCCGAACACCGCCCCCACCTCTGCAAACCCCCGCTCCCAGAGTCAAGAGGAGTCTCGACAGGGCAAGCGAGTCCCCTCCGCCTACCACCCTGAGTAGGGGGGGGGGGGCGTACGTCATTTACCACGTGCCCCCCGGGGGGGGGGGGGGTAACAACTGCTGCGATAGTGGGGGGATAAATAGCGATACTGTAGCAGGGGTGTGTAATAGCAGGGGGGGACAGCTGTGACCATGGGGGGACAACTACGAAAGTAGTTCTGAATAGTTAGGAAGAAAAAGGAGGAAAGAGATGGGGGGGGTGTCACCCTCACTCTCCCCCCCCCCTCTTCTCCCCTTTGCCTCCCTTAGCAGTGGAATGAGATAGAGGGACGGGCGACGTCACCCTCCTTATCCCGACCTTCTCCCCGTGTGTTTCCTTCCAAGACGAAAAGGGTGGAAGTCACCCTCCCCCCCCAATCCCGTTCCCCCGTTGCCCCCCATTAGGAACGCGCGCCCGGGGTTTGCACCGCAGCCGGTGGTGCCGCCTCTGCCGCCGTGCTACCGTACCCCTCCATCTTCACCACCGAGGAAAAACGCGTATCCACCGCCATCGCTTGCGGTTGAACGGTTCGTTGTTGAACCGCCGAATTTTGAACTGACGAGTGCTGAACCGCCGGATGCTGGTGAGCGGGATGGACCACGTGAACCGGCTGTATCGCCGAGTGGACAGGTTGCGCCGCACCGTGAGCAGGCTGCACCGCGGCGCGAATCGGAACAGGTTGCACTACCTCGTGTACGGAATGCTGCACGGCAGGACGGTGAAGGTGAACGGAGTGCTGCACCCCGTGCACGTGGGGGTGAACAGCTGCGCATCCCCCCCCAGGGTTTCCACTTACGCTTGCAGAGGCGGTGCCAGCAGGGGTAGCACCAGCGTTAGCAGTAGTAGCTGCGGCGGCCCGTGCCTGCGCGATGTTGAGCTCGCGGAGCTGGCGCAGCGGTGCGGGGAGGTCGATTGGTGTGCAGATTCGACACGTGCTCGGCGTCGGGCAGCGCACAAGGTGGCTCAGCAGGCTCTTGCAAGGGCGGCACCAGCGGTGCTCGCAGGGGTCACCGCTCGGGACGAACCTGAAAATGTATGGCGTTTTGGTAGACGGGGTTGAGGGGAGGGGATTGGATTAAGCAAGAGTAAGGTCAAGGGAGGGAGTGGGGGGGAGTGTAGAGGAGGAAGTTGAGGGGACGGCGGCGGGGGCGAAGTTCGACTATTGTCAGTATTATACGCCAGTTGTGCTTTCGATAATTTTGCGGGTTGATACTCATCTTTGCAAGCTGCATGATATACGGCTGCTCGTTTTTACACATGTGTTATTCTTTGAACACATATATATGACTATTACTATGGATGATGCAAGGGTGAAAGTCAACCACAATTTACCATCAATAATAATTATGGAAGACTGTATTTGGTCATGTGATGCCCAGCCCATTCGCGGGCGGAGCCGAGTAGGACGTTGAGGGGGGCGGGAGCTTCAAGCGGAGAGCATAGTTTAGGGGTTTGTCTGGCAATGTGATGCTGACGGGCATCCGCACGGAGCGAGCGTGCGGGGGAGGGATCGGGGGAGGGATGGGCTGAAAAAAGACGGGGTATAGCGCGTAGGGGGGGGGGGAGGGGGGGGGGGGGTTAGGTAGTTCGGAACGTGTTGCTGGAGGAGGAGGATGTTCTCGGGACTTCTCACGGGTCATACTCGGGCCACGGGTCGGATCATGAGGTCTTCACAAACTCGCGGGTAGAGTCGGGGCGGGTCATACCTGAAGGAGGTTAAACCGTCACGGGTCGAGCCGGGTCACCATGACCCCTGACCCCTGACCCCTACAACAACAACAACAACAACAACAACAACAACAACAACAAGGAGGAAGGGTCCGTCCGTTCGACCACGCCGTGCGCGTTTTCTTTTTTTCTCACCCGTTGCAGTCGCGCATGTGTAGCATGAGGAACTTGGTCGAGCGGCAAACCTCAGCATGCTGCGGGTTGGCGTGGTGTCCCGGACAGGATCGGGCGTGCGCCATCAGCACGAGGAGTCGGGACGCCTGGAACGTGGACAGGCGGCCCTCCGGGCAGCCGACCGAGCCGTCGCCTGCGATCACTTCCGTGTCGAACGCGGCGATGCCTTCCTTGCTCGGGTCGGCCGCGCCATCGTCCTCGCTCTCGGAGCCGGAGTCGCTGCCGTAACTGTTGGAAAAAAAAGAAAAAAAAAAACGGAAATGGTATCAACGAGAAAAACAAGGTGGGTGAGAATGAGACCGAAAAAAACATCACAACAGACAACAACAAAAAAGGAAAAGCAAAAGAACATACGCCAAGCGCATCAAAAACAGAAGACACGCACAGACTCGAAGAAAAGGCAGCTGAGGTATCGAAAAAACAATGAGACAGTAGACACGAACAAAACACGTGATTGGATGGATCCGAATAAACAAAACTAGCCCCTCTCCCCCCCCCCCTCCGTTCCATCCCTCCCCCCGTCCTCCGTTCCATCTCTCCATCTCACCCGTCACTGTCGCACCCCTCCCCTTCCTCAGCGCAGACAGCGTGAATATAATCCACGCTAACCGCAGCGCTCGTATCATCAACCCTGGGAATCTGCATCCGATGACACCTGGGACACTCATGGCGAAACAGGGACCACCAAGGGTTCGAAGCAATCTCGGACTGGTAGCTCTCCTTACAGACGGAGCACTCGTAGGTAACGGTCCGCGGGGCCGACAGCACCGGGGCTAGGCTCCGCTGTCTCTTCCTCTGTCGCGAGGTCTGGTGGTGCGCGTACGGCATACCGGTGACGAGAGACAGCGGAGTCCCCGACCTCCCACCCCCATTTGCGTCACCGCTAGCGGATGCAGTCATACCCTTGGCGCCACCAGCCAACCCGGGAAGGGAGGAGGAGAACTCAGAAGACGGTCGCTTTCGAAGCGAGGAGGTTAAAGATGGGCAAGCGGCTTCCCCGCACCGGCATGGCTGCTTAGGGACGCCGGCTGAACCGAAACCCGGGAATGACATCGCAGCAACCCCTCCTGGCGATGCCACCGTGTCAGGAGCCGCAGAACTAGCAGCGGCAGTAGCAGCAGCAGTCGCTGCTGCTGCCGCGGTAGCTGCAGCCGCCGCCGCGTGCCCGTTTTCTCGCACTTCGTGGCTGGACACCCCCAAACCCGACGCTGGAACAACCGAAGCCGACGCAGCAGCAGCAGAGGCAGGATGAGGAAGGGGGGCAGGGGACGAAGACAAGCTCTCGGGAACAGGAAGCGCCATCGCAGCCGCCGAGCCCGAAACCTGCGGGGATTGCTTCAACACGCCTCCGCTCTCCTCCCGCTTAAACAAGTCCTCCCCAGTCTTGCTCACTTCCGTCTCCTCCTCCTTGACCGAGGGGTCGATCGTAATCGCGGTCACAGACGCCGCCGCCGCCTCCGCGGCGCCCGCCGTCGCCTCCATCTCCTCCGTGTCAAGCACAGTGCTCAAGAGAAACGCGTCCGGCGCAAACAACTCCGACAGCTCTCCCATCTCCTGATCAATCCCCATTCCGTCTTTGTTTAGGGGCGACGAGAATTTACCAGGGGTGTTGGTGTCGGTGCCTGCGGCGCGTCCGGCGGCGCAGCCGCCGCCCGCACCGCCGCTACCCCCCACCTCCCCTATCACGCACTCATCCTTGACCCCCCCAGCGGGGGACTCTGTATCTCCCGCGAGAGAGTCGTCGGAGAGTTCCCCATCGGTCATCGCTGAGACGGAGGAGAGGGTCGAGATGGAGGAGAACCGACCAACGCGTCGCTCACGTTGAAGGGGCAGGAAGGAGTCCTTGCCCTGTCGGCGCCGGGAGCGTCAACGACAGCGGGGCGGTACAACAGCGTTAGCAGGGGTGTATACTCGTGGCAAGAAAAAACAGTCTGAAGGTGTTTGCTGTTCGGTATCATTATTTGCCGCTCGTTTACTTGTACCGAAGTGCTGTTGACAGTACTAACCCTTTTGCTATTTATTGCAAAAAAAAAAACAGACCCCACACAAGTTTCAGGCAATATGTCCCCTCAACAAAATGGGCGTTGAATTTCACCAGGGTTAAGGCCCGTACCGTACAACAGCGTTAGCAGGGGTGCATACTCGTAGCAAGAACAAGTCTGAAGGTGTTTGGTGTTCGACATCATCATTTGCCGCTCGTTTACTGCAGTATTTTTGATGGTACTACGACCAACTCTTTTATTTTTCTATTGCAAAAAAAAAAACGAACATTACCGCAGTATTATTGATAGTACAAACTCTTTTCCTATTGCAAAAAAAGAACGGACACCACACAAATTCCAGGTAATCCGTCTCCTAAAAAAATTGGGCGCTTAACTTCAACAGGGTTAGAGCCCCCAATCCCCTCCCTCTACTAAATCCAAGTCATTTTGTCCCCAAAACGGGTTTCCAGTGGTGAAGGGGTTAAGCCGTCCAAAGCCATCAATTTTCCAAAAGCAAAATTGGCTACACACCTGGCCGAGGTCGTAGAGGTCAAGCCCGATCCCCGACCCGGTAACATCGTCAGAGTCGCCTCCCACCAAAAACACGTCTCCACAGTGATCGTCCCCAGCCTGGTCACCGCACAGGTCTCCAAGGTCAGCCAGCGAGAGCGACGAGCACGGCCGAGGCATCGACGCGGCGGACGACAAGCCTCCACCGGAACCCCCGCCGTTTCCACCCACGGTGGTAACGGAGGTGATGATGGCGGAAGGGGGGGGAGATGCTGATCCCATCCAACCGTCGCTGACAGCGGTGGCGTCGTCATGGCTGACGACAAGAGGGTGGTTTCCAACGATGGAAGGCGTTGCTGAAGCTTTCGAAGGGATGGCGACGGCTGGCGTGGTAGCGATGGTGGCGTTGCCTTCAGCGGCGGATCTCCGTGCAAGCTGAGCGATCATCCTGTCCCTCACCGGCATGAGCCGTTGCGTGATGTGTTCCTATCCGGTTGAAAACAAAATAAAACAATGATTAGTTGGACGGGAGGGGGGGGGACAGAGAGGGTTAAATAATTGATACCGCTGTACCCGGTATGTCATACAACTCGGGAGAAAAGAGGGCGTGTCCACTGAACAAGGGTCGACTGCACGGGTTGACTTTGTCAAGTACGACACCGAAAAAAACCGAAAAACCGGACAGCAAACCGTTGCGACTGGGACGGTTCGATACTCATTTTCAACCATTTAACTTGTGTGCCAGGTACAAGTACTACTACCGCTGTACGTTTGGTTCAGGATCAGTGAAACAAAGAAGAGGGGGGTGTCAGGAGGGGACTGAGAACACAACACGTCAGAGACGATCGATCTCTTCTTCCACATTGCGACGTGTCGACATTATCTCACATACTACTACTAATAGCGTCGATGTTTTAGGCGGGGTATTAAAGTATACGCGGCGGCTATGCCTTGTGGAGAAATGGTTGTTGGGCGGTAGGATCAAGTATAAACAGCGGCCATTACGCCTTGCGGAGAAATTATGGTTAAGGAAAGCGCAGCGTACTACATCGATGATACCCATCGATCTATATTATAACCTTGATTATAACCATCGATCGCGACAGGTACCAAGGACGCGGGAACATAGTTGTCCGCCAGGGTATATCCAAAAAGATGAAAAAATACACTTCAGCTGTGACATCGACCAACAAGGACCGTGATCAAAACTCAGCATTTTCGGAACCCAATCCCGCATCAACCAACTTAAATGGCGTCAACTCGTCGACCGCCCTTTCTTTTATGGCGTGCGCGCGCCGTACAACCAGTATTATAGATAGTGGTGACATGCAGCCCGTGTGGAGGGAAATGTCCTTGCGTCGTAATTCGGGCACTTCATCCATGATACCTGCCCTTGTGCGACTCCTCCAACTGAAATTCGAGTACTCCATGCGTTTTGCTTCATCAGGCATGCAGGTCGTTACTTTTCGTTACCAGTAGTCCTCCTTCCCTCGAGTCCCTCCTTCCCTCAAGTTCCAAGAGTTTCTCTTCACGACTCCCAAGAGATTGGGTTGCGGGCTGTCGGTAGTAACGCTTTATTCAGTCTTTTGGTCGGAAGCCGACACATCCTTGATACATACGGCGTGGTATACGGTATACACAAGATACAAGTGCACCAATTCTTTCTGAAGCTCCTCTTCTTCCCCACTTCACGACTTTTTCGTACGTCATACGTAACATGAAAAACCCGACTCTTCGAGAAAATACGAAAGGGCCACCCGACGAACAATCGACTGGCCTAGGAAAACTCTCAAAAAACGGTCCCATTGCCTGGGTAAACAAGGAACTCTAATACGTACTGTATTCGATACTCAAAATTCTTCAGGTGAAGGGAGCCACCCACCCCCGTCTCAGAATGCTTTCGGTAATAGCCTCCACCCCCTGTGACGATCGTAGCACGCCATGACCGGGAATTCCTTCGCTGAAAGGAGTCCCCCCACGTCTCAAAAAATGTTTTCGGCCATAACATCCTACCCCGGTGATAATCTTAGCACTCCGAATCCAAGAAAACAGGTACGAAAGCGGAACTTCACCAAGCAAGGCAGTGCATGACTTTGGCCCGGTCGACACCGGCAACAACAGTAGTGCGTGAAGGACACACTGCTTCAGCTCAATATAGTTGCACCACGTATGTATGACATGACTTCGCGGAACCACGTCGACAACGGGAAGAGCGGAAATCGCTTGCATTCACACTCTTGTTTATCATCATCGTTATTTTTCCTTGTATCCTTCATCTTGTTTATCATCATCGTTTTCTTTCCATTTTATCCATGATTTTCCTTTTCGTTTCATGGCCAACTCACCTTGCCGTATTCGCAATGTATATCGCTGTCTCGTAGTACAATTCGACGACGCAAGTCGACGAGAGAAAAAGTGCTGAATTCTTCTCGCGATAAAAAATGAAGGCACGCAGCGTAGTGGGGAGGGGGAAGGAGGGCCCGCTATGTGACGACAACGGGTCTGAGTTACTACTGGGAAGGATCGCGAGAGTAGCGCCATGATGCGAAGAAAATAAAAAAAGCAAAGCGTGCGTGCGACCACATATGATATATCGTCTCTATTGATAGGAGGAATCGGCACACGGACACTGGTTGCGTTGGATGTAGATGGGTGGAAATATTCGTTTGTTGCGAAGAAAGCTCACACACACTGAGTCACACTGAGTGAGCTGTTCCGTTTGTCTTTTTTTTGTTCCAGCGGAAGAAAAGGCGGCGAAATCAGCGAAATTGCGACAGCTAGTACGATTTCGTTGGAGACTGAGCAATAGCAAGTAGTACCCTATACCAGGTAGTTAGCTGTATACTCACGATCGTAAATCATAAAAAAAACACACGACTTCGCACCCATCTACATGAACGGTTCAATGTGAAGAACACACACACACACATCGAGTCCAGCCGGTGTCCGTGCCGATGCCTGCCAGAGAGACGAGCTCTGTGGTCACAAACTACGAAACAGAGATAGACACACGATGGGTGCCCACACATAACAAGACGCGGTACAAAAAAAACACCGGTATGGATAAACTAATGCTCGTAGTAAGCAGCAGCAGGAAGGAGATGGTATTTTCGTCATGTGTTCTTTTCTTATGGGGGTTCGAATTCCCAACAGAGGGGGCTACTTCTAATATACAACAGCACGTGCAAACACCGCTGGTATTCAGCAACGTGTATACCACACACACACACACACACACACACACACACACACACACACACACACACACACACACACACACACACACACACACACACACACACACACACACACACACACACACACACATACACACACACACACACACACACACACCCACACCCTAACGGGTTCGGACAATTTTTTTCCGCTCACTGAAAATCAAAAACAAAAAACGTAACAAAGTAACAACAAGACATATCATTCTTGTACCAAGACGGCGCAAAAATATTTCCCTTCGGGAGAAACGTGGGGCCAGCAACAGCCGACGCAATCACCGACTTGAAACCGCATACCAGGTATTTGTTTCAGGATTTTTGCATTGGAGCTGACCACTTTTTCGACGACATGGTTGACGCACACTGTGGACAAGACTGAGCGATTTTCACTGTACATTGGTTGGTTGTTGCATTTCATTAGGTAGGGTTGGGGTTCGGTATATATAATAAAAAGAACATGTCAACCATGTTGTCGAAAAAACGGTGAGGCACCCTGGGTTTTTGGGTACCAACTGCAAACTACTTGGAATAAATATTGGAGGGGACAACTTAGCAGGCTAGGTATAGACCCCGTCCTAACTTCAACCGTTTTTCGGTGACAGCCCCACGACAACTCGAAAACACAGCAGTTAGAGTTGGATGGTGTTTCATGGAGAATGATGCGCTTTTTACAAAAATAAGCCAAGTACTGACTTTGACAGGTATGATGACCACGCAACAAAAGGGAAAACAGGGTCACACTCCGAGAAAGGTCAAAACGAAAACAAAAGCGAAGCGTTGTGATATTTCTGCTCGAATTTTCATTTTACTTGGTGTTAGTCATCCCCCCTCCCCCTTGTCTGGCTCCTTAAAAAGGAAAGTGTGGGTAAAATTTCGATTTTGTTTTCGCTCCCCTGACTTTCAACAAAAAAAAGCGGTGAAGAAAGCAAACGGCATATCATGTTGTATGAGCGTTTAGTTTACGCGGGCGGGAGAATTACACCATGAGCACACCCATTGACTTCCCGCACGTACGCAAACAGCAATCATGACACAAAACTAATGCTACCAAGTACAAATACGTTTTTTAAAATGTTAGTGCTTGAACGAGAGCAACCGAAGGCTCCGATTTAGACCAGGTTTTGAACCGTCTTCGAAATAACTTGCTCAAGCTGAGTGAGGTCCACCTCCCGACTCTGCCTAGGCCGGCGGCGGTCGCATTGTCTCTCTGCGGGGGGGTGCTGTTTTTGCTTTTCCTGGTCAAAATATTGTAAAAAAACACTCACGTGTTGGGTTGCCTGTAGATAACGAAGAAAAAAACGTCTTCAAAAAGTTTTTTTTTATTTTTTTCGCACTAGGACATTAGTCTATACGACGTACGAGCAGCCGCGTTGTTGTTCTTGTTGTTCTCACATTAACTCGAATAATCAACTCCGTGGTCACGCATATTCAAGTCCGTGGTCACAGGACGGGCTTCAGTCACTCTGGAGCTGAGGAATGCCCGAGGGAAACAACAAAACTCAAAAGTCGTACACGCATACATCATAGCCGACGCAATTCATGCCTACATTTTAATTTATTTTCACACACACCTACTGTCCATCTTCTGGACAAGCCGTGGTATAGGTGTCATCTCTTTTCCCCCACGATTCTTGCCTTCAATTTTTTTCGTACATAGGGCTCAGTGATCCCACTGCTGGTCGATTTTTCATCGAGTGTTGCTAACTCACGCTATCGCGCTTTCCGCAAATCAATTTGTTAACAAGAAAAAGTCCCCACGAATTCATACGAGTATCATCTCGGGGGGAGGATTCGAACTCACGAAACTGACCTATACCAGGCTCGAGGAATAACTGATACGCCACCGGGGATACCGCCTACAACATATAAGTTGTTAGCCTCCCCCCCCCCAAAGACATCGTTTCAACGAGTGAGTGCATCATACACAGCATCACTACGCTCTGCGTGGTGGAAGTCGGATCAGCCCCAAAACTCAGTGGAAGGCGAGAACTACTACTGCTCTTGGTGGTTGAGTGGGTGGTCGGGGCAGAAACACATACCGGTACCGTAGGAAAAACGCTCGGCCAAAAAATACGGAATCCTTTGGAGTTGCCGGGAGCGTCCGCGATCCGTCAACGGCCAACCACCAACGACGCACTCACAATACGTTGATGCCAGTTAGAAAGGTCCTTCTGCGCGAATTCCTAGCGGCCGCTGAACGATCACGTTCTACGGAACGTCCCCGCGTATAATAAAAATAACTACGCCGGTTTCTTGTTCTATATTTTAAATCCGACAGCAGATGAGGAAACCACCAACGACGCACACACAACACGTTGATGCCAGCTAGAAAGGTCCTTCTGCGCGAATTCCTAGGGGCCGCTGAACGATCATGTTTTACGGAACGTCGCCGGGTGTTATAAAAAGAACTACGCCGTTTTTTTTTTTTTCTTTAATCCGACGGCGGATGGGAAAAAGCAAAGCTAAGGTCACCACGCCTCCACGTGTTTTCATCGCGTGTGTTGATTTAATTCGATCGCATTCGCCATCCATGTCAAATGAGCACACAACAGCAACAAGAACAACGACACCACCCTGCAGACAAGATTAACTCATGTAAAACTGAAAAAAAAAAAAGCTAAGACATTGTGGTGTCACGTGAACTCATCGCCACAGCCTAAATTCGTCGGGGATCATGATACAACAGGACTCGGTGGTCGTTGCGGGGCTAAACCCCCCCCTCCACTTCTCCCGGTAGCCTTCTCCACAATATTAGACTCGACATGTGCTGTACAGCACGGAAATCGGGGATGATTCAGAAGCTATGCACTTAAAGCTATGTCGATACGGCGTTTTGTCGACGCATAATAGGATAAATCATCGTATCTGCCGGAAATTCGGCCAGAAAAAACTCCCTTTGGGTACGAGTAAAGTCGACGTCAGGGCGTAGTGTAGAGTTATGAGCGTGCTTGAAAATGCCCCGTTTCACAACACTACTGGCAGCGCACGACACGGTTACACGACCTTTCTCGAACTTCGAACTCCATACTAAAGCCCCATCACTCCTATCATACTGCGGAGACGGCGGCTCATTTCTTCCGTATCACTTCCTTTCGGTGCAACGAGATCCTCGGAAAGTCCCGACTTCTGTGTGCTTGGTTTCAAGAGCTCAAGCTCAATCTTGTTATTACTACTGATTACTGATCCGAAATATATTGGGGGCAAAAACGCAAACTTTTAGGAACCAGTCTCAACCTTTTGGCAAACAAAAAATTGACTACTAGGAAGTAGTCTCTGTGTCGTGGCTTGTGACCACAGAGCTGATCTTTCTAGGGTGAAGAATCAGTACGGACACTGGGTGTGCTGGATGTCGACGAGTAGAAGAACGGTTTAATGTGAAGAACACACACACAGTCAAATTGAACGTATTTCGACCCATCGGGCGTGCAGCACCAAACGGTTAAAATTGACTACTAGGAAGTAGTCAAATTGAACGTATTTCGACCCATCGGGCGTGCAGCGCCAAAACGGTTACGAGCTATGATACGTATGACACTCGATGAAAAATGAAGGCAAGAACCGGGGGGAAGAAGGGACGACACCTGTGACCACGGGTTGTCCAAAAGCTGAAGAGTACAAGTGTGCGAAAAAAAAAAAAAATGTGTGGTAAGGGGGCCAACGAACTACTAATACGCCGTAGCATATTATGAAACAAAAATACACTCCAGCTGTGAGATTAAAGATTTCGTCGAAACTCATCTTTGCAAGCTGTGTGTGATACCCGCCGATCGCGTGTATTACTGGGTGTGTGTCCTCATCAAGGATACATAGGTCGCTAGAGTGTACCTTGTACCAGGGTCAACGGTGATGTGAATAAATCTGTGCGCGGAAACTATAAAACCCGTGGTCGAGGGGCACAAAATCTGACGGCTGTGGAAGGAATGCATCAGTTCACCCATGTAAATCCTGTAACTCGTATAGCCAGTGAGGGGAGGGCGTTTTTTTTTTTTGGGGGGGGGGGGGCGGGGGATAGGTCGGCACAGCAGTCCAATGTATGACTTGCTTCTCAGCTAATGTTTACGTGTATAATACCACCTTTGGCATCCTTGTGTTTTTTTCCTGGGGTATTCTTCCACTCCAGTGACTGGAGCCTGTCCTGTGACCACGGACTTGACTATGCCAGTTAACGTGAGAACAACAACATGTTAAGGGGTAAACTAAATGGTGTGCGACAACAGTAAAAAGGTACACGATAGCTGTCGATCTGTCGTTCTCGGCGGAGCACAAGGGTGCTGCCACGCCGGGCCCTGCCTGCGAGTACTATCCACACATACCCGGGGGCAGTTTGGAGTCTAGCAAAAGTGGGGTACTAGAGCGCCCATGATGGGAGAAAACGGACTTCATAGCGGCCAATTCCGCTCGTCACGACTTGTGGCGCCTATAGTAAGACCTACATGATGACGCCTGCTACGACAGAAGACCATTTTTTGGGGCAAGAAAAAAAAAATGTCCGAATTTCTGGACTCCTTCGCCCATTATACTATGGACCGGTCGTCCCGGTGGCGTATCAGGTTATCCTCGAGCCTGGTATAGGTCAGTTTCGTGAGTTCGAATCTCCCCGAGTGCGTACTCGCGGGGACTTTTTCTTGTGCACAAATTGTCTTGCGGAAAGCGCGAGAGCGTGAGTTAGCAACACTCGATGAAAAATCGACGAGAAGTGGGATTGCTGAACCCTATGCGCGAGAAAAATTTAAGGCAAGAACGGGGGGGAATAAGGAACGACACCTATGACCACGACTTGTCCAGAAGCTGGAAAGCAAATGTGTGTGAATATATATAGTCTATACAGTCTATCGAAATGAAAATACACTCTAGCTGTGAGATCGAAGATTTTGTCGAAACTCATTTTGTGCAAGCTGTGTGCAAGGGCGCACAACGAAAAAACAAATGGACATCTACGTACGTACCAAAACTTTTTTTTCGCCCTTCCAGAGGGGGGGAGGGTACAAAGACCCCACCCCCTCCCCAATACGCCACATAATTCCCTATGCAAACAACCTCTATTCTAAATCCTGTATAATAAAGGGCAGGGGGGGGTACTATAGGGCAGACACGCAGCCCCCTGGTCGCGCAGCAGCAGCCTGCGTACCAGCTACGCACAGCGCAAAGCAACGGAGAAAAAGGGAGAGAGCAAGAGAGAGTGGTCACAATGAGCACAGCCTCCACGGTGAAGGGACCGCTGCTACAACCCTCCTTCGACAAGACAGCTCGGCTACAACGCGTCTGCGGAAAGCCAGCCGATAGCGAGGACTTCATCTGCTGCTGGGGGGCCAACTTCGGTGACGGTTCAGGAATGGACGAGGGCCAGGCCATTGAGTATGAGTGTTCGGCACAGCACAGAGAGTGAGTGGAGAGGCATGAGGGCTGTAATGTTATATTGGAGGGTATCGTATACCTCGCAGCAGCAGCAGCAGCGGCAAGCACTGGAAAGACAAAACTCTGGTTCATCATATGTAAAAGTGCTCACCATCGAGCAGTGTGTGTGTCGTGCTGCCTCCTCCCCAATAACTGACAACATCAGCAGTACGTGGCAGAAGCCTAGCCTTGGCAGCAGCAGCAGCAGCAGCAGAGCAGCAACACCAAGCCGTAGCCGCATGATCAAAATCGCAAAAAAAAACGCGCACGGAATGCGAACCAACTAAGTTACTCCGCGTCCCTGTCGGTCCCTGCACGTCCTTTCGCATGCGAGCAGAGCACTTTTGCCTATCGAAAAAATCGCCGAGAAGACCGGCAGCGGCCACTGGGTGTGCAAGAAGTGCAACCGCGATTTCGGACGCAATATAGAGCAACTGAGCCGGACCCACGTGGAGACTCACGAACAGTCGCTTCAACACAAGTGAGGACTTGTGAGGACAGCAGTTGTTGCATTCGCTAGCACAAGAAGTTCCGATCAGAAATTGAAAAACGTCGGCTGTGAGTACGACCGATTGAACGATTGAAGCTTTGCAAGCTGCGTGGTACATTAGATCTGTTTCATTTATGATATGGAGTTTGTGAGATATACCTGGTTGTCAATACACTGATTCACATTTTTTACGGGAGGTCGTTCGCGCGTGTTCAGCAGTTTGGGAACTGCCACGCTGGACGTATTTTAGTCGCGCAGTGTATGAGACTGCAGGCCTTGTCGGTGTGTGTATGTGAAAAGCAGGAGCAAATTCGTAATTTCTTTCCACGGCTGATCAATTGCTATTGCTCGTGTCGCAAGTTGCATGTCGACCAACGTGTGTCGACAGGGGTGCTGGTGCCGCGGCGGCGTTGGGGAGCGGGCGCACATTGCTGGATTTTTTCAAACCGAAGAGCGCCACTGACGGCGCGAAGGAGTCGCCGGTGTTGATGGACAGCAGTAGCGGCGGGGGCGCAAGCGGTGACGCTGACGTGGTGGCGACGGGAGTTGTGAGCAGGGGTGAGGGTGGTGCCGGCGCGGGCAGTGACGCCGACGTGGTTGTGACGGGAGTTGTGAGCAAGGGTGAGGGTGGTGCGGGCGCGGGCAGTTTCGCTGACGTGGTTGCGACGAGAGTTGTGAACGGGCTTGAGGATTGTGAGGGCGCGGGCATTGATATGGATGGTGTTTTCTCCGACGCTACAGACGGGAGTGGTCCCGCCGACAGGACGCTTGTCCACGCTCCCATCTACTGCGCGGGATTATGTCCGGCTGTCCGGGAGTCTGTCCTCCAACACTACCCATCAACTCTCCATGGTATTGGCAACCAGGGGGTGTCGTGGGAGGCTCGGATAAACCTGAATCGCGTGTCTCTCCACGCGGTGCCAACTGCCTCCCGCGGCATCTTGAGCCCAGGCTGTGCGGGAACGGTGGAACAACCAGGAGGCACGCGCGCGCCTTGTTTGGACATTACCCCCTCGAGAGCCCCCAATCCCCTCCCTATACTAAATCCAAGTAACTTTGTCCCCAAAACGGGTTTCCAGTGGTAAAGGGGTTGAGGGCATGAAGGCTTACAGGGTTTCGTGCCCAAGCGCGGCGCTTGCCCACCATTGATTATTTCCGACTACATTGACCACCTTGCATTGACGCAAGGATTTACATACCTAAACAGCCTGAGGTGCAGTTTGACATCCCTCGCCCTTGCAATGTTGGCTTGCTGGCCACGCCTCTTCGTTAACGCAAGAGTGTGCAGTAAACCATCCACAAGGGCACAGCCAAGAAACGAACCACCAAGCAAGAAAACAAACTGGAAAAAATGTATTTAGATATTGCAAAAAAAAAATTTGGGCCTCTGGGGGGGTAGGTGTGCGGGATAACTTTCCCTGTGCGCCCTCGCTGCGTGCGATACTCCAATCGCGCGTATTACGGGTTGTGTGTCCTCAGTAAGGATATGGGTCGCGGCGAGTCCCCTTGCAACTACAGTGTAGCTATCACGGTCACCAGGGTGATGTTAGTCAGTCTGTGCGCGGAAACTACAAAACCCGTTTTTGAGGGGGACCAAATCTGACAGCTGGGGAAGGAAATGCATCAGTTTGTTAAGTGAATCCTGTACGTCGAATAATCGGTGAGGGGAGGCCGGAGTTTTCAAGGACGTTGGGGCCTGGGTTTGATCAAGAGGGAGCGGGGGGAGGGGACGGGCGGGACAGGTGGGGCAGCTCAATATGTGTGTGGAAACGATAAATTCTTTTAAGGGGATAAATCTGACGGTTTTGGAAAGAATGCACCAGTTCATCATTATATCCTGTAAGTCGTACAACTAGTGAGGAGAGGGCGGAGCGTTCGAGGGGATGGGGGTGGGGTATTATATCTGCGAGACCTTTTTATTTCTTTTTGGCGTTTTTTTCGTTTTATACCTATAGCACATTAGATTGATTTTCCGTCGGGGGTCGCTACGACTCCGTCGTTCTTTTATAAAACCAGGTGTTGGGTGAGGGATGAAGAGCTTCTTCGTGAGCAGAGCAAGCCCGAGAAAAAGCAAACAAACGATGCAAGTCTACCGCATACGGTAGCATGTTTCTGGTGCCCAAAAATCTGATAACGGAGGTACGAGTACGGAGTTATCCGTATTACTAGGAGTTGTAACTCCATGTTGTTCCGAGGGGTTCTCAACCCCTTGTAGCACCGCAGTCCCGATATGGGCATAACACACTTGGAGTTACACTATGAAAAAAAAAACTGGTAGCATTTGGAAAAGGGTTATAACACCTTCACAACTGGACACCCGTTTTTGGGGAAAATTACTCGAAATTGGCATAGGAAGGGTTTCGGGGCTCTTAAAAAGTGTTTGAATCGGGTACTCCGTGTAGCGGGGTCTGAGTGGCAAGCCGGGGCAAATTGCTTTCTGGTGTGCAGCAGCTAGGTGTGTGGCCAACGAAACGTCGGCAACATCATCAGTAGATAATTACTAGTAAATATTATTGGGTTTTGTCGAAAAACTGGATGTGAAGCCAACTAAACATGGGGCATACCAGCGTGTTGGCCAACGATTGGGCATTGTCGATCAAGTAGCAAGGCCTACGGTGTCTGGCACGGTACCTGGCACTGATGAACTTTTGCGGTCACTTTCGTGTTCCATGCACAGGCCTTTTTGTGGCCCCGGATTCAAGAGTTCCCATTCTTGAGTCCCCATTATTTCTCCTTACTCGTACATTTCTTTATATTATACCAGGTATATATTTTCTCTTTTTCCTCTCTTTAATCTTCCTGCAATATCAGGTGGTGCGGAATTAGTCGGTAGTCCGTGCGCATACACATAATGCGCTGGTTGTCGTACCGCACGAACTTTCCCGAGACGATTTCGTCAAAACCTATTACAACAAATGTAATGGAGGAGCTCACAGACCACAAACGCACTGAAACAGGCGGTTTATCTATAATTTCCGCCAATCCCTTCAGCCCGTGACCCTCACAGCAGCACTATTGTCTGCCAGTCGGCTACCAACGAGCTCCCGGTAATCTGCCGCATGCTTCGATTCGCTCCTCCTTTTATTTTATTTTTTTGTCATTTTTCATCCCTTGTGCGATTATCTTGGCACTTTTCTTTCTCTTCCATCCCTCCCTGGATGCAACTCCGATCCGGGGTCACTAAGCGGTCACGAACCAGGCTCTTCTTCGCCCTCTCCGCTCTAGGCACGCGCCTTCATTTTGGTTGGGGGAAAGACTCCAGCTATTCGTCGACCAACGTGGAACTGAATGATACTACCCGACTACTGTCTTTATTGCTTTATTGCTTTCCCGAGTGCTACTTCAACGTCACACGCACTTGCTCTGTATCGTGTACGCACATGTCTCCGAGAACCACCACGCCTTCCGAATATTAACATTTAGCATACGAACCGCTCCACGATTTCCGATTCGTCCAATCTTCCACGCGACAGAAAGATACAATTGGAAAGATATCTCATCGAGGGGTAAAGTCCGTATATGCATCGCTGCGCGTTTAGCACCCTAACCCGTCGCGGAGGAGTTACGATTGAAGAGAGCTCGATTTAGGAGAAATACCATGTAAGAGGAGTCAACTGGCTTGCAGACGCATACTGAAAGCTACACAATAACACCCATTCCGGTTCAAGAGGAGTACCGGCGACGCCAATAGAACTGGAAGCATATTTTTGAAGGCAGGCTACTTGGAATAAGTATAGGACGGCGTTTTTGGATGCTAAAGGTCCACCAGGCTCTCCGCTTGACACACCCGATCTGAAACCGCAGAGCCCACCGCACGAAGTTCAAGCAAGAAACAGAGAAAAAGTGCCATGCGAGTTAGGTTCGCTTTACCTGCATACGTCATTTTCGCTCTTCGCCTGTTATTCCTATTCGATTAACCCTTTTACAGCTGGAACCCTTTCTTGAGGACGAAATAACATGGAATTAGTATGCGGAGGCGTTTGGGGGCTCTATAGGGGTTGAGGTCGGCGCACATGTTAAGAAAAACCTGAACACTAAGGCTCGCTATCGCCATATAAGGTGGCCATAAATATACTGTTCGTTGCGTTGGTATTATACGGTGCATGTAGGCGGCATGGCAGTGGTATTCTCGTGACCATGCCAGGCGTATACCAGGTGAACAACTCGATTTGTGCTGGCTATACGCGACTGACGTTATTGCCGGCAAGCTTAGTTATATAATCCAAGTATCACACGAAGCTTGCAAAGTTGAGCCTTGATCGAAAAACTTTTTGGTCCACTCACAGCTCCTTCATTATTAAAACAATGGTCATCCTCAACAGCAGCCCGGGACACCATTCTGCAATCGGCATGCAATCGGCAAATACTGAGCACGTACATACATATTAATAGCTGGATAAAATTTTATTTTTGCGTTTGTCCTCGTATCGTTTGTTTTCTATGCTATATTTCGTATATGTTATGTGTGGCATGTCGTTTGTTTAGGATACTACACCTGGTACGCGGTGGCATGTCGTTTGTTCGAGATTTTGCGGGCATGCAATCGGCAAATACTGACCACGTACATACATAAATATCTGGATCAACTTTTTTTTGCTTTTGTGCTCGTATCGTCTAATTTCGTTGCTATATTTCGTATCTGTCATGTGTGGCATGTCGTCTGTTTACGATACAGTATCTGGTACAAGGTGGCATGTCGTTTGTTCGCAATTCTGCCGGTAGAAATGCGGCATGTTGTTTCATTTCGGATTGCATTAGATTGCATTAGAACGTACATCATTGATATTTTCATTTTTTTTCCATCCCGCTCGTTCTCGTCAGTGGCCAACGGCACTTCCTTCCTCAAAACTTCCGGAAAACTCTCCCTGCAAGAGACACTCATGAAGAAGCAGAGTCAGCGCCGAAACAGGCGAACATAAAAGTGCGTGCAGGATGCCGGATCATATGGGTAGAAGAAGATACGAAAAAAAACACGATAGAAACGTGAAGACAAAGTGAGGGCGATTAAAAGAAAAAGTTGAGAGACATTTTCATGTATTACGTAAGACAGCGCACCACACCGCAAAAAATATCGCTGATGCTGCGCTGCTGCTGCAGATGCACGTACAACTACATGCATGTCCGGCCCATCACAACGTGTGCATATACGCCCGGTCGCCCCAGTGGCGTATCAGGTCATCCTCGAGCCTGGCATATAGGTCAGTTTCGCGTGTTCGAGCCCCCCCCGAGTGCATACTTGTATAAATTCGTTGGGATTTTTTCTTGTGCACAAATTGACGCGCGGAAAGCGCGAGAACGTGAGTTAGCAACACTCGATGAAAAATCGACGAGCAGTGGGATTGCTGAACCCTATGTGCGATAAAAATTGAAGGCAAGAGCCGGAGGGAAGAAGGGACGACACCTGCAGCTCGGCACCTCCTGTGACCACGGCTTGTCCAGAAGCTGGAATGTACAAGTGTGCAACAACAACAAAAAAAGAAGACTCACCGCCGTCGTATTAGAACGAACGCGAAGACACCTAAACCTACATACCCACTGACCGGCGCCGACGTTCTTCGGAACAAACTAGACACACAAAACCAGACGTGTCACACTCTTCGAATTAGCGAGCAAAAAGAGTGTGGTCGGTTATAACGTGTGCCACGTACCAGGTATATCAGCTGGTGAACGAATTGACAAAAACAGGGGGGTCTGAACAGGGGCGAAAAAACAAACAAATCATCAACAGCAAAAAACCTGCATCACGATGATAGCGTTGGGAGGAAAAAAATTCGTGCGATACTTTGAAGTCATGGGCGGGGGGGGGGTTATGCTTGCGGTCAGTGTAGCTCACAAAAGGGGTAACATCACTCAAGAACACTCAAGGCAAGACAACAAAACCCGCTCGGGACTATTTTCCGAGACAATTTCGTCCATAACATATATAACAGGTAGAAGAAGGATACGTACGATATGATGGAACAAAAAACAAAAAACGAACAAAATGGAACAGGGGCTTCGAGATATTTCCACGGACAGAAGAAAGACACATCGGTCGGCGTTTGTTTTGTGTTAAGCTCTTGGCATTGTCGAGGAAGCGTATCTCGGGAAGTTCATCCGAGGGGCGTGTGAACAGGCATATTACACGTACGTGCGTGCTGAAAACAGAAACCCATACGCGAAAACCTGCACCCACTCCCACGGCTGCAGTACTTGGTGATTTTTCCTGGGGTATTCTTCCACTCCAGAGTGACCACCTCTTTCACTTTACGTAGAGTGACCACCGGTCGCCCCGGTGGTCTAGTGTTTACAAGGGCATAAAATAGGCGGTCCGGCTCGTGGTGCGCGCCGTAGGCGAGGTGCCGCCGGAGGCCGTTTTATTTTTACCATGTATGCGTCAACGAACTCAAAATGTGCGTCCAAGACGAAATCAAAACAAAAAAAGCCTCGAAACAAGAAAAAATCGCGTGCGGCGAAACAGATTCAAAAATATTTGTCGCCTGCGGCGAAAAATGGAACCCCACAATTTTTCCGCCTACGGCGATAAAAGGTGCGGCACAGGAAAAGCGTGGTGTGCCGCACCATGCGCTCCGCACGTGGTGCAACAAAAGAGATTTTCGACAAGAAGGTGCGAGCGCAACGTTTCAACCACCTATTACGCCCTGGTGGTTACCCTTGAATACTATTAATACTCTTCACGGTAGGTACAATTCGACGCGAGTCGACAAGGCAAATAAATACCAGTATTGAATTTTTCTCGCGATAAAAATGAAGTCACGCACCGAAGTGGGGGGGGGGGGAGGAGGGCCCGTTACTATGTAACCCCGGATCTGAGTTACTACTGGGAGGGAGGGCGAGTGTAGTGCGAGGATAATGAATGGAATAAAGAAAAAAAAATGGATGACTGAACCCTGTCCTGCGATCACGGACTTGGTTATGCGAGTTACTGTGAGAAAAACGACAACTTTGGGATGAAATTAATATTCACGCATCCGTATACAACGGCAGCACAGCTTGCACTGCTGGAGCAGTAACGGAGACCGCACTGCTGGAGCAGTACCGGAGACCGCTGGTGTTGAGAGCTCGCGCTGTCGCTACCGCGGGAACTGAAGGATACATAACCTGTCATAGCACTAGATTGCGTATACATTTGAGTTAAATTGACATAAGATGAGCATGAAAATATGCGCAAGTGTGGTGAGCTTAACGCCTTTACAGCTGGAAACCCTTTTTGAGGACAAACTTACTTGAACAAAGGAGGGATTTCGGGGCTCCAAAGGGTCTATTTTTCCCCATCCACTGGAGGACAATTAAGTATAAAAAAAATAATAATAATAAAAGAAGACCACTGATAGGGACAGCTTACGCTATACCTACAATGGGACCCGAAGGGTGCGCCAGCTAGCGTTGGGCTGCGAAAGCAACTGAGTTAAATCGAAACACACGAGGCGTATGAAAATACGTGGAAGTGTGGTGAGCTAAAGCTTTTTTTTCCCCCATCCGCCGGAGGATAAAATAAAAAAATAAAAAAATAAAAAAATAAATAAATAAATAAATAAATAAATAAATAAATAAATAAATAAATAAATAAATAAATAAATAAATAAATAAATAAATAAATAAATAAATAAATAAAAGAAGTCGTGCATCATCGTCCGCTTTTGTGTCACATCGTCGTGAACAAAGAATGACCGTGCGAGCGCATGCAAAGACCTGTATCCCGTTTTTGGGAAGCATACTCGGGAGTTTGGAGGGGTCGGGGTCATTCATAACAAGGGCTAAAAACACAGATAGTGCAGTCATCGTTTGGAGATGACGCAGCACATCATATGCAATTAATTGTCGTTCAACCCTGCAATCAAGCAAAATAGAAACTCTTTACGAAGTCATCTTGAATCTCGAAAGCGAGCCATATTTCTTCACGCCATTCAAAACAGAAACTCATATCATACTTGTATCATACTTGCGAAAAAAAAAACAGTCCACGTGCCAGGGTCAACCACAGCAGCACGTATGTGCGTATGTATGTTCATTGCATGGCCAAATCATCTTCCCGTTTTTGAGGACTTGTGTTGTATCTCTCACTGACTTGCAGTTTGTGGCCAAAGGGAAAGGCCCTAGCCTTTCAGGCACGCCTCAGGCGCTTTCAGGCACGTGGAAATAGGCACGCCGCAGGCGAAAAAAATCGAGAGAGGAATATAGATAGGCATATGCCTGAGGTGCCTGAATGCACCTGAAACGTGCCTATCTTTTGAAGGTTTTTGCCTGAAAAAATGCCAGAGACTTGCCTGAAACCTTTTCAGCGCGTAATGGCAAATACTATACTAAGTCCAAGTACTTTTGCTCCAGGGGGTAAAATGCCTGAAAAAATGCCTGAAAACCTGCTGACCGCCCCCAGCCAAATCCTGTACTAATTTCAAGTAGTTTGTTTCAACGGCCAAAAGGCCGGAAGAAATGCCTGAAACCTCTGATCAGCGACCATCTGTTCAGCGTCTATCCCCTTCCCCCTGATGATGGCAGTTCCATACTAACGGCGTTAAATCTGAATGCCTCAAACTGCCTAAAAGCGTCTCCATCACGTGCCTGGTGAAAGATATGCCAGTAAGGCACGAAATCAGTAGTTCAGGCACGTGGGGAAGAAAAGGTACTTGAGGCATTATTCCAGGCATGCCTGAAAGGCCAGGACCTACCGCAGAGCTCGTCTCGCTATTAATCATGTAAAAATAGGTGATTGGTAGAATAGGAGGTACCAGCACGGACACGGGTTGAGCTGGATGTACATGGGTGAAACGATCAGATTAAGGCGAACATACATACTTCCTTTCGTTTTTTTCATCCTTCGGCGGATGGGGCAAAATGAAGCTTGAGCTCACCACACTTCCACGTATTTTCGTACGCGTCGTGTGTCAGTTGCCTTCGCAACCCAACGCTTGCTGGCGCGTCATACATAGTTTGCGGCGGCCTATAAAAACAAAAAATCGATTTAATCTCAAAATCTCCGCGAACACACAGCAGCAAAATATGTATGGAAGTCTCCACGTACCTCGGACCTCAAACATACCTGGCACGAGTTACGGTATGATATGGTCGCACGAGCAAAATTTTGAGACCGCAAAACTATCTGTATAATACCTCGTATGGATGGGAGTGTGTGTTGAGTATCAACGCGCGGCTCGCCGTATAATGTGATCGCATAATTTTTTATCACCAGGCAATAGTGACATCATCCATGCACGTATATCCATTTTGGCGAAAATGTAAGGGCTGTTCGTGAACTAATATGGATATAAATCGGCTCTCATATTTCCGTCCACAGAGGTATCATGTTAGAGTGAGTACCCCGTTTTAAGAGCACCTCGTGCCAAGCGGAACCTTTTAGCGCGCATAAAATGGCCATAAATAATTGTCACCACGTGAGCTTTTTTAATTTCTTTTTTCTTGTTTTGTTTCGTTTTGTTTCTTATCAATGGTCACTCCCCACTTTCGAGCTCAACTCGTCTCTCTGCAGCATTGCGTCTCTCCGTTTCTCGCCGACCTTCTGGACAGGTGAGAGGGGTGGTCTTCCCTTCCTTTCCGACCCTGGCACGTAGTACGTGCCTTCGTTTTCCTCGCGAGAGCAGGGTTGATTCAGAATTTCCCCTTTTCAGCTCTTTATGCTCGTCGATTTTTTTACTGCAAAATATTTTGCTAACTGACGGTCTCGCTCGCGCTTTCGGCCATTGATCCTTTATTTCCGCAAGACAAACCCGCTACGATAAGGGTATAAGTACACGACTACATACTCCGGGTGATTCGAACCCGCATCGTTAACTTCAGTAGGTAGGAGCTCAACCTACTATTTCGGATGGGACGCCAGATTGCTCGTATCTGTAGCGTGTATGCGTGTAGTGCACAGCAGTATTTAGCTATAAGTACTGGTGTCGGCGTCCTTGGTCCCAGGTGGTCCAACAGCAGTAAGCCGCGTAACGAGTGAGATCGAGTTCCAATCACACAAGGGTAGGGGTTTCCTACAAATTGACAGGCCGAAACCGCGAGAGGGCGAGTCGTCGAAAATCGATGCAAATCGACGAGCATAAGAAGCTGAAAAGTGGGAAAGCTGAACTTCTACGGGCGATAAAAACGAACGCAAGTACCGGGGGGGGGGGGGGAGGGAAGACACTTGTTGACCACGGCTCGTCCAAAAGGTCGCTGAGGGATAAACCTCTTACCTGGTACGAGTTAACCGCGAGAGTAAAAGCGATAACGCTATCGCTATAGTGGGAACCGAAGGGCACGCCAGTTAGCGCTGGATTGCGAAGAAAAATGAGTTAAATCGACCCGCGGCATGTATGGAGATACGTGGAAGTGTGGTGAGCTTGAGCTTTATTTTTCCCCATCCGCCGGAGGATAAAAGAAGGGAAAAAAAAAAAAAAAAAAAAGTACCAGGTTGTAAGTACTGGCGGGACACGTCAATTAGATACCACCCTGTACAGAAGTGTAAGCATCATTCGTGTGAAAATACGAACACGATTATATGGTCCTTACACATCTGGACAAAGCTTTTGTTTGTTCTCGATATTTTCTTTTTTCCTTGCACAAATGGTCTGGTGCAAGGTTGTGTTCCGTAGGGTTTGTGCATTCCGGGTACGTGAGGCATTTTTTCCTTGCAGATCTCGCACAAGTGTCGGGTACGGGCGCTATTTTCTGACAGAAGCCAGATAAGTTATAGGGTATGGCATGAGCGTTGTACAGCAAAGCACTCGCAAGAGTATGGCGTTCGGGTGCGGGCATAAGATGTTGTACCCATATCCCGGGTATCGGTGTGAATGTTTACAGAACTCACAGAAGCGTCGGGAACGGGTATGCAAATTAAAGAACTCACAAGTGCGGGTAGGGGTATGATCCTCATCACTACGCATACGCACGACAGACGCAAGTCAAGTGGAAAAAAGAAACAAAGAAAAATAAAGAAGATAAAGGAAAGGAAAGAAAAGACAAGAAAGCGAAGAAGGAAAGAAAAAAAAAAGGAAAGGAAAGGAAAGGAAAGGAAAGGAAAGGAAAGGAAAGGAAAGGAAAGGAAAGGAAAGGAAAGGAAAGGAAAGGAAAGGAAAGGAAAGGAAAGGAAAGGAAAGGAAAGGAAAGGAAAGGAAAGGAAAGGAAAGGAAAGGAAAGGAAAGGAAAGGAAAGGAAAGGAAAGGAAAGGAAAGGAAAGGAAAGGAAAGGAAAGGAAAATAAAAGGAAAGGAAAGAAAAGGAAAATAAAGAAAAGGAAAGGAAAGGAAAGAAAAGACAGAGACAAGAAAAGCAAGAAAAGACTACACAAGAGGAAGCAAGGAAAGGAGAAGAGAGAAAAAAACCATACTAGCAGACCCTAGGAACTGACTGAAGACAGCATTGGGCTCATAGAGGGTATCAGGTGCATCATCAATGGCACTGGGGAGAGAACGCAACATGGCGAAAAAGTCAGGGCGGTCTTACGCTATCTTGTGACGGCCATTGGAAGGCCCACAAATTTCAATACGATGATGGCCACACCCAGAATTCCGTCTCTTGAGCATGACGCCCCACCTTCCCCCCCCCCGCAGGTGCCGACGGTGGATGGCGCTGCCGCAGCCTTTGCGCGTCTCTCTGCAGCTTTGCGATTCTAAGGTTTCATGCCAATTCCGCATGACCAACTCGGCTCCCTCCTCTTCGAAATCATCTGCCGGCCTGCTGAGCAGTTCTTCGCCATCCTTCGAATTCCATTCCAAAGACCGACAAATCCTTCTTCAGGTGAGGCTTCTAGTCCTTCTCTTGCCCTCCTGAGCAGCCCTTACCCCCAACAAGCTCCCCAAACATTACCCTCTGTGGCAGACGCTTGTCCCTGATACGTGCTACGAATCTCGCAAACAATATCCTCCGTTTGCGCACTATCGCCTCTATGCTCTCGGAAACTGTCTTGGCAAGCGCATCGGCGTACGATAGGGTATGGTCGTCGCGCTTCCGTTTCCGCCACTGAGGCATCGGCGAGACGTCGGAGGACCATGGAGTGGTGAACCCGTCGTAGCCTGTCATAGTCAGGCTTGTTCGGGCTCCACGTCATGCAACCGTAAAGCAGTGTCTCGACCACCTCAGCTTTCAGCAACCGCACCTTCAACTGTAAGCGCACACCCGGGCGATCATAGATTTCCGTCTTGTACCGCTGGAAGCACGCCCAGGCCCTCTGAAGACGCCGCGATATTTGAATGCTAAGATCTCTGTCTGCGGTGATAGAGCCGCCCAAGTACATAAAAGTCGATTGTTTGTTTGTATACCTGGCCGGCTGCATTGATTGTGAACGACACCTTCCCCCTGCTTTGTGTTTGCAGGCACATAATCTCTGTTTTCGCCTCGGAGACTGTAAGCCCGAACGACGAGCACGCCGTCACGATCACCGTCATCATCCTCTCCAGCCCTTCTGATGATCGCGATACGATGCCCGCATCGTCCGCGTACAGCATACCCCACAATCTCTGCACCTCCTCCCCCACCTTCCCCCTCCGCCCGTCGACTTTGCCTGTGCGTGAAGTGCCCTTCTTCTCGCCTTTCTACTTTCGTTGGAGCTGCACCATGTTGTCCGTGATGGCTGCATCAGCGAGGAAGCGTTCTCGGCCACACGTAGCAGGACCGCCGTGAAAAACATGTTAAACAGCAGTGGCACGAGCACGCATTCTTGCCTGAGACCTTGCCCCACGTTGAACATATCCGAGCACTCTCCATCACCCAACCGCACGCATGCTTGCGTGCCGTCGTGGAATTGGTGGATGATGGCGAGCATTCTCGATGGCACGCCAAAACGAGCAAGGACATCCCACAGAAGGGTTCGGTCGACGGAGTCACATGCTTTGGTGAAGTCGATCAAGCACAAGTACAAGTACAAGGGGGTGTCCTTCTTCCGCGCCAGTTCCTGCAGTCGTCGTACTACGAACGTCATGTCAACCGTCGAGCGTTGGGGTCTGAACACACACTGTTCCTCCCGCAGAATGTTCTCGCGTTCGCAATAGGTCACTCAGCCGACCCGCGATGACTTTGAGGAGTACTTTGCCGGCCTGAGCCACGAGGGAAACGCCACGATAATTGCCACACTCAGTCCGATATTTTTTCTTGAGAAGCACCTTAATCGTTGCATATTTCCATTGTTGCGGCACGCCACCTCCCCTCCACACAGCGACGATGATATCGGGGAACTTTCCGAGAGTGTTCAATTCTCCTTCGTCTGACAAAACCTTCAAGAGCTCGGCCGGGAGACCATAGGGCCCTACCGCCTTCCGGTTCGCCAACGCACGGATCGCCTCCTCTACTTCGTACCTAGACGGGACATCGTCCAGTGGTCTGCACGGGGGCCACTGCTTAAGCTCGCGCACAGTGCTCGGGCCACACCCGTACCGGGGTATAGACTTACTTACTTAGATCCATTTGCTGAAAGTGCTCGGTTGGTGCATCCCTGGCATCTCTGGGGTCGGACGGTCCAGCTTTTCTTTGATTTGTGGCTTCGCCTTATTATTTTTGTTTCTGCTCGTTTTGCCTGTTGTTTCTTGACTTTTCAGCTGCTTCCTGCCAATTTGGTTTTTCTGCCAACACGATTTAGAACTTTTTCGCGATTTTTTTCTTCCTTTTGGGGTAGTCAGTTGAACTTCCTACCATTTGCCGCTAATTTGCCGCCTGTGCATTACTTACGGAACGGTCCAGCTTTAGCTTTTCTTTGATTTCCACCATTTGTTTTATAAAAAACATTTAATGGACGTCAGCCGTGAGTTCGCCGAATTTCAGGTCAATACTCGTCTTTGCAAGCTGCGTTGTTGGTAATTGTAATATACTTTACGATGGGTGCGTTTTTATTGCTTTGTACGTGCACGACGTTGCACCTTATTAGCTCACATCTCGGTTTGGCTCATCATGTCAGCTCAGATCCGCCGAGCACCCCACCGCAGTGCTATAGCTCAGCAGCGCAGCGCCGTGCAGTGCCGTGCCCTGCGATGCCCTGCCGTGCCCTGCAGCTCAGCTCAGCAGCGCACCTCAGCGTTAGCTCAGCAGAGCGCAGCGCCGTGCGGTGTCGCGCTTTGCCGTGCTTCGTCATGCTGCGTGCTTTGCGGTACTTTTACTAGTTCGTACATGCCAGTAACATTCGCAGTATCATACCACGTGCCGGTACTATTAATAAGTTTGTACAAACTACGTTGTTGGATCACAAACAATGCACCCCCAGCTCAGGTCAGCCCGGCTGCATATAGCTCAGCAGTGCAGCCCGGCATAGTGCGGTGCAGTGCCTTGCCCTTCGTTTTGCGGTGTTGTGTCGGGCGGCGCTGTGCATTCTTTTGAACATAGAGCAGTAGTACCAGGTATGATACAGGCACCAGGTACCATTATGTACGTGTTGTGTATTGTTCTTTTTGCTTTCTTCAGTTGATTGACCTCTCTCGGTCCCCATGCCCCCCCTCCCCCCCCCCCCTCCCCGCAAATATCACACGTACTGCCGTTCAGAACGTGACATCAACAAGCACCCAGCACAGCGCAGGGCAATTAGCTCTTTACAAGCACCTCTTGGCATTATCACTTCGATCTTCGCACCAAATAATCACGGGCCTCTTCTTCCCGCCCCTTTTACATGTTTCAGTTGCATTCTTCCTTGCGCTAGCGTAGCGGACGCCGCCCGTGGAGCGGAGCCCTGTGCATTCTTTTGAACAGAGTACCACCAGGCAGCAGGTATTTGGCGAAGTACCAGGTACCAGGTAGTACGTTGTGTACTGTTTTTTTTGCTTTCGTCGTTGATTTTGTCCTCCATTTCCGTCCTCTTCGCGTTGTTTTCTTCGCCAATTACACCCGTACTACTACTATACTGCCGATCAAAACATGACATCGCTAACATACAGCACAGCAGACAGGGCAATCAGCTCCGCACAAGTAGCTTTTGGCATTATCAAATCGCTAGTTGCACTAATTCATGGGCCTTCTCTTTCTGCCCCCTTCATACTCCGTATGTAGTTTAAATCTTCCTTGCGCGAGCGTAGCGGGTGCGAGCGAAGCGGGCGGCGTCAGCCGCCCGCGAGGCGGAGCCCTTGTAACGGTATACCCTACCCACATCGAGCCACAAGGCAATACATCTACCGGTCGCCTCGGTGGCGTATCAGATTATCCTCGTAGAGCCTGGTATAGGTCAGTTTCGTGAGTTCGAACCCCCCGAGTGCATACCCGTATAAATGCGTGGGGACTTTTTCTTGTGCACAAATTGACTTGCGGAAAGCGTGAGAGTGTCAAGTTAGCAACACTCGATGAACATCGACGTGCAGTGAGATTGCTGAACCCTATGCGCGATGAAAATTGAAGGCAAGAACCGGGGGGAAGGGATGACACCTGTGACCACGGCTTGTCCAGAAGCTTCAAAGTAGATGTGTGTGTGCAAAAAAAACACTGGTACTCAGAGTATTTTTCCGACGGCGGGCAGAGCTCACGTTAGTTCATACGGGTTTACTCCTCGGAAATACATCAACGACCGTTCGCAGGCGCCTTTTCTCCCACAGGCGATCGGCATCACTTTTTTTCTCGCGCAGGCGATGCCTCCACTCGGTTCTGGCGGTGGGTCTGACGACGTCTGGAGGTGATCTATTTCGAGAGTCTGCAATCACCCATGCTCACTCTCCACGCACTGCTGCGTACCGTTGTGTTTCCATGTGTGGGCTGTGCTGTGTGAGAAAGCAGGGGTGTTTGTTCTTCTGTTCGTGTTTTGTTTGAGTGTGAAGTGACATACGCGTAAGAATGCCACACACAACCCACAGAAGTCTCGGGCCACGGGCAATACTTCGTAAAATACCAAATACCCCGGGCACACTCTCTGTACGAACCCTAGACTACATGTACAGATATAAGACGGTCGCCCCGGTGGCGTATCAGGTTATCCTCGAGCCTGGTACAGGCTTCGTGAGTTTGAATCCTCCCGAGATCATACTCGTATAGTCTATATATAGACTATATAGACTATTCGTGGGGATTTTTTCTTGCGCCCAACTTGACTTGCCAGTTGCGGAAAGCGCGAGAGCGTGAGTTAGCAACACTCGATGAAAAATCGACCAACAGCGGTATTGCTGAATCCTATGCGCGAAAAAAATCGAAGGCAATAACCGGCGGGGAGAAGGGACGACACCTGTGACCACGGCGTGTCATGGAGCTGGAAAGGAAAAGTGTGTGAAAAAAAAAAATGTGTTCCGCCAACACATCCATTGCGTTCGACAGCGCATGCTGCATGCTTGCATGATTTTAAACCGCCTGCTTTTGTTTTGTGGTGGTGACCACAGAGCTCGTCTCTCTATTAACAGGAGGTATAGGCATGGACGCTGGTTGGGCCGGCCTGAAAAATATGAGCGGAACCATCGAAGAACACACCCAGAACCGCATGCTGTCTTGCGCGCTCTTAAATCGAGGTACTCGCTACTAATAGCTGTACCTGGATATTGCAAAATGCAACACAGTCAGCAGCAGCAGGTGACACGTACCTCTAGCATGTCGAGCTGGGCAGCCGTGTAGTGGTGCAAGCCGCTCTTCGCTTGTTCCATGCGCTCCATCGTATGCGTCACATGTTCAATGAAAAACCTCAAGCGAGCCAGCGGTTGCTGCTGCTGCGACTGCTGCTGCTGCTCCTGCTGCTGCGTTGCCTCAGGGGCTTCGGGGACCTGGCATGGATTGGATGGGTTTCGGATTGGGGATTGGTTTGTCGCGATCTTAGTCGGAGAGATGAAGTGGTTATTCGATTAATTATTTCACGGATTTAACATGAAGCGCGCGAAATGTGGTAGAGGTCATCGACGAGCCTGGGGTGTGATCTGATTTTTTTATCTGATCTGCAAAGATGATTGTTGTGCTCGTCGTGTTCCGAAGAACGGAACTTTCTACTTTTTCAAAGGTTTTGCGTTCCGGACAACCCGTGGTCACCTGTGTCTTTCTTCCCTTCGCCCCCCGTGAGGTCACCTTCATTTTTATCGCGCATAGGGTTCAGCATTCCCACTTTTTCAGTTTTTATGATCGCCGATTTGCATCGAACTTGCTAAGCGGGCGCGCTTTTCGCTATGTATAGTCGAAGTTTTGCGCTAGAAAGTCCCTTCGAGCTGGTGAACAGCAGTACCAACTCGGGAGGATTCGATTCCAGATCGTAGGGACGAGGTTTAACCTTCTACTCCACAGGAGAGTAGTACTATTACGAAATATAGTACTACGAAATACGAAAACAAAATGCCAGGTTCGAGGAACAAACACCAAAGCCACGAAACACGAAGTAGAAACTGAAATGAATCAGTAAACAGTAGAAAACCTCAGTCAGCTTCGGCTGCTGCTGCTGCTGCTGCTGCTGCTGCCGCTGTGTGAGATCTGCTCTCTGTCTCGCAGTTTGTAGCGACGGAGCTCATGCCTATGATACGAGCTGGTTTAGATTTTGTTGTGGGTCAGGGTTGGGAGATCTAGAAAGAAAAAGCAAACGAACGGTACAAGGTGAAAAAACAAAACAAGCGCGAGTCTGCAGGTGAAATCACATTATAATTCACACATCACATACGACAGCACCCGGATCTGGCAGGCAGATTAATTAGATCGGTACCCGTGTGGACAAAAAAGCATACGCTACGAGCCCACTATTTTCAAGATAAAATCGAAAAAGAAATACCACATGTCATGTCATGTCATGTACGTATGTGAAACTAAACAGCAAAAAACAAAAATCTGCGAGCTGTGCGCGTTCGGGTATGGACCTAGCTGCTGCCGGTAGCATTGCACGCTGCCTCAGCAATATCGGCACGAGATAAGCCCGACGCGAAGCCGAATCCAAGCCGACGCCCTCGCACGGCGAACGCAAGGCTGAGAAAGACTACCGGAGAACAAACGCGCGCGCGACGTATTTCAGACTATTAGCGATTTTGCAACGACAAATGTCGAATCTTGAATGAGAACGAAACAACCCTGCTGCCAGGTTTTTATATAGCTTTCAGTGTGAAGGGAGAGAGCATGGAGCTGAAATGGACGCATCGATACCGAACAGCCTGCTCGAACGAGCGCCACCAGAACTACGGGCTCACCTCGGCGAGGCCGACCTCTCGCGATAGCTGCGCTTCCAGCTTGGTGAACTCCGTCACTAGGTATTCTAGCTGTGCTCCGTAGTTTGCTTGCATGGCCGTCACTCTTGCTTGCATTTCGGCCACTTCTCTGTCTTTCTCGAGGTCCTGTGCACTTGAAGAAGAGGGGGAATTCCGAGCTGCTGGCGCCACGTTTGCTGTGTTGGAACCCACCGCTGAAGTCCGCGACCTGGACGATCGCGTCGAGGCCGTCGCCGTCGTTCCTCGCGGGGCAACCGTAGCGCCTGAACTCTCAAACTTCCTCTTCTCCGCTGCTGCTGCGTGTGCCTGTGCCATGTTGTACGCACATAAGAGTAGCGATGGTTCAGTGGGAAGAGCGATGAGTGGGATGAGGTGGGAAGGTGGGGTGCAACAGCACAGCAGCAGTAGAAGATGGAGTGCGTTGTTTCTGTTTTTTTTGGGAAGGTGCGGACTGCAGTGCTAAATCAGTGCGATGCGCTGTGGCTGCGGAGTAGTGCGACGCAGTGGGAAGCCGCGGTCGGCCACGCTGATGAGTTAAGACACGAAAATAGCGACGCCCGCCCGTGCGGCAGGGCCCGCCATGCTGCTGCTCAAGACATCGGAAAACGGGAGCTCAACCGAGCACCCTCATGGCAACGACAACATGAAAAAACGAAGCAAAAAATTCGCTTCCATCAAACACCACGTACCAGCGATCGTCTGGTGCGCGGGGGCGGGATCACGTCACACGCCGCATAAGACCCCATCTGTGGTGGCATCGGACTACGCCTGTGCTTCTTCTCCCCAGCCCGAGTATCGCTGCCTTCCGTGGGTGAGTCTCGACAACCTCGCGAACGTACGTTGACGTGCTGCTGTGAATTACACCAACAGGCTTTATAAAAGCCAGCAAAACATGTTTTTTTTTCGATGCACATGTGTACGTCACTCGAAAATCAGCCCGTATCATCCCCGGTTTTCCATATTTTTATATACCGCCTCATTACGTATTTTTCGATGTGGCGGGCTGTTCGCCTGCGGTTAGTATTTTCGGGTCAAAGGCTGTCACGGAAATAATCTGACTCAAAATCTGGTCGGGTCAAAAACCGCGGGTCTTCAATTATTTACCGACCAACTGGGAGATTCCACGTTGACCGGAAATATAATAAACGTTTTATGATAATTTTAGTTACATAATTGTTATTGTATTCATGAAAATATGGGTATAGGAGATGAGGAGATATCTTTTGGTGAAAGGTGGTTGTATGAAATACTATCAATAATTATACCTGGTACGTAGCAAGCTACCGGTATCATGTTGGAGTTGGCAAATTATCTTTTGAGTCCGGTAAAAGTCTGTTTGCTTGCTCACTGGAATTTCTGCATGCTGCTTGCTGTGTGTGCTCGCGCAGCGCCCCAATGGCATCACACGCACGCTGATGATGCTGGCCATGTCACTTCGCTTCTTCTCGTCGTGCGCATGTCTTCTTTTATTTTTCCTTGCAAATAGTATGTCTGGTGCGCTCCTGGCTTGCAAGTGTTTCGCTGTCATCTCGTCGTGTTGTTCTTTGTTGCGGTTGGCATTTGTCTATTAATAGCTCAAATCACCGTGCGTGCTGTACTTGCAATGTGTGTAATGGGTACGTAATGGGTATCTCTGTTATCGGCTATTATTATCGGCACCGACACTATTATTGCTCCTTGTGATGTGTGGAAAGGCCGGTTTATAACGTGAAGGAGACACGCACATTATTAAGTAACCCACACATATACATGACATGATGCCACACGTATAGCCGCAAGTATAGCACACAGGAGCAGAGCAAGTGCATGCACAACCGCTCACGCCCCGTCGCGCATGTTGATGATAAAGGCTAAAATTCCATTTCGCTTCTTCTTCTCGTTGGGCGCATCAGGCATGTCTTCTGAATACTCGTATATAGCCTGTGGTTGCTCTGGCTTGCTTATTATGGTGGGATGTACGTTATTTTTTCACATTTTTTTGGCGAATAGCCGCGGAGACATGTCCGATGCGCGGGTGTCCGCGGCAGTGGATTCGTAGATGCGTCACTATTTGCCACGGGTGTTCACGGCAATGTCCGCGGCAATGTCCGCGGCAATGCCCCCGGCCACAACCCTGACCATGTCCACGGCGCGCCACGGCTGTGTCCGCGGCAGATGGCAAATTGCAATATCCGCCGCAATGTCCACGGCCGGCCATGACAATGTCCACGGGAATGCCCGCGGCGACTTGCAATATTCCCGGCAATGTCCAGGGCGACGTTCGCGGCATTTGTCCACGGCGATGTCCGCGGCGATGTCCGTGGCAACGTCCGCGGCAATGTCCGCGGCAGATGGCAAATTGCAATGTCCGCCGCAATCTCCACGGTCATGTCCACGGCAGTGTCCGCGGCGAATTGCTATGTTGGCAATGTCCGCGGCGATGTCCGCGGCGATGTTCGCGGCAACATTCGCGGCGATATCCACGGCACACTGACGCATGCTCCAGTGTATAAGTACACCCTTTTTTCTCTGAGGTTTTTGACTTGAGGCGGTTTATACTTCACCCTAAAACATATAGGACGCGTGCTACGACAGAGGACAGGTATACCATTTTTTGGTATTTTTGTTTCTGAACGACGGGGCTCCTTAACCCAAAATCTTCGGGAAAAAATAAATAAAATAGGCCATTTTTTGTTTTGCATACCGATACTCGTTCTTCTCTACCTGGGCCATGGGTTTTTTTATCCGATAGTTACTGTAGTATTAATAGCAGTTTTATTTTTGTCCCAATCAGCGTTTCGGGTATGTCTTAACCTGCGAAAGTAACAAACTTCAGAATATAACGTGGTTGCACCTCAATCGTAGCACGCACCTAAATTAATAATTGAGAACAAAAAACTAGCGCGAGTCGATGGAGACAACCTCATGGCCCGTGGACAGGTATACGACGAAAAATGTCGCAAAGCAAGATGTTAAGGACTTAGTGGGGTATTAGTCCGTTTGACCACTTGCAACTGGTTAACCAATAGCTTACCCAAACTAAGCCTTATAACACTCTCCCCCCCTTCAACGGCGGGATAGCAGGTCGGCCGGATACACGGGCGGACCTGTCATTTACCCAAGCCGTTTCATTTCCTGGGGATACCAGGGAGAGTACTTTTCAAGTTCGACATGGGTAAAGTCTGAAAAGTTTATTATTGTGGATGGTGGGGATCGAACCCACGACCCAAAAACCCATGGTCCTGCCGACGACGCCATTTGTTAAGGACTTAGTGGGGTATTAGTCCGTTTGACCACTTGCAACTGGTTAACCAATAGCTTACCCAAACTAAGCCTTATAACAAAGAATCGATATTCCCACGATTTGGCCCCCGTCACCCACAAAGCATATTTTTGACCCCAAACGTGCTTCGTACCTCCATTGTAGCACGCGCCCACTGTCCGCGGCAATGCCCGCCGTTATCCTCGGCAATGGCCACGGCAAATGTCCGCGGCAATGCCCGCGACAATGTCCGTCCCAATGCTCGCACCTATATCCGCGGCAGTTTCCGCGGCAATGTCAGTGGTTGTCCGCGGCGATATCCGCGTCAATCCTAACCCTAACCCTAGCCCTGACCCTAAATTACGAAAAGTAAAAACGTTTTTTGGCGGATCCACGATAATAATAAAAAGAAGTGGCTAAAGCATGTAGACTAGACTAATACATTTGTTCGGAACGCACGTTATGGTGCCATTTTGGGGCGCTTTAATATTATTGAGTCTCACAAAGATGGTGCTGCACGTAGAAGACCTGTGTACACCACCGTAACGTACAGTTGGAGAGCACCAAGCAGTAGTATTATTGGTGTTTGTCCTGAAGGACTATATATATATTTTATATAGGTCGGTTCCGACATTGATTGCCAAGGACAACTGCGGACGACCACGGACATGGCCGCGGGCATTGTGCCATGGACATTGCCATGGACATTGCCGCAGACAATGCCGCGGACATACTGCCACGGATACTGCGTCGGGCATTGCCGCGGACATTGCCGCGGATATTGCCACGGATACTGCGTCGGGCATTGCCGCGGACTTTGCCGTGGACATGACAGTGGACATGTCCGTGGCCAAATTCGCGGCAATATCCGCAGAATGCCGTGACAGGCCGCGAATATACAGTAGTCGCGGCAGTTTTCGTGGAGCGCCTCGGCTTGCCACGGCCATGCCCGCGGCTATCCGCGAAAAAGACGGATAAAGTACAACCGTGCTCACACGGCACAATAAAGAATGCCGCAATCAGCGCATCTATCACCATTTTATCGTAATGGCATGGTCTTTTCCGTGGATGATTGCGGGTTCTTTGGGGGTCTATAGTCAGGACACACGGTTGTGCATACCATTTATCGGTATGCGCTACGCCGACGAAGCAGGCGTTTTGTCTCTGAGGCAGCGGGAGCCCCTGCGAAGATGATGGCAGTCTCTTTGTGGACGTCTTCGATGCAGCGGGCCTCACGGTGTCAGAGAACAAAACGGAAACCATGCTGCGGACACCGAACCAGACACCCCTTACCTCGCCGCTCGCCATCGAAGCAGAGAGGTATAAACAGACACTGCATTGCAGTTTTGTACCTGGCCGGCCTTTTATCAACGAGACCGCCGACATCATGCCATGGATCAAACGACCGGTCCGACTCGCGTGGGCATGCTTTGACCGATTGGAGCTGTACGATACGTATGGAGATCGCTTTGTTCAGGCTGAAGATGCGCATGCTTAAGTCCGAGGTGATGGAGACGCTGTTGCATAGATAGGTGTGTGACGTGGACTCTCGGCGTGGAGCACTTCGCTGTGCTCCACAGCGCGCACCGCAAGCTCCTCGTTCGAGTCATCGGCTTTTATCGCCGACAACGCACCGACCAACGCATGTCTTATGCCCAAGGCCCTCAAAAAGTCACAATGCGAGAGCGTTGAGACGACTATACGTAAACGGCGTCTCTTTTTGCGCGCTGTACAGCGGACACGGCGGTTGATGTTCGGGACGATGGCCGGTGGGGAAAACCCGGAACCGGGCCGGCCAGGAAAGACACGGGCCCGATGCCTGACGACATCACGGTGATTTAGAGCCAGAGAGAAATCGGCGGAAACCTCCTCTTTGTTGTTCGCGGTAGAGACGGTGCTATGACTCACGGCGGCTAAACAGACAGGCTGACAAATGGTACCGGGAGATCGTCTAAAGGGCGGATGGTTTCATGGCGAGGTGGCACAGGGCCGGCGAGGTGGAAAATAGCTGGTTACGGCATGCAAACGAGGACGCCAAGAAGGACAGGAAGGAGAAGGGAGAAGGGGGGGGGGGGGGGGGCGCCCCCCCAGCCGTATACTAATACCGCTGTCGATGCAGTAGAAACGTACTGGCAGGTCGTGTAGCAAGACACCAATGAATGTGCGACTAACATATGGCACCTGTGCCCTCTATTTGCTGCCACCGAAATCGAATTCGATTTCGAGACAAATTGTTTTTTTTTCTTTTGCTGTTGTTCGGCTTGTTTTTTGCTTTTTTGCCTTCATCTTTCATTGAGGGGGCGACAGCGGCACCACTCAAATCAGAGGCCTCTGTCGACGCGAATAGGAAGGATGTAGGAGACCGTGTTGCTAGCCTGAAGGCTCGTCTATAGGTAACAGAGAGCTGGAAAACTATGCTGCTCGTGCTTTCCCCTGTGTGGTACGAGTATACGAGGGGTTGCTGGTTTTGTGCTTGTTGGCCTTGCTTCTCTCTTTGTCTTTCGGTATTTTGTTATCTACCTATCTGCCTCTTCTTTTCTTCCTTCTTCGCGTTGATAGACTAGTGATGCACCTCACTCGTCTAAATCACTCACTCGTGAACACTAAACCACAACACTCGACCACTCAACCACTCAACCACGCACGCACGCACTCACTTGCTCACACTCTCACCCCCCTCCCCTCACTCACTCACTTCTTGAGTCAATAACTTTACCCCCGCCTCACCCGCTCACCCACCCACCCACCCACCCACCCACCCACCCACCAACCCTCGTCCACTCACTCGCCACTAACAACTAATTCCCGCACTCATCGCCACTACCAACTTACGTGCACTCACTCGTTTACTCACACACTCACTCACCAATCTTCTCCCCCACTCACTCGCTCGCTCACTCGCTCACACTCTCACCCACTCACTCACTCGCCTACTACTACTATCAAGACTACCACCACCGTATGTATGGTATAACACGCAAGATAGCGCACACCCCCTTCCCTTGTACCAAATTATACTGTCGAAGTAGGCTGTTTTTTTGCTGGACGAGCCCCCGCTGAGAAGGCGCTCCGGGCAAACCCCAACGTCGGACAAAGCGATGTGTGCCTTTTTCATGGAAAAATATCAGGGTAGTCCTCGGGAAAATTCCCGAGGTAATTTTCCCGTGCTGTACGTCGGTCCCGGTACTCGGCGGAATACCGTCATATTTGGGCAAACCGTGTACCGCCGAAGGCGGTACCGTCAAAAATCGAAAAACCGTCAACCGTTTAAAAAGTACCGTCATTTTGCAGCACCGCCATAAAAGTACCGTCAAATAAGCGAAGTACCGTTTCCCGTTTAGAAAAACCGTCATATTCAGAACCGTCAAAGATTGTAGGGTGATGGTTTTCATTGAATGTTTTCATGTTTTAGGTTTTATTGTTTTATTGTTTACAGTAGTAGTATTGTTTTATTGTCTTATTTTGGTGCTAAATGTCTAAATGTTGTTTCGCGTGAGGCTGGTGAGTTTGTCAGCTTGACGGTTCGACGATTAGTCTAGCCTCTATTCGTCCGTTCTATATAAGTATGCAGGAACATCAGCGGGGTGGTGCCGGCATGCTTGATCGCCGCCCGGCAGGTACTGTCAATTATTTCGTCATTCGTAATTCTGTATTTCTCAGTGGCGGAACCGTCATATTTCAGTACCCTCAAAAAAGTACCGTCAAATTTGGCAGTACCGGGACCGGCACCGTCGTTTTGCAGTACCGCCAAAAAAGTACCGTCAAATATCGAAAAACCGTCTACCGTCTAGAAAATACCGTCACTTTTCGATACCGCCGAAAAAGTACCGTCAAATTCGGCGATACCGTGTACCGCCAAAAGTGGTACCGTGAGAAATCGAAATACCGTCAACCGTTTGAAAAGTACTGTCATTTCGCAATACCGTCCGATCTGGTACCGTAAAAAAAAACGGTACCGAGGACTACCCTGAAAAATATGACGTTTCGACGATGTCCTTCCGAAAAGCCGGGATTTCGGTTGTTTTGTCGCCCCCCCCCCCCCCCTCCCCCCCCGCCCTTACCGCAGTCTATTGCATGATCAATATTAACATATTAACATTTGGACTCGAGTTAGCAGCAGTTGAATTCAAGTGGGGATCATCATCCTGTTGTAGCTAGGGAGGGCGACACTGAGCTGTGTGTTGTATATCTCGCATATAAGGGCCGTTCCTAGGAACTAACACTAAAAAAGCCAGGAGTCATGACAAAAAAAAAAACGTGACCAGCTGAGTCGTTCTACGGTAACCCCCCCCCCCAAACTTTTGTCTTCAACGAAAATCGCCGGTATCGAAAAAAACAGCTCCCGGCCGCATCTGATCTCCTGAAAAATCGGCGCCTCTTGCCACTCCGACGCCATATGGTTCGATGATATAGCCCTTTGCCAACAATAATGAAGAAATTATTTGGAGATAAGTTTTTTCATATTAATAGCATCCTTCCCCGTGTCGAGCAGCCGTGAAACGGTCGTCATACAGAAAAACGCTGTTTGTGGGCCGGGCTATCTATCGGAGAATCCGTCACCTTGGCGGCACGGGAGGTCGTTTTGGGGGCCATTTTCTGCAGTGAGTGGGTAGGGGTCATTCACGCGAGAGTAACCCCGAGTCGTTTTACGGTAGCCCCTCCCCCCGAACATTTCTTTCGCAAAATCGCCGGTTTCAAAACCAGCTCCCGGTCGTATCTCCCGAGATACGGTGTCCCTCGACACCCCGACGTCGTCGATCGATAGACCTTTCTTTGCACACAAGAAACATTTGGGACGCTTTTGTTTTCGATTGTATCATTCCTTGTGTCGAGCAGCCACGAAACAATCGTTGAAGAAAATTACTGGTTTGGGGCGGGGCTATCGCAGAATCAGGCCCCCGCGCTGTTCCTGACGCGTGCTACGATTTACAGAGGTGAGAGGCGCGCCACTTTTTTTTCTCAGGGTCCTCAATTTGGGAGCTTGACCCCCTTTACAACTGAAAACCCGTTATGGGGGACAAAATTACTTGGATTTAGTATAGGGAGGGGTTCGGGGGCTGCTCTAAAGGGGTTAAGACGCCCCCTCCGAAAATCGATTTGGAGAAAAAATAAAAATGCTCCCGGATGAAAAATCCCATAGTTCTAGCTAGGTACACAACGAGAATCGTGCAAAAAACAATGGCCTATTATTTTTTTTTTTCCGACGATGTCGGGTCAGGGAGCGATCCCCACCATTCAGAAAACATTTCGGACGAAAAGAGCTGCCTCTGCCGTAGCATGCGTCTGTTATACTATCTTAAGTTGAGCTTTTTTTCGTGAGCTGTTGTGCCTGTTCTGATCCTCTGTCGTAGCTTTTTTTTTTCTTTTTTTTTATCCTCCGGCGGATGGGGCAAAATAAAGCTTCAGCTCACCACACTTCCACGTATTTTCATACGCGTCGTGTGTCGATTTAACTCAGTTGCTTTCGCAGCCCAACGCTAGCTGGCGCACCCTTCGGATCCCGTCGTAGGTATAGCATAAGCTGTCATTATCAGTGGTCTTCGTTACAACCCCGGCAGCGCAAGAGCCATCCCACGATAGGGGTGCAGCAGAAAGTCCCTGAGCTCCTCACATGAGGAACTCAAAATCTCACCGTAAAAATGACTTCGAAGGCATTCGTTCACACCACCCGACTAAGCTTCAATGCCTTAGTCCAAAAATATAATGTAATCGTGAAATTACTTCATTGACCCGGCAGTTCCTCACATACATGAGGAACTCAATCGCCCAGGGACGTTTTGGCGCAAAACCTGCAACCCCTACCGTGGGATGACTCGCAAGCTGCCGTTGTATACGGATGCGTGCGTATGCATTATGCGTCTCCTTGACGATCTTAAGTTTAGTTTTTTTTCGTGCTGTTGTTCCTATTCTAATCCTTTGTCGTAGCAATATGCGTCTCCTTGAGTATCTTAAGTTAAGCTTTTTTCGTGAGCTGTTGTTCCTGTTCTGATCCATCCTCTGTCGTAGCATTATGCGTCTCCTTGACGATCTTAAGTTGAGCTCTTTTTCGTGCTGTTGTTCCTATTCTAATCCTCTGTCGTAGCATTATGCGTCTCCTTGACTATCTTAAGTTAAGCTTTTTTTCGTGAGCTGTTGTTCCTGTCTGTGCTGATCCTCTGTCGTGGCATTATGCGTGTCCTTGACGATCTTAAAGTAAGCTTTTTTCGTGCTGTTGTTCCTGTTCTAATCCTCTGTCGTAGCATTATGCGTCTCCTTGACGATCTTATAAAGTTGAGCATTTTTCGTGTTGTTGTTCCTGATCCAATTCATTATTATGCGATATGAGAATCCGCAATATGTGGAATGGTATAAGATGTGGGACTCGAAGGACACGCCAGGGCTACGTAGCGCTGGGTTGCGAAGGGAATTGAGTTAAATCGACACTACGACATGTGTGTTTGAAAATACGTGGAAGAGAGCTGGTGAAGCTTAATCTTTGTTTTTCCCCATCCCCGCCGGAGGATAAAAAATAAGAATAAAAAAGGTACCCCGGCGTATAAGCTACGCGCTGCGCCAAAGTAATCACGGAAGTATTTGATGGCATTTCATCGGTGAAGTAGTACAGCAGAGTCACTCGTGCGAGTGGTGGAAACCCGGAGTGGACGAAAAGGGGCACTCCCCCTCTCGTAACTTGTGCCGGGAAAAAATGTGATTTTATTAGTATGCATAGATAGGAGGAGCATTTCTTTTTTTTAGGTTTTTCCATAAATAACATAAATAAATGATGCCAAAATTCCTGATAAAAGAAAAAAGTTCCATGGCATCGCTTAACCTGGTATATAGATAACTACTTTTGTTTTTAGAAAAAAATGTGATATTTCATAGTAATACTACGATGATAGTATTAATAGTTACTAGTAGCAGCATTAGTAGTAGTAGTAGTGGTACTAGTACCACTACTCCACTACTACTACTACTACTACTACTACTAGTAGACTACTACTACTACACTACTGCTGCCTCTGTCTCTGTAATGGCCGCTCACGCTTGGGTTGCTTGAATGCTACATCTCTGGTATTAGCTGATTGCTGTCCCCCTCACACCTTCTAGAGAAGGGGGGGTCGAGCCGTTCGTTCAGGCAGGCGATAACGCCTGCCAGCTATAAAGGGGGGACTCAACTACTACTATAATAAATCATAACGCACCGACGGGGTAGAGGGGATGCCATACCAGAGTAGTAGCCTTTTTTTGGCCACTCACTACTGGTCTAAGAAAGGGTGCTTTTCTGAATGACGACGCCCCTTAACGCATCCATTGATGAATAAAACGTCCGAATGTCACTACAAGGTATATACGTATCACTTTCGTTTTTTCCCCAGGAGGAGGAGGAGGAGGAGGAGGAGGAGGAGGTACATGGATTTTTGTATACATGACTCTAGACCACGTGGAGGGATTGGTCGTCGGGCTGGAATTATTTGAAATATCATCTTTTTCATGAAAAAAAAGAAGAAAATAGTTCTGGGATCATCATGTTTTTTAATAGATAGAAGTGTTAAGTGTTACTAAGTGTTATTTAGTGTTATGATGTGTTATTTAGTGTTATGATGTGTTATTGAGTGTTATTTAGTGTTATGATGTGTTATTAAGTGTTATTAAGTGTTACTAAGTGTTATTTAGTGATATGATGTGTTATTTAGTGTTATGATGTGTTATTGAGTGTTATTGAGTGTTATGATGTGTTATTAAGTGTTATTAAGTGTTACTAAGTGTTATTTAGTGATATGATGTGTTATTTAGTGTTATGATGTGTTATTTGTGTTATGATGTGTTATTGAGTGTTATTTAGTGTTATGATGTGTTATTAAATGTTATTAAGTGTTACTAAGTGTCATTTAGTGTTATGATGTGTTATTAAGTGTTATTAAGTGTTATGATGTGTTATTTAGTGTTATGATGTGTTATTAAGTGTTATTAAGTGTTACTAGGTGTTATTAAGTGTTATGATGTGTTATTTAGTGTTATGATGTGTTATTGAGTGTTATTGAGTGTTATGTAATGTTATTAGGTGTTAGGAGCTATCTGTCTGAAAGTGGGGAACCCCAGAAAACCATTTTCGGTACGTACGTACGTACACGAGCTATTATTATATTTACTTTTGTACGCCACATGACAAATGTTCTCACACAATATATTACATGTGACCTAAACCTCTTGAAACGCTCCCCCCCCCCCCTCCAACCCCCCCCCCCCCCCCCGCCCCTTTTTTTTTCTCGCTCCCTCTTGCTCAAACGCCCCACCTAACATCGAAATCTGCCAGAGTAGTAAACACTTCCACGCACTTGATATCACATCATTATCTTTCTAGAGCCATCCATGCCGCTGCTGCAATTCACCCCCCCCCCCCCCCCCCCCCCCAACGCCCCCTCCTTCCCCACCACCCGCACCATCGCATAGACCTAGCACCACGCGTATAGCAAACCCCTACATCTATGCGACCTAATGTTGTTTAAAAAACCCTTTCGCTCCCCCCCCCCCCCCGACCCCCCCGACCCCCACCCCCACCCCCACCCCCACCCCCTCGAACGCTCCGCCCTCTCCACACTGGTTGAGTACGACTTACAGGATAGGATTTATAGTTTCCATGCACAGATTGAGCTGCCCCGCCCGTCCCCCTCCCCCCCTCCCGCCCCCCTTTTGATCAAAATCAGGCCCCCACGTCCTTCAAAACTCCGCCCTCCCCTCACCGGATATTCGACTTACAGGAGTCACTTGATAAACTGATGCATTTCCTTCCACAGCTGTCAGATTTTGTCCCCCTCAGAAACGGGTTTTATAGTTTCCTCGCACAGACTCCCTAACATCACCCTGTTGACCCTGATAGTTATACTGTAGTTGCAAGGAGAGTCGCCGACGTATGTCCTTAATGAGGACACACAACCCCTAATACGCGCGATCGGAGTATCACACACAGCTCGCAAAGATGAGTTTCGACAAAATCTTCGATCTCACAGCTGGAGTGCATTTTTATTTTTATACTCCGAGTAATATATTACACCGCCAACGCTGACAGCCGCATCCTTGCGCTCAGTGGCCGCGCCCTTCGTGTTTTCGTAGGCCGATTGCTACTGATATACCGTAGGGTACATACCCTTTCTCGAGCTTTCACGATCGTGAGCCCCGGCATAGGGTTGTATATCTTACAATGAGGCATTTTAGCCTCATTGTCACGAGGTGTGGGGAAATATGCAACCTCATTTTACCCACCCACTCGGAGTACGACCGCAATAGCTATTAGATATAGATAACAGGTCAGAGTGGGTGTATATTATAAAAATAAAGATACGCTCCAGCAGTGAGATCGAATATTTCGTCGAAACTCATATTTTTGCAAGCTGTGTGTGTCCTCATGAAGGATAAAGGTCGGCGACTCTTCTTGGAACTACAGCAGTGTAGCTTGTACCAGCGTCAACAGGGTGATGATGTTAGTAGGTCTGTGCGCGGAAACTACCAAAGAAAACGTTTTTGAGGGGGGCAAAATCTGACAGCTGCTGCTGTGTGTGGCAGGAAAAGCATCAGTTTATCAAGAGTATCCTGCAAGTCGCATGATAATAACCGGTGAGGGGAGGGCGGAGTGTTCGAAGGGGTGGGAGCAGGGGGGCGTTGGGTGGGGGGGGGGGAGGGGATTTCCAACAGCTTTACGTCGCATAGATGTAAGGACTTGCTATACACGTGGTGCTAGGTCTAGGCGATGGTGCGGGTGGTGGGGAAGGAGGGGGCGTTGGGGGGGGCGTTGGGGGGGGCGTTGGGGGGGGCGTTGGGGGGGGCGTTGGGGGGGGCGTTGGGGGGGGGGTGAATTGGAGCTACGGCATGGATGGCTATAAACATGATGAGGTGATATCAACTGCCTCTGGTAGTGTTTATATCACTCTGGCATATTTTGTTTTTAGGTGGGGCGTTTGAACAAGAGGGAGCGGGGGGGGAAATGTATTGACTTGCGGAGAAAGCGTGAGAGCGTGGGTTAGAGCAACACTCACTCGATGGAAAATCGGCGAGCACCCTTTTATGCGAGATAAAATTTGAAGGCGAGGACCGGGGAGGGGATGGGGGAGACGACATTTCCCGTGACTTCTACTGCTTGTTGGCGAGAAGCTGGAAAGTAGAAGTGTTGAAAAAAAATGTATGGCGTATCTCTATGATATTGTGTTGATATCAGTAGTGCATTATGCATCAACGGGCCTTGTCTACTACATACAGCAATATATGCACCCACCACTAATAATAGCACACCCAACGGGTCTACGGAACGTGCGCACGCACAACCCCTGAACCTGCATCATATCACACAACAAGAACACACATACTATAGTATACCGTAGTAAGCACATGACACACAAGAAAGAGAGCATAGGACCATAAGTTATTTTTGCGTTTTGTTGTGGTCGTTTGTGGTTCAGCATATTTTTATTATTTAAAAGAGACGTAACACACGTCGCATCAGTTCCGCGCAATCAGTGCACAGTCGGGAAAGTCACTTATTACCAGCTGCGCCTGTATTATTACTTGCTGCCCCTGCTCTCGGGAGGCATCGCACCCAGCGAAAATGATTGGCAGCTTTCTCGGTTTTTCTCGCCCTCTTCGCGGTTAATTGTTGTTTCATGAGCGAGAGTGCTCTTCGATGGTTTGAAAGACATATCTATCTGTTGTGGTGTCATCATCAATCAGGAAGGAGACTGCATCATCACCCCCCGCTGAAGCACAGACAAGTTCAGAACATACAAGAGGCGGCAGTGTATTAACAGTAGTAGTAGTAGTAGTAGTAGTAGTAGTAGTAGTAGTAGTAGTAGTAGTAGTAGTAGTAGTAGTAGTAGTAGTAGTAGTAGTAGTAGTAGTAGTAGTAGTAGTAGTAGTAGTAGTAGTAGTAGTAGTAGTAGTAGTAGTAGTAGTAGTAGTTACTTAGTTGGGTAGTAGTTAACCGTATTAAAAAACTGTTGAACAAGTTGTAGACAACAAGGAAAGGCTGATGATACCAAACAAAGTTCCCATCTGTGACATCAGGTCTTATTAGTTTGTGAGTTCGACTCAATTATTATACGCCCTATATTTTACTATATATGATAGCTATATCATATTATCTTTCGAGAGCCATCCATGCCGCTGCTTTCCCCCCCCCCCCCGCCCCGAACGCCCCCTTCTTCCCCACCACCCGCACCATGGCCTAGACCTAGCACCACACGTATAACAAACCCCTCACCTAAAACCCTTCCTTCCCCCCCCCCCCCCCCCCCGCCCCCCCCCCCGCCGCCCCCTCCCCCGCCCCCACCCCCCACCTTCCCAAGACCCCCCTAACCCATCCCAACCCCACCCCCTCGAACACCCCGCCCTCTCTCTACTCACTGATTGTACGACTTACCCCAGGACATACATGATAAACTGATGCATTCTTTCCAAAACCGTCACATTTATCCCCTCAAAATAATGTATAGTTTCCACGCACAGATTGAGCTGCCCCACACGCCCCCCCCCTGCCCCCCCCCCATGATAAACTGGTGTGTTTTTTCTTTCATTTATTTATTTATTTATTTATTTTCCCCAAAACCGTCAGATTTATCCCCTTCAAAGGATTTAGAGCTTACACGCACAAATTGCCCGCCCGTTCGCCCCCCCCCCCCCTTTCCCCCCCCCACCCCTCTCCAACCCCGCTCGCTTTTGATCAAAACCAGGCCCCCACGTCCTTAAAAACTCCGCCCCGCCCCCTTGCCGGTTAATCGACTCACAGGATTCACTTGATAAAAGGAAGCATTTCCCTCCACAGCTCAGATTTGGTCCCCCTCAGAAACGGGTTTTATAGTTTCCGCGCACAGACTGACTAACATCACCCTGTTGACCCTGATAGCAACACTGTAGTTGTAAGGGGAGTCGCCGACCTATATCCTTAATGAGAACACACAACCCGTAATACGAGCGATCGGAGTATCACACACAGCCTGCAAAGATGAGTTTCGACAAAATATTCGATCTCACAGCTGGAGTGTAATTTAATTTTTATAATATGATAGCTATCTTATACTTGTTATAATGCTTAGTTTGGGTAAGCTATTGGTTAACCTTTTGCAAGTAAGTGGTCAAACGGACTAATTCCCCACTAATTCCTTAACAAATGGCGTCGTCGACAGACCATGGGTTTTTGGGTCGTGGGTTCGATCCCCACCATCCACAATATATAATAAGGGTTCATAGTTTCCGCGCACATATTGAAATGCTCGCCCCCCCCCGCCCCCCGCCCCCCCGATCCCTCTTGTTCAAACGCCCCACCTGAAATCAAAATCTACCAGAGTGGTACACACTACCAGCCAGCTGATATCATCTCACTATCCATCTAGCCATCCAGGCCGTAGCTCCAACTCATCTCCGCCCTCCGCCCCCCCCACCCCCCCTTTTTGTTCCCCGCCCAGTTCGTTCAAACGCCCCACTTACAATCGAAATCGGCCAGAGTAATAAACACTTTTAAGCAATTGATATCACGTCAATATCTTTCTAGCCATCCATGACGTAGCTTTCATTCATCCCCCCTTTCCCCCCTCCAACGCCCCCTCCTTCCCAACACCCCGCACGATCGCCTAGACCCAGCACCGCGCGTATAGCAACCCCCTACATATATGATTAATACGCACGATCGGAGGATCACACAAAATGTTACGAAGATCAGTGTCGACCAAATCCTTGATCTCATAGCTGGAGTGTATTTAAACATTATATGTGACCTAGACCTCTTGAAAACCCTCCCCCCCTCCCCCCCTCCCCCCCGCCTTTTTTTTTTTTTTTTTTCTCTTCTCCTCGCTTTCTCTTGCTTAAACGCCCCACCTAATATCGAAATCCGCCAGAGTAATAAACACTTCCACGCCCTGGATATCGCCTCGTTATCGTTTTAGAGCCGTCCATGCCGCTGCTGCCATTCCCACCCACCCCCGCCCCCAACGCCCCCTCCTTCCCCACCACCCGCACCATCGCCTAGACCTAGCACCACGCGTATAGCAAACCCCTACATATATGCGACCTAAAGCCCTCCCCCCCCCGCCCCCCGCCCCCCCCCGGCACATCCCCCCCCCCCTCCCCCACAAGAAGGATTTATAGTTTCCACAAACAAATTGACCTGCCCCACCCGTCCCCTTTCCCCCCCTCTCCCCCTCCCGCCCCCTCCCGCCCCCTCCCCCCCCTCCCCCCCTCCCGCCCCCCTTTTGATCAAAATCAGGCCCCCATGCCTTAAAAACTCCGCACTCCCCTCACCGGATATTCGACTTACAGGAGTCACTTGATAAACTGATGCATTTCCTTCCACAGCTGTCATATTTTGTCCCCCTCAGAAACGAGTTTTATAGTTTCCGCGCACAGACTGCCTAACATCACCCTGTTGACCCTGATAGCTACACTGTAGTTGCAAGGGGAGTCGCCGACCTATATCCTTAATGAGGACACACAACCCCTAATACGCGCGATCGGAGTATCACACACAGCTTGCAAAGATGAGTTTCGACAAAATATTCGATCTCACAGCTGGAGTGTAATTTAATTTTTATAATATAATAAACTTTTCAGATTTTCCCCATGTCGAACTCGTGAAAAAAATACTCTGCCCCGGTATACCCAGGAAATGAAACGGCTTGTATATTGACAGAGGTCCGTCGTATATCCGGCCGACCTGCTATCCCGCCGTTTCAGGGGGGGGGAGTGTCATAAGGCTTAGTTTGGGTGAGCTATTGGTTAATAACCTTTTGCAAGTGGTCAAACGGACTAATACCCCACTAACATACCACCCTTTTGCTCGGCAGTTCGTGTGACATATGGTGATGCAGCAGATAGATAGATGATGTATCATGATAATATAGATAGATAGATATGATACATACATGCATCTCTCTCTCGACATTTTCTCTTTTTGAGTATTCTATGTATCATGATGAGAAGAAGAAGCAGAGGAGAACTTCGATTATCGATTCGTGGAGTATGATAGAACGCACACACATCACCATCCTCACATGTTATAAAAATTAAAATACACTTCCAGCTGGTAGATCGAAGATTTCGTCGAACCTCATCTTTGTTTGCAAAAGCTGTACCGGTAATTAACCCCTTTACAACTGGAAACCCGTCTTTGGGGACAAAATTACTTGGATTTAGTATAGGGAGGGGTTCGGGAGCTCTAAAGGGGTTAATAGACAGTGGTTTGTCGCGGGGGTCGTCTACTCGATTTCTGAAACTTCCCGGGGGGCCTCTCACCTCTTACCTCTCACCTCTCACCTCTCACCTCTCACCTCTCACCGCTCACCGCTCACGACTCGCGATCAGCACTGCCGTACGTATGATACGCACGAAGAGAGGGACGGTCGATTATTTCATTCGTGCCACCAGCCACCACAACAACAACAACAACAACAACAACAACAACAACAACAACAACAACAACAACAACAACAACAACAACAACAACAACCACCACCATCATCACCACCAACGACAACAACAACAACAACAATAACAACAACAACAACAACAATAACAACAACAACAACAACAACAACAACAACAACAACAACAACAACAACAACAACAACAACAACAACAACAACAACAACAACCACCATCACCACCAACGACAACAACAATAACAACAACAACAACAACAACAATAAAAAATACGGCAACCATGGTGTTTCGGCATAAACATAGATATGATAAAACGGCGGGCAATTAACGGGAGATGATCGTCTTTATCATGTGTTTACAGTACAAGGTAGCTGGTTTGTCCTACGGACTATGAATGTTTAGCCTTTTTTTCACTTATACGGCAACCATGCTGTTTTGGCATAAACATAGGATAAAACGGCGGGCAATTAACGGGAGAATGAACGTGTTTATCATGTGTTTATGATACAAGGTACCTGGTACGAAGGTGGTTTGTCTGCGGATTATGAATGTTTTGCCTTTTTTCGCTTTTCTGTTTATAAGAAAATCGGAGCAGCTTTTTTATCAAGGTTTCTTCTTATTATGTTCCACTTTTCTCATGATTGGGAAAAATTTGCGTGTGTTCTTCACTTTATTAATTAGCTGTTTGTTTGTTCCACCCATCTACATCTGGCACAACCAGTGTCGTCGTGCCGATGCTTCCTAGAGAAACGAGCCATGTATTATATGTGGTCACAAGCCACAAAACAGAGATATGCGTTGCGACTAAAGCAAGGTGATTTGGACATGCAATGCCAACCGCAGCAGTAGTGCGTAGTAGTATTAATAGTAAACACTTCACAATAAACTTATCACACAGAGAAGTTACATTTTTCATGAACAAACATTTCAAGGACGTCAGCCGTGAATTCGACGAATTTCGGGTCAATACTAAGCTTTGCAAGCTGCGTTGTTTATGTATTGATTTTTTGTCGTCACTTTTTTCTGTTTTTTTTTTTCTTTTTGCGGCTCAACTCGTATCATATTATTATAAAAAATGAAAATACACTCCAGCTGTGAGATCGAAGATTTCGTCGAAACTCATCTTTGCAAGCTGTGTGTGATACTCCGATCGCGCGCATTACGAGCTGTGTGTCCTCATTAAGGATATAGGTCGGCGACTCCCCTTACAACTACAGTGTAGCTATCAGGGTCAACAGGGTGATTTTAGTCAGTCTGTGCGCGGAAACTATATAACCCGTTTCTGAGGGGGACAAAATCTGACAGCTGTGGAGGGAAATGTATCCTTTTATCAAGTGAATCTTGTAAGTCGAATAACCGGTGAGGGGGGGGGGCGGAGTTTTTAAGGACGTGGGGGCCTGATTTTGATCAAAAGCGAGCGGGTTTGGAGGGGGGGGGGGAGGAAGGGGGGGGGGGGAAAGGGGGGGGCAATTTGTGCATGTAAGTTATAAATCCTTTCAAGGGGATAAATCTGACGGTTTTGGCACCAGTTTATTATTGGGGGGGGGGGGGGGGTTGGGGCGGGGGGGGGGCGTGTGAGGCAGCTCAATATGTGCGTGGAAACTATACATTATTTTGAGGGGATAAATGTGACGGTTTTGGAAATAATGCATCAGTTTATCATGTATATCCTGGGGTAAGTCGTACAATCAGTGAGTAGAGAGAGGGTGGAGTGTTGGAGGGGGTGGGGTTGGGATGGGTTGAGGGGGGGAAAGGTGGGTGG